>CM060176.1:41095637-41450637 GCA_030549775.1 Tamarix chinensis | reverse complement strand
GTGGTCAGGCACATTATTCCTGTATGTTTCATGTCCACCAGCTATAATAGTGGGGGATTCTGTGCTCAACAAACCGAACATAATTGTGCTTAGACATGAGAAAGACACTAAGTACTTACAGTGAAATACCATGAAAGTCGAGGCCAGACCAGTCCACTGGGGAACAATAGTAGACAGAAGTTGTATGTTTCCGATCCACCAGCAATGATAGAGGTTAGGAGCTTTGTGCCCTATGTGTTTTTTCGGTCTACTGGCTATAATAGTGGGGTTCCTGTACTCGCATAGGTTTGATAAAGAGTATGATGTGAAATGAGTATCAATAAGAGATTAATTAATTAAATAATCTGGACTATAAATGGGCCTTTATGTTTTACTTGAATGCCCGTATCCTACCATGTTATCATGTTAGACTGTATGCTCTTTTTTTACTTTTCTTGGTTTTATATGCTTTATGTGTTGGCCTTAATGCACGGTTACCTTAGTCAGTACCAGCATACTGATCACCCTTTTATGGGTGTTGCTCATTTCCACGAGTAGAAGGCCCTTCTAACTTTGTGCAGGTGGGTGATGCATATTTTGATGCCTTCAATGTCCATGAGGCATCAGGCGGGGCTGAGTGTTGATCATGGGCTTAGTTTGATGATCAAAGTGACGTGGTCAGATTCTCTCTTTATGTCATCCTGTTTCTTTATGTTATTTCTTTTTACATTGGATTTCCCCTTTTATGATTTATTACTTTGTATTGAGTATTCAAGATGAAACTTTTATCGGTTGTAAACTTTATTTCACTTTTTGGAATTGTGATAATGCACTTTGATTTTTATGTTATGATCCTTCTAGTTCTTTTACGATCTATTGGTTTAAACGGTGATTTAATTTTTAAAAAATATCCTTTTTAGTCTTAGCACTTGGTACTAGAACAGTAGGAGTGAACCGGTCCGTACTAAGTGTGGCGATAACATTTTTAAAATTCACAGGTTTTAATTTAATTACTTTCGTTTTTAAAAAAAAAATAGTGAATTTTGGGGTGTTACAGTGGTGGTATTTGCTAGTTATCTATCATTGTAGAGAAATGTTGTTGAAGCAACATCTTTGTCTTTTAGTTTCTACCACAAAACCCAATTAGGAAAAGGAAAATAAAATAACATGGAATCCAAAAATAGTAAATCCATAGGAGGCTTAAAAAGACATACTTTTGCAAAAACATATTTAAGATTAAATTACCTCCTGTGACCATTGCATAATATACCATGAGCAAAAACTATTTTCAATTAAATTAAGTGGAAATTTTGAATTACATGGAGTCAACGACATTCTTGAAATCAAAACCTTATGACCCACACTAAAGCCTAAAAGAATATCCACCTCAACACATGATTACCAAGTCTAGTTATAATTAACCTCTTGGCATTGCATAATCCTACTAAATGATCTATATTCTACAATAACATAATAGGAATACCAACCTATTATATTGAACCAAATACTAACCTTTTCACATATAATTGTATGCTAGAAAAGAACCAGCTCCTAAACTAAAGAAAACTAGTGTGTTATTAGAATTGCAGAATATGTAGATATGGTAATTTGTGAAAATGATGACTTCTAATATCACTTACTAAATCTATCAGTTTTACTCTATTAGTCCTCAACATATGCCATTAGGTGGGTAAAGTTTTGTTTCAAATTTTCATATGGAAGAAAAACTCTTTTGATCTCCTATGTAACCTATCCTTATATACAACAAGCATCCCATTTGTATCAAAAAACATGGTGATCTTGCATGCTAATTTAGCATGTTTATGATTATAAGTTCTCTTCCAATCTAAGTATAATTATATCCTTCTAGTACTTGTATAAATAGTGAAATGAATGTTATAACTATTATTATATGTGAAATGATTGACGACCTATTTCAATCGTAAATTTGCAATCAGAAAATAAATTTCAAAAACAATAAGATTAATAAATAGCATTATGTGCCCTAGGTTCATTAAGGGAGAAAAGTTAAATTCCCATTACTTCTATTTAGGTATGGAGTTATGTGTGATTGATGGCGCTTGGAGAGTTAGGCGTAGGATACCACTGAGTGCATAATAGGGAGATTTTATAGTTTTTTTGAAAATTGTAGAGTTCGGCCTATTTTGTAAAGGTTTTAGGGTTGGAGTAGTCTATTTTGCATATATGTGTTTCCTATAATAGGGGTTTAGTTTCTTTAAGTTGTTTGGTTTATTTTTACCTTCTAGGTGTATTTGTGTGTTTGTAATAAGTAACTTATTATTGTCAACAATTTTACTATACATTTGTTGTATCTTGTCTAACACTACACTTGTTGTTTCCTTCTTTAATTTCATGGTTGGTATTGATGTATACTATTGTTTTTCTATTTTGATCCAAATGGTTCTTTTGTCTCACTCACTTAGTACATATCTTATGTATCTATGTTGTTATAGCATTGTTAGTTTTGTAAGTGTTGTTATTGCTTCTTCTACCAATGATTTTTTGTTGCCTTTTTCAATAACTATTAATAACCTGTGACTATGTAAAAATGGATATATTCCAAATTTTCATGTTCTAAATAAAGATCAACCTCAACACATTCAGGATCTTCCTTCACAAATTCCAGCTATGGAACAAGACAATGCCATGGTTGAACTTATAAAGAAAGATTGGAAGAACCATGTAATGAGAATGGGGAGCCAAGTACTATAGTAGAAAATTGTGAAGAGCATAAGGAATGTGCCATAAAGAAAAAGATTCGAAAGAAAAATTCAATTGTATGATAAAACTTCAAAGAGGCTACATTGAGGGATGGAATAAAGAAAGCAAAGTGCAAGAATTGCCATGACAAGCTTGTAATTGTTGCTGGCGGTACCACTTTCCATTTGAAAATGCACCTATCGACTTGTGCATACCATAAACCAAAAGGTCAACAGGAATTGTCTTTGATAAAATCAGAGGGGATAAGTTCCGCTACTTGATTTATGTTTGATCCTTACAAATGAAGAGATATTTGGACTAAAGCTATTCTTGCACATGAATACCCTTTCAATATGATTGAACATGAAATGTTTAATATATACTTGAAAACATTAACTCCTCACTATAAAAAAAAAGTATCATGTGCAATGGTAAAATAAGATTGCATTACTATTTATGACAATTACAAGAAGGAAATGAAGCATTTGTTGAGTAAGGTGCAAAAATTTAATATTACTACTGATTTATGGAAGTAGGATTCTCAAAAGATCCACTATATGGTTGTGACTGCACATTACATTGGTGATTATTGGATGTTGTACAAGTATGTTTTGATTTTTTTTCTCTTGCCTCCTCCTTGTACTAGTTTGAATATTTTTTAATGTCCTATACAAATGCTTTGAGGAATGGAAAATTGAGATCAAGTTTTGTAGTCTTATTGTTGACAATGCAATGACAAACGATAGAGTTGTCAATATAGCTAGAGATAGCTTTGCTTCCAAGAATAATCTATCTTTTATTGGAAAAAACTTTCATGTGAGGTGTTGTGCTAGCATCATAAATTTGTGGGTGCAAGATGGGCTTGATTGTATTAAGCATATTACTACAAATGTGTGAGAAAGTGTGAAATATATAATGGACTCTAAAGCACATTTAAAACTATTTAGTGATATTGTGAAGCAAGTAGGGTCGCCTAAAAGAAAATTGGTGTTAGATGTGATCACAAGATGGAATTTAACTTATACCATGTTGTCCATTACTTTAGAATATAAGGATGTATTTTCTAGATATATTGAACAAGATTTGAGATATCAATGATTACCAAGTCTAGAGGAATGGAAGGAGGTAGAGGGTGTATGTGGGTTTCTTATGATTTTTAATTAGATTACAAAAATTATCTTAGGAAGTGAGTATCCTACATCAAATTTGTATTTATCTGATATTTGGGTCATAAAAGAAGCATTTGATGGGAGGGTATATTCTGATGATTTTTTTATGCAAGTAATGACCATAAAAATGAAAGAGAAGTTTGATATGTATTAGAATGAATGCAATATATTAGATCCTCGCTACAAGATGATGTTAGTTGATTATACATTCCCTATCATTTACAAATATGATGCAAAAAAATGTTGACAGTGTAAAGATAACATTGAGAGAGATTTTTTATGATTATTCTTGACATTATGTCAGTAGTGTTCAAAATGCATTAGAGAAGGATATTGGTGGTGATGTTGAGTCTGGTAGTGTCATTGAGAAAGGAATACTATCTAGGAAATCAAGGTTTGAAATTTTTATTAAGAGTTCTAGTGCCCAACAATCCAGCAAATCAGAGTTAGATATGTACAATTGGAGGAGCGTGTATATATGTGTAAGGATAGTTTAGGATCTCCTTTTTCAGCACTCGATTGGTGGAAGGGGAATACCTTGAATTTTTCTATCTTATCTCAAGTAACACATGACATTTTATCAATTTTTATCACATCGATTGCTTCAGAGGCTACTTTAGTGCTGGAGGGAGAGTAATTGATCCATACGGAGAATCTTTAGATCCTGAAATAGTTGGAGTGTTACTGTGCATCGGTGATTGAGTTCTCTCTAGTGAGAAGCTTAAGAGAAAGGTGATTGGTTTTCTATTTTGTATTTGAGTTTAATTTATCTAATGATTTAGCTCTGTTTCAACTCAATTGAGAATATTTTGTATTGGCTTGCTATATTTTTGATAGGAAAAAGAATCTGAAGGTATGCAAGAATATGATTTGCCATAGTTTGGTTTGTGATGTTCTCATATAAGGTACTTAACTTTCTAATGACTCTACATTTATGCATTATATAGGCATTGTAATAGATTTTGCTATTTATTTTTACACAACTCTCGCAATTTGTGTTTATATATACTAACTAAGAATGTTTCTATACATTAGGTCCCATACAGGCTTTTTTTAGATGTTTTGATTTTGTATTTATTTTTAATGGAGAAAAACGTTTATAATACATGAGCCGAGCCGACTAGCATGCGAGTCATATTCAAGCCGGATTCGAATATCTATTACAAGGTTCGTTTCAAGCTCAAGCAGAGCTTGAACTACTGTATTTTTACACGAGCCAAGCTCGAACCCATTGTTGTTCGACTCAACCTGGCTCAGGAGTATATCTCCCTAATAAACAATGTTTACAATTTCTACGTATATCATTTCTGTTGCTATTATTCTCAACTTGTGTTAATATTTGCATTAAAGTTTTGGCATTATACTTAGTATGAGAATGGTGTAGACACCTTACTAGTGCAAGTGTGGAGGTAACACCTTTGATTTTATTTTTTTTTATTTTGCTTTTGCAAAACAATGCCCCCAAATGCATTCGGTTCTAAGTGTTGTTAGAAAAACTACGACAACTTGTTGTAGAAACTAATATAAAAATTTCTTAAATTTCACCCGGGAAAATCAAGAGTCTTGAGTGTGAGTCATATATATACTAATTTACAACTTTGTGTAATGCACAAATATTTTTTAGAGTAAGCTTTTTTTATTAAATTTAATATATCTAAATTTTTGTAACAATCCATAGAAAAATATTGAGAGTTATGTTACTTAATATACTACTTATCACGTCTATTTTATTAATCATATAAGATTCATTAAATAAATTAGCACTTTAATTTTGAATTTTAAGTTTGAATAAGATATACTCCATCTATATACAAGTTGGAGATTAATTTTATCTTTACTCTAATATCTTTTTTGTTTTCCAAGATACAATAATCTATATATATATATAAACGTAGTTGTCTAGCAGACAATATACAGACAAATTTTCCCGCCTAAACTATATCATTTATTACTAATCATAAATTACTGCTGCCATATATTATTGCTAATTAATAAGATGGAATAATTAATATAACTATTTATTAATATAATGTGGATATTCATCTCCTATGTGCATTAAATGTATATAACTATTCATTTGATGCAC
Source organism: Tamarix chinensis (assembly GCA_030549775.1). Taxonomy (NCBI): domain Eukaryota; kingdom Viridiplantae; phylum Streptophyta; class Magnoliopsida; order Caryophyllales; family Tamaricaceae; genus Tamarix; species Tamarix chinensis. The sequence continues at coordinate 41,444,682 of CM060176.1, read as the reverse complement.
AACAATTAATTTTAATAAAGTATTAACTATATATTTTCTAATCACATATTTTTTTAATTAATTATCCGAACATATGTAGAAAACTATTCATTTCCTCCGTACTAATTGTATTGTCGGACTATTCATCTTTTGCATATTAATATATAAATAATTAATACACCAAAACTATTCATTTGTTGTACATATATCGAATAACTAATTTTAATAAAGTATTAATCAAATATTTTATAATCAAATATTTTTTTAATTAATTACCTGAATATATGCAGTCAACTAATAATTTCTTATGTATTAATTGAATTGTCAAACTATTCATATCCTACATATTAATATATAAATAATTGAAAAATAATTAATATACCAAATAAAGTACATAAACCAGTCAACCGACACATATACATCTGCTGTCATTAATACAATGCAGCTCGCAAATACATATAACTAATTTTAATGAAGTATTTTTTTTAAGGTTAGATCAACATCAATCAAATATGATGATGATGATGATGATAATTGTTTATAATAATAATTTTATTATTTATGATTAATAATATGACTATTATTATTAATATAACTATAATAATTATAACTATTAATATAATTAATACTAATATAATTATTTATATAATTTTGATAATTACTATTATCATAATTTATAATATAATAATGAATATTAATATAATTTATTATGACTATTATGAATATTATCATGATTAATAATATAATTATTATTAAAAAACTAATAACATAATAACAACATTAGTTATTATATAAAAACAGAGTTGTTTGGCAGATAATATATAGACAAATTTTTTTGCCTAAATTATACATATTATTACTAATCATATATTATTACCGTTATATATTATTACTAATTAATAATGTCAAATTAATGATAAAATACTCCTGTGTATTAATTGATTTGTCAAACTATTCATCTCCTATGCTGCATAACAACAAAATGATATTCATCTCCTACGTATTAATTGATATATTCATCTATTGCACATATTTCGAACAACACATATTAATCAAGAATTTTCTTAATTAATTATCTAAAAATATGCAGCCAATTATTCATCTCCTACGTATTAATTGAGTTGTAAAACTACTAAATATATGAATATAACTATTCATCCATTGCACGTACATCGAACAACACGTATTAATCAAGTATTTTCTTAATTAATTACTTGAACATATGCAACCGACTATTCATCTCCTACATATTAATTGAATTGTCAAACTAATAAACATATAAATGTAACTATTTATCTCATGCGAACAACAAATTTATATAACTATTCATCTTCTTTCATTAATACAGCACAATTATTCATCTCCTACATGCAACAAATGCATATAACTATTTATCTGCTGCACATATGTCGAACAATACATATTAATCAAGTATTTTATTAATTAATTACTTGAACATATACAACCAACTATTCATTTCCTATATATTAATTAAATTGTTAAACTATTAATCTCTTATATAATAATATTTTGGGATAAAATATATAAATTATCATTGCCATATACTATTACTAATTAATAAGGTTAAATAAATGATGAAATACTCCCGCGTATTAATTGATTTATCAAATTATTCATCTCCTACGCTGCATAACAACAAAATGATATTCATCTCCTACGTATTAATTGAGATATTCATCTATTATACATATGTCGAACAACATATATTAATCAAGAATTTTCTTAATTAATTATCTAAAAATATACAGCCAACTATCCATCTCCTAAGTATTAATTAAGTTGTAAAACTACTAAATATATAAATGTAATCATTCATCTGATGTACGTATGTCGAACAACACATATTAATCAAGTATTTTCTTAATTAATGACTTGAACATATGCAGCCAACTATTAATCTCCTCCATATTAATTGAATTGTTAAACCAATGAACATATGAATGCAACTATTCATCTCATACGAACATCAAATCTATATATATATATAAGCGGAGTTGTCTAGCAGACAATATACTGACAAATTTTTCCGCCTAAACTATATCAATTATTACTAATCATAAATTACTGCTGTCATATATTATTGCTAATTAATAAGATGAAATAATTAATATAACTATTTATTAATATAATGTGACTATGTATCTCCTATGTGCATTAAATGTATAGAACTATTCATTTACTGCACAACAATTAATTTTAATAAAGTATTAACTATATATTTTCTAATCACATATTTTTTTAATTAATTATCCGAACATATGTAGAAAACTATTCATTTCCTGCGTATTAATTGAATTGTCGGACTATTCATCTCTTGCATATTAATATATAAATAATTAATACACCAAAGTGTATATTTATTTGCTTTACATACATATATCCATTAATATAATGCGACTATTTATCTCCTATGTGCAACAAATGCATATAACTATTCATTTTTTGTACATATATCTAATAACTAATTTTAATAAAGTATTAATCAAACATTTTTTTAATTAATTACCTGAACATATGCAGTCAACTATTACTTTTCTATGTATTAATTGAAATTTTAAACTATTCATATGCTACATATTAATATATAAATAATTGAAAAATAATGAATATACCAAATAAAGTATATAAACCAATCAACCAACACATATACATCTGCTGTCATTAATACAATGCAACTAGCAAATACATATAACTAATTTTAATGAAGTATTATTTTTTTTTCTTTTTTTTTAAGGTCAGATCAACATCAATCAAATATGATAATGATGACGATGATGATGATAATTGTTTATAATAATAATTTTATTATTTATTAATAATAATATGACTATTATTATTAATATAACTATAATAATTATAACTATTAATATAATTAATACTAATATAACTATTTATATACATATAACTAATTTTATTGAAGTATTATTATTTTTTTCTTTTTTTTAAGGTTAGATCAACATCAATCAAATATGATGATGATGATGATGATGATGATAATAATAATAATTATTATTATTATTGTTTATAATAATAATTTTATTATTTATGATTAATAATATGACTATTATTATTATTAATATAACTATAATAATTATAACTATTAATATAATTAATACTAATATAATTATTTATATAATTTTGATAATTACTATTATCATAATTTATAATATAATAATGAATATTAATATAATTGATTATTACTATTATGAATATTATCATGATTAATAATATAATTATTATTAAAAAAACTAATAACATAACAACAACATTGGTTATTATATAAAAATAGAGAATTATAATAATTGTTTATAATAATAATTTTATTATTTATTATTCATAATATGACTATTATTATTAATATAACTATAATAATTATAACTATTAATATAACTAATACTAATATAATTATTCATATTATTTTGATAATTACTATTGTCATAATTTATAATATAATAATGATAATTATTATTATGATAATAATGAATATTAATATAATTGATTATTACTATTATGAATATTATCAAGATTAATAATATAATTATTATTAAACAAACTAATAAGAGAATGACAACATTGGTTATTATATAAAAATAGAGTTGTTTGGCAGACAATATACAGACACATTTTTCCGCCTAAACTATATCTATTCTTACTAATCATATATTATCACTGCCATATATTATTAATAAATAATAAGGTTAAATAAATTATGGAATATTTTCGCGTATTAATTGATTTATCACACTATTCATCTCCTACGCTGCAGAACAACAAAATGATATTCATCTCCTGCATATTAATTGAAATATTCATCTATTACACATATATCGAACAGCACATGTTAATCAAGAATTTTCTTAATTAATTATCTAAAAATATACAGCCAACTATTCATTTACTGCGTATTAATTGAGTTGTAAAACTATTAAATATATGAATGTAACTATTCATCTACTGCACATATGTCGAACAACACATATGAATCAAGTAATTTCTTAATTAATTACTTGAACATATGCAACCAACTATTCATCCCCTACATATTAATTGAATTGTCAAACTAATAAACATATGAATACAACTATTCATTTCATACGAACAGCAAATTCATATAACTATTCACCTTCTGTTATTAATACAACACAACTATTTATATTCTATATGCAACAAATGCCTATAACTATTCATCTGCTGCACATATGTCGAACAATACACAATAATCGAGTATTAATTAAGTATTTTATTAATTAATTACTTGAACATATACAGCCAACCGTTCATCTCCTATATATTAATTAAATTACTATTAATCTCTTATATAATAATATATAAATAATTAATACATCACCCGTGCATTGCATGGGGAAATGTAACTAGTTCATATAAATATTCATCTTCTGTCATTGATACAACATAACTATTCATATCCTACATGCAACACATACATATAATTACTCATCTGTATCGAACAATACATATTAATCAAGTATTAATTAAGTATTTAATTAATTAATTATTTGAACATATACAATCAACTATACATCTCCTGTATATTAATTAAATTGTTAAACTATTTATTTTTTATATAATAATATAAAATAATTAATACACCACCCGTGCATTGCACGGGAAAATGTAACTAGTTATAACTTAATTGTGGACTTATTGTGGCTTGATGGTGACCGGTGAAGAACTTTAGTCCTTCCTCACTAACCTGGGTTCAATCCACACCTAAGGCATCATTGATTATTATTCTTGTTTAATGGTTAGGTGCTTTGTAGGAGTCTTGGCCACTAATGAGCTGATACGTACCTGACTTGGATCCTACCTTTGAAGCATCTAGGTCCTCCCTCTCCCGAATACACTGATATGTACACCACTAAAAAATATATGACTTTGTTATCTTTCTACTTAGAAACATGAAAAAGTAAAAGACAAAATTAAAATATTTTATTTTATATGATACTTTCTTAAAGAAGTGTAAAAACTTTGAAGATGATAGTCTTTCTATATTAGTAATTGAAAAATGTAATATATAAATCGTAACTAGTTAGTATAATATTTAATTAGGAATGTGAAATATATGGAAATATATACGATTTATTTACTAATTAAAAAAAAGATAAATTATGAAAATTTAGATAAATACTTTTAAGAAAATGGTAAATTACTAGAAAATATAGTGTATTTTATTATATAGTGTATGTTTGGGGAGAGGTAACTATTTATCGTCCACTTTTTAAATTTATTTAATAAGTAAGCTTATTAAGATAATTTTTTTTAAAAAAAATTACAGTTAAAAAATAATTATTTAAACATAAAACACTGACCCAAACATATACACACTCGGGCAGTTTCATAATAATTAATGATGGATTTCCCATCATATCCTTCTAATATTTTATATACGGTCAAGTTTCCAAAATTACTATATTTGTTTAAGTCTATATTAGTTATTTGAGATATTTTACTACTTTTTTTTTATTCACTATATCCGGATAAAAGTTGACATATATTATAAATGGAGCAATTAAGGTTTCCAGGCGGAGGTTCGGTGAGGACAAATCGGATTTGGATCAATATCTAATCAAGTTGACTCGGATCATATTTGGTCTTAGGTATACATATCAGGTTTGAATATGTTTTGGGTCTTAGGTCCAGATCAATTTTTAAAGGTTGAATTGTGTCAATTTTAAGATAATAGTAAGTAACCAATCAACTCAGGCAGTATTTTGAATTTTTAGTTTTGGAATTCAAACCGACATAAATTTCGGATCGGTTAGAGCTCTGCTTCTGCTGCCTGCCGACTCTCGTTGTCGGTCAGACGTACGTGAGCACGACGGTCCACATTCTTTGCTTGAACAGTACTCCATGCCGGCACCCATCGACTGCTGTAGAGGAAAATAGAAACCTGCCAAGCAATTCACTTTAATTCCTTTCGTCGGCCAAAAGCCATTTTCATGGAACCCGTACTTTTCCTTCCTAAAGAATACTCATTCGTGTCGTGTGGCTCAATTAATACTCAATGATGGTTAAAAAGAAAAAGGCGTATTGTAGCCTTGTAGGTCTCCTTAGATTCTTATCAAGTCCAAAAGACAGACGGCAATGCATGCTTTACCATCACAGCAATGATGACCTTTGTTGATTTCTTTATTTCGGCGCGTCAAGGGTATAGAGTTTGGACCGGCAATCAAGACAATAATGCGATCAAATCCTCCGCTCAATCAATCATAATAACTTTCCTGATATCTGGATTATCTTATTGCAGCATCTTAATTCTCGGCGGGATCCACAATGATCAGATCTGATAAAGATTAATGCAGTACTGACAATAATTTAATACGCTAATGGAGCACGATACTAGAGGGTTTTATTAGCTCATCATTTATTGTTTGGCATTAGGGAGCGCGGGACAGGAAAACCCCTCCAAATTTACGATCTTCCATGTATGTGCACCGATTGTGTCGGATTATGTCGCCCCACTGCATCAATCTAAAGTTTTATGCGCCGTTGATTCCACCGCCATCTATGATTAGGGACATGCGCTTGACCTTGAGGAGGATGCATGGAGGAAGTAGAGTTTCTCTTGGGTGTTATCTTGTAGCTATTTGATTGGGATGTTGGTCAACAACTTCTTACCCATCTTCCCTGCGTCAAGATTGAGTTTGGTTTTCCCCCCATCTTGTTCTCCATTTCTTTACCAAAATAATATTAGAGCATTTACTACTCATACTCACTATACGAATTCGGCTGAGGAGGAGAAGCCTTATCCTAATCACTTTGAGATCGAGAGACTGCTTATGTGTTGCACAAGCTTTGTACAGTTAATAATAATAACAACACATAAGATACTTTAAATCATACTAGATTAGATCTTATTAGCAAAATCAGACAAACACAATATTTTTTTTAAAGAAAGAAGCAACTTTACCATTAAATCATGTTGCCCACGTAAACTTGATCCATTATAAAAGTATGGTGTTCTTCCAACAAGACCATAAAATCATTCACATTCTTCGCAACTATGAAAGTGAGTGTGTTGCACCATTAACTGATCTAAGACAATGGCACGTACACAAAATGTCTAAACAAGCTCAATATGCTAGCATAATCTTTAGATATTATGCTAAACACACTCAAGTCCATCAATATTCTCTGCCAAAACTTTTTGACAACAACTAGTAATTCACTTTCAATCACAATTTTAGTGCAACAACATTCTAAAGCCCAATCGATTGCAAACATCATAGCTAAGATCCTAGCAATACCAAATATGCCTTATATAGGTTCACGTTTGTACATGGTATATATAAGACTTTCCTATAGTTTTGTGTGGATAACTACTATATAACCACAGCTTGCCTTGTTATTAGAATTTGTAATGTCCATGTCCATCTTAGGCTGTGAGACAGCAATTCCCTACCAGTATGTTGCCATAGTGTTGAATGTATAGCAGAATATTTTGTTGAGTTTACCTAGCCTACAACTAGCTTTTATGAGCTATTTTATCTCCACCGTGACAATAAGAAGTTAAGCAAAACTTAGACTTCTATATAAGGTTTTAATCTACCATATTGAGAGAGAGAAAAACAAGAAAACTCAGTTTCCTTTATAGCCTATCAATCTTTAAGAGTTTTCCAATTATTTCTCTCTCCCTTACCCATATGGTTTCTGAATCTCTCATGTTAAATATATGGGCGATTTTCTTATAATAAATCCTGGTAGGTACGTAGTGCCATGGGCATAACTTTTCTTGGTGAAATAGCTCTCTTCTCCTATTTAACCATGTTTCCGGTGTCCATCTCCCAACTTTCCTAACTAGATGCTCCATTAGATAATATATTGTAATACCCCACTTTTCAAAAACTATATTTAATATCATAAATATAAGAAATATAGGTTATTTAAATATTTATTACATCTTTTGAATGAAACTAAAACTCTAATTTTGATTCAAAAGCACTTCATTCCATTATACATACCTTTACTCACAACTTGGTTTTGTGACATTTTATGAACCACTATTATCAATCAAACTTTTTTGGATCTAAACCAACCATATTTGAATTCCTAAGATTTTTCCAAGTTACCTAACCATTTTCAAAATTGATAAAGGGAAGCTTTAACGAAAAATACCATTTTCATTTTAGTTAGTTTTTATCGTGTTTTGCATCTCAAAATGACCTTTTTAATTTATAAAATTATGAACCTTTTAAGTATTATTATATTTTGATGATCTTAAGTTAAAAATAAATTAAAAATATTTTACCTTTACCTTTATTATTTTTAGATAAATTTACCATTTTTTGGTAAAATTAGTTACCAAAACTTAATTTTATGTACTTGAATTTTATCCAATATTTTAGGATTTTACCCCAACCATCCAACCCTTTATAAAAAGTAATCCTAACCCTCCAATTTAACCAAATGTGTGGCACTTCCTCTTCTTTGATACACATTGCTTGTAAAATTAAAATTCTTCCATTAATCATGAATTTATAATTATATAAAAATGGATTTTTGTTATAGAAAATATGCAGACAATTTTTCCACCCAAACTATGCCCATTATTGCTAATAATTGAGAGTGTAATTACATTAAGGTATTTATTAAGTACAATACACATAGAAACTAATTAAAATTACAATTGCAATATTACAATATCTCATCAATCTCATCGGTTATTTTGTACTAATTTTGGAATTTGACACCTGTGATCATTTTGCCTCTTCCTTTATCCAAGCACCATCAAATGAACCATAATCTACAACCCCTCGTGTGATGTATAAAAACTCTAATGATGAATATTGTGAAGGATTGACAGTTAATGTGTAAGCATAAGGAAACACTATAGATGAAAAGACTAGCTAAAATATATCAACTCTCACTTTTAGCATTTGGGAGCTCAAGAAGCTATAAGCCAATTATTACTTTTAACATAGTCAATTCCATCTATACTATTCCAGTAATAATTCTTCACCATGTTCTAATGAGTTTGAACTCTGATGTAATGTTATTTTCAAGCATCGCAATCAATATTTATAGTATGGCCATTTATATAAAGGCCTAATATCGCAAGTATCATATAGTACTATAAAGATTCAAAAATGACAAGTACTATGACATTATTACTACATGGAAATAGAAATATAATACTTTTTCCATCCATAATATAAATATTTTTCTTTCATATCTTAAATATAAGATTTGATCATTAAGTTTTCTTAAATTATAACATATTATACAATAAAAATATAATAATTATATCCATATTTAAAAAAATATTTTTATAACATTATTTTATTCATTTTTATTAAAAAATATTAATCATTAAAATTTATTCATAAAACACATAATAATAATGTTTTCAAGATGAATAGAGTATTTAGTTTTAATAATGCTGCTCAATAAAAATACGTGCATACGGGAGTTGGAACTACTCGATAGGCATGCTATCAAAACTAAACTATTCAACTCATGAGAAAACACAATTATCAAATCTTGGTGAAGTTGCAGTTGATAAGAAATAATTGAAAACAACACCTTGAATTAGGAAGCAAAGTGGCACATGAGAATTTTAAGAACCACTAGTACACGAATTGGATTAAATGACACCAAGTATAAGGCGATTTAAAGCTAAATCATCATATATTCCATTGTCCCATAGGAAAAAAAAAATGGAGGGTACATTTTGGTATTTTAATCAAGAAGAAGACATGGCAATTTTTCCCCAACACCGTTTTGTATACCCTTAGGGAAAAAGGTAAATATCATATAAGGGTATACACAACATTTTGACTTATAACCATCGTGTATACACTTCTGCATTATTAGGGTATATGTGACAGGTATAAGTTAAAACTATCGTGTATACTCTTATCTAACATTTACATTTATCATTAAGGGTAAATAAAATTGTAATGCATACCCCTTTCCCCCATTTTTTTTTACTTCGTTATTCTTTAACCTAGAACTGCATACAAATTTTCACTTTACATCTTGATATCCAGATAGTGTTGTTTGAAGAAACAAAGCTCTGCAAATGATGTTGTCTTCCCTCTTCTCCTCACTAAAGTTCTTGCTCATTTCTCCTCCTTTTCATATCATCAACGCTGACATTATCTCTCTCTTGGTATAGTATGTTTATTATTTCTTTATTTATCTTTTCTTTGAAGTTTAAACTTTTTGTATAAATTTCTCTATTTTTTAAATTTTGCTTTTGTCTTGTATATTCAAACTCATTCATGTATATTTATACTATATACAATGTTGTGGTGCATATCTATACACTATATGTTGTTAGTTTTTTAGTTTTTATGCCTTGTGAACATATATTATCAATGTATTTTAAAAAATAGAGTATATAGATGAAATATATAATATTGTAGCTGTCATGATATTGTTACTTGCGGAAATGTTGTTGTGGTGTGTATTTATTTTGGGTATGCTGGTGCTTTTTGCTCGACTTGGCTAATATTGTTAGATTCCCCATTTTTGTTTGTAATTTAGGGGTCGAAATTTAATTATTTCTTAGTATAGATCATAAGTGGATTCATATAAGTAGATTGTTTAGAGAATATACAGACGTTCTTTAAGACTTTCTTAAGATATCTAACCCATGTATAAATTATAGAAATATGATAAGAAGAGGGGTAAATGAGATATAATATCATCTTCTTATCTGTGGAATTAATAAGACTTATACTAGGTGGATATAGCATGGAAAGTCACTTCTTAATGAGCCTAGTGCAGTTAACCACAATGATGTTGATGTTGTAGATGGTTTTGCTTATATGGAGGACTTAACCAACAATATTGAAGAATATTTTAGTGACCATCGAGAAATATTTGAAAATTTAATTAATGATTTGAAGACATCTTTATACAATGGTTATGCTAAATTTACAAAACTATCTGTCATGTTATGGTTATATAATTTGAAGGTAGGCAATGGATAGAGCAATAAAAGCTTCACTTTTCTTCTTGAGCTCTTGAAAGAGATATTTTTGGAGGATAATGTGCTTCCTCCCTGTACTTATGAGGCTAAGAAGATTATGTGCTATATGGGCTTAAATTATGAAAAGATTGATGCTTATCATAATGATTACATTTTATATTGTAATGAATATGCATAATTAGATATTTATCCTCAATGTCGAATGTCACGATATGAGAAGGCTAATGTTCCTAAGAAGGTGTTGTGGTACTTTTCAATTATACCACGATTCTTATGCATGTTTTGTAATGAGGAGAATGTAGAGAACCTTATATGACATGTGAAATGAAGGATTTCTAATGATAAGCTTAAACATCTAAGCAGATTCTCCTCAATAGAAGATGATTAACTATGTATACCATAATTTTGGTGGTGAAGTCAGAAATTTGTGGGTTGCACTTTATTCAAATGGAATGAATCCTTTTAATAGAAACACCAACTATAGTTTATGGCCTCGTTATTATGGTACTCTATAATCTTCCCTAATCATTATGCATAGATGAGATGGACGAAGCTATCCTTAATTATATTTGGTCTAAATCAGCCGGGTAATGATATTGATGTTTATTTGGCTCCCCTTATTGAGGATTTAAAGTACATGTTGGATCATAGAGTTGAATTAGTTGATGCACAGAGCCAATAGCCTTTTAACTTGAGAATGATATTATTATTTTTTACCATAAATAATTTTCTTACTTATGGTAATCTTTTAATTTATAGTGTGAATGGACACTATGCATGTCCTATTTGTGAATATAACACAAACTTTCTTCAGCTACCCAAGAGTAGGAATACTGCTTATCTCAGATGTCATAGATTCTTGCTTAATCATCATTATTGTAGGCAAAGAAAATGTTTTAATGGAAAAGTTGAATAAGCATCTTTGAATCCTCTCATGAGATTTCAAGTATTTGATAAAGTAAAAGACTTGAATGTGTCTTTTGGGAAAAATAATAAGAAAATAGTCCCTTCAAGTGGGTGAAAGAAGATGTCAATCTTCTTTGACCTTTCCATATTAGAAGAACTTGCACGTACAACATTATCTTGATGTGATGCATATCAAGAAAAATGTATATGATTATCTGATTAGCATGATTCTAAATGTACCAAAAAAGGTAAAGGATGGAATCAATGCTCAATTGGCCTTGGTCGACATGGGTGCAAGAATAAAATTACATCCGCGGAATGTGGGAAACTTTTTTACCTTCTACATGTTATACTCTTTCCAAAAAAAGATCTAATTTTTCGAGGGCTTGCATAGGGTGAAGGTTATTTAAGGATATTCATCAAATGTTAGGAAACTTATCTCAATGAAAGATTTTGAGTTAGTGGGTATGAAATCTCATGATCATTGTATTATCATTCAAGACTAGTTACCAATTGCTATATGTTCTATCTTACCAAGTCAGGTTCAAGGTATTGTCACTAGATTTTATTTATTTTTCAATGAATTATGTAGTAGTATTATTGAACCTTCAAGGTGGGACAAATTTTAGAGTGAGATTATGACTATATTATGTCATCTTGAGATGTATTTTCCTCCATCATTCTTTATAATCATGATTTATTTAATAGTTCACTTGATTAGAGATGTTAGATTATGTAGATCAGTTCATTTGCATTAGATGCATCCATTTGAAAAGTATATGAAATTCTTAAAAGGATACGTGAGGAATCTGAACAAGCCTGTAGGTTGCATTTGTGAGAGTTATCTAGTGGAGGAGACGATATGATTTTGTTGTGAGTTCTTACCTAATGTTAATATGATAGGCCTTCCTAAATCATGACATTCATGTGTATAGGAATAAGGTAAAGGGTGAAAAGGATTTTACATGGTCATCATTAATGATGACCGAATGTTTTTGCAAGCTCACCTCTATATCCTTCACAATAGAGATGATGTTCAGCCATATGTGGATCAACACATATAATTTGAAAGATTCAAATCCTTCTAAGAGTGAGAAATAGATATTGATAGACACAATAGCTCATTCTTAGAGTTTTTATCATCTCAATTATTTTAATCTGATACGAATTTATATTGGTTGTCACATAATCCTTGTAAGGAAGTGGTGTCATATAACTCATATATGAGTAATGATTGTAACTTTCTACATAAAGGAACATGATGAAAATAATAATGTGTAAAATTGTGGTGTGAGTGTAATATCAAAACTTTGCATATATCAAGTGCCCCAGACAAAAATCCTATTTATGCATTAATGATATACTATGAGGTGATAGAGTGCATATGGCTATTAGATTACACCACTTTTAGAGTTCCTTTATTTGAGTGCAAATGGATTGACAATCAAAAGGGGGTTTATACAAATAAAGATGGATTTTCAATGGTGGATCTTTTAAGGCTTGAACATAAGCAAGACTCATTTATTTTATCCTCACAAGAAAAATAGGTATTCTATGTTACTAACCCAATTGATAAACGGCATTCCATTATCTTAAATGAAAATAAATGGGAAGATGACATATAAGAGGAGAATGTTTTGACTCCCGACTAACATTTCTCATCCAACCATGACGACATTACCGATGACCTCTATACACAAGATTATGACAACGAAAGGTTCTAATTGATTTAGAGTTTGTGCATATAGAGGGAACCCACCACATATTAAAGCATTATAGATGAAATGTTTAATTACTTCTTATGTTTTGTTTTGTTTTATTTTGTGCATAATAGTTTACTTTTTATATTATGACTATATCTCATCACATATTGCTTTAATTACTTCCTAATCTATAATTTTTGTTCATTATTTTAGGTATGGATCCATGAAAATATGATATACATGTTCAAGAGGTTAGAAGAATATAAAGAAGGGGTAGAATCAAATTGACATAAATTGCTAGAAATAAAGAAAAGGTCATTGTACTTAATGTTGATTTTGATGAATCAAGGTATCCAATAGGCGAGTATAGGGATTTTTTTATTGATTATTATAAATTTAGAACTCGTGCACATATCCCCATCACTTATCGGGCTTGGAGGGAGGCCCCAAAAGAGTTGAAGGATAAGGTATGGGATGATACTATGGTATGATTTGAATATTAGAAATAGATATGAAATTTTTTTGTTATTACCATATGACAATTTAATTATATTCATACTAACTATTTATTTGTTTAATACTATATCAAGGATTTAATATTGGACAACAACATAAGAAACTTGTTGTGAGTCGAGCTGCAAAGTTTGGGATAGATTGGAAGTTGTGGATGGATAAAAACCATATGCAAGCAATTGGTGGTATTATCATATCCACACCCCCAGATATCTATAGGGATGCGCTCACCCTTATCTAATGAAATTAATTCCGTTCATTGAGGACTTCAAAGGAATACAAAGTACGTAAGAACAAAATGTTATTAACTTTTTATATAACTAGAGTGTTATTATCTTACAATTCAAACTAACATAATCTGTCTATTTAATGTGATAGGTGAAAAGCACCAAGAACAAAGCTAATGTAGAGAAAACATTTATGCTCACAAGATATGATGTAGAGGTAACAAGACAACTAGAGAAGCCTTAGTTTATGTGTGTGTGTATTCTTTTATGCCATTTTTTAATATCTAATATTGTTACTAATTAACTTTTCTTGATATAATAAGAGAAACAATTGATGGAGTAAGTAGAGCTAATCAAAATACCATGTGTACCTCTAGAGCAAGCTGATGTTTGGATATACTCTAGGGTAAAGAACATAAAACATACCAATGAACCAACTCAATAGATGGTTAAAAATATTGTGAGGAGCGTAATAATTCTATTTACTTGTTTTAATGTGGTTACTTATCCCTAACTCTTTTTCTTACTTTAAATAGGAGCATTTGAGAAAGGATTATCCAACTGGTGCTTTTGAAAGAAAATTTTTGAGTGACCTTTTGACACATGCATTGGGTGTTCAAGAGCATGGTGGCCGATGTAGAACATATAGTTATGGGATGTTTAACCTATCTAAGATATATGAATGCCACCCTAGTCCTCTTCCTTTAAAGAAAAATTTTGAAAAGATGGAGAAAGAAGTGAGTACATAGAGGGAAGCACAAGAGGTAATCCTTAGAAGGTTGGATACCATTTCATCATATTCACAATGTCCAGTTCAATCCTCCACATCTAGTGTCCCTAGACCCTTTCTGAAAATTAATGAGGCAATATACTACACTACACTCTATGTACTTGAATGTATATTATTTTGACCATTAATCATAGGGTCAGTATCCTTATGACTTACAAGTCATAGAGGATGGGCCTACTGTAGAAAATGCTACAACATTTATTAAGTCCAACTCAACCCGTCATACTCAGCCGTTGGAGGTTGAAAATTTTTGGCTCTCAATTCATAATGTCTTCAAGGCATACTTACTAGATCTAGTGCTACTTAATGTGGCATATAATCATGAAGAATATGATATGCTCATATTGTACTTACTAGTAGAGTAATTTGTTGGATGGGCGAGTAATCGTATAATTATTAAGGACAAGGTAATCCAAACTTTTTAATTTTATATTACATTATTGTTACTTAATTGATAATATACGATCTAATAATTATTCCATCAACTCTTTCTTACTTACTTAGGGCGGTCATGTTATAGCAAACATTATTAGTAAGTAATAAATAATAGATTTGGAGTATACAGAAGCCCAAAAAGCCTTAGAAATGAAAACAATAATCAAGTGTCGTGACCTAGCACCTCAATTTAAGCTTTATTTTGATATGTCACTACCATTAGATGGTAATCTATTAATATTCCTCTTCCAACAAATTTTCACATGAAATAAGAAGATATAAATATTTGAATTGAGGTAGAGGATATCCTACATTTGTTATAAGGTGAAATGTTATAATATCAACACATAATAGTATATATAATATAATTTAAATACTTTCACTTCTGACTTTATTTTAATTATTAAGGATGTAATATTTTGATACTAAATATGTTATTTATTCTTTCATGGCCATAGGCTCTTGAAAGATAATTTATTATTTGATATCTTGAACGAATCTGATGTATATTAATTTCTATGTTCAAACATGATCTCCAATGAAAATGATAATGTTGAACACGTTTTATATGTGGTTAATACAATGAAGATGGATTCATAGTCCCTCTTGTTTGCTCTATTTTCCTTTAACATGCATTGGGTACTAGTGATATTGAAACCATTTTCAGGGATTGCATATTGGATGAATTCAATTGATGAAACTTCTATTTCTGATCCAAAATCACTTGTTGAAGAGTAAATATTTATCTATATAATTATATTAATAAGTATCACTCACACACAAACACATATATTTTTTAATATATGATTACTACATCAATTAGGTCATTAAAGGCTTATTTTGGACCATAAAAGAAGGGAATGACAACACTACCCCATATGTCTTGAAAAAAAACTAAAGGTTTGTACTTTTTATGACATTTAATATTAAGTATTTAGTATGAGAAACTAATGTTATAGTTTATGTTTTGTTTTATAGTGTCCACAATAACAGGATAGTGTAAGTTGTGAATATTACGTCATGATATTCATGAAGATAATAATTTACAAACATTGGATGGGACAAGGAAAAGTATGTATTTCCTTTGTTTATTTCAGATTAATTGTGATTAGCTCTATACATTAATATTATCTTTTGTAGGTATATCAACATTTTGACCTTCGTAAATATGATAACAACAAGATTAATGAAGTTAGGAAAGAATGATTAGATTTTATTACAAGTTTTTATGTTTCTTATTTGTAGAATCATATATGATCCATTAAATTTTTTTGCTTAGAGTGTAAATATGAATGCAAAAAATATTTTTGTATAAGGTTTTATATGCAAGGTATATTTTTTGTTTTGGATCTGGCAACAACTGATGTTGGTGAAAGAATCTTGGAAACATCTACAGATATTTTATAGGAAAAAAAATGTAGCATGACAACAATCATATATGCTCTAGAAAAAAAAGAATATATGAAGGTTATAGATCAAACTCGCTATGTATACTCACAACAACTCTCTAGCATTTGAGCAAGGGAATACACGATGATTGTGACAAAAAATTGACATGTATAAAATCGATGTGTATTGTGCATATACGCAACAGGTTTTGGTCACAATCGCCGTGTATTCTCCCTCTCAGATACTGGAAAATTGTTGCAAGTATACACAATGGATTTGATATATAACCATGTATTTACTTCACTGAAATATTTGCGAGGTTTGTGTTATGGGGTATACATGATTGGTTTGGTCTATAATCATTGTATATATGTATACTATAAGGTAATGTTTTTATCTAAACCACCGTATATATTCTGGCGCTAATGATTTTTTAGCCAAATTTAAAACAAATTATACAACATTTTTTAAAACCACCATGTATATGATATATGACGTATGCCACTTTTCTAATAGCCATCTATGTGTTTCTTTATAACGATGAATACTCCCATGAATCCGATGATAGAGGAAGCAAGACCAAGAGAATCTTTATGAAATGGAACAATTGGAAGAATTAAAGTGTTTAGATACATATTTTCAGTTTATGTTGTTTGGATTTGGTTATCTAATACCTCAATTTTTAGTTTTTTAGTGTATATTAATAATAATAATATGAATTTTAAATTTTGCTTCATTTTCTCTTTTTTAATATTAATTTTTATTATCATGATTCCTTAACCTTTATACTAATTTTTTTAGATAAGTCTTTGTACTTAATATTTACTTAATATCATTTTTGTTTCCAGCTCTTCAACTTTTTAGATATCTAGAGCCAAAGATAATGAAGCAACAAACGAGATAAAGGAATTGAATAATTTTCCAAATCTTCAATTCGGTAGTCCATGAATCTGCATATTTTTTTTTAGAGTCATAAATCTCCTATTAAAATGAAAAATAAAATAAATTGTGGATTTTGTGATTCAAAGCATCGAAAATTCTATCATCCTCTAGCCATGCTCTCATTTTTATCTCTCTCAATCCTCTCCTTCCTCTAGTCTCTAGGTATCTCTCTCATGAAACCATGGGCAACAACAGAAGCTTCCTTATTTATTTTCAACATTACTGTAGTTGAATTTGCTTTGACGTTGTTAATAGTCAATTTTCTCATATTGTTTTAGTGAGTTTAGTTTCTCTGACAATTTTGAATATGACCTTTGAAATAATTTGCTTTGATGTAGGTTTATGGTGCATGTTAGAATCTTTGATGAAACTAACTATGCCAATGTTATTTTGTAGGATCAAGAATGCTGCAATTTGTTGAATATTTCTGATGCTTCTTTAAGAGACAATTATTTGCCAGTTTTTTAGATCCCTTGATGTGTAATTAACATATTGTTTTCTTTGACATATAATCTTCACTCACTAAATAGAACTGACTCTCATTTGAAAGTCACAAATTCAGTAATAAATTAATCGTCTCCGACGACATCAAAACCTAGCAGCACATCCTACATTGGCATTGCACTTGCCTCATTCTAGACCCTTCCACTTATACACAAAATTGTAAATTAAGTTATATTCTTTCTCCATTTTATCAACTTATGTATATTTAGTTATTTTAAGAAGTAGAAGCAACATGTGTTCTCAAAATAGAAAAAACCCAACCATTTAGTAAACATAAATAAAGGGAATAAATTGTTGGATAAAAATAAACTCAAGTCAAATAAATTCCAAAGTAAATGATAATATAGAAAAACAACTAACAAAAGTACATGTGAATACTATTATCCTTTTGTTGTTCCAAATAAATTAAAAAAATGTTCAACAAATATTTTCGTTAAGGGTAAAAGAAAATACGGATTAAGAATGCTATTCAAATTCAATCATAGATAGTTTTTCTTATTATTTTATATGCAATTTTAATAAATAAAAATCAAAATCAATCAATGTTTCAAGTTGTGCTACTATTGAAAAAATCAATATTTAGCCACAATAAATTATATGTTGCAATATTCAAAGTTACACATCATAATGGATTGCACATTTTGATATACAATAATAATAGGAACAAAATATATCCATAATAAATATTATATTCAAGAATTATTCGAAAATAACTAGCTAGAATATGTTAGTTATATTTGTTATTTTTATATATAGTGTATTATTTTATATTTTCACTAATTTTTTTTATTACAATCAAACTATTTTCACTTTTTAAATTTTTTATATTGCCTCTGCTATTTACTTTTTTAAAATTTATTATTTCAATATGTTATATTCTACGATGTTTAGTACTTACGATCCTGTAAAAATAAAATATATGACTAATTTAGACCTACATAATTGTATTTTGAAAATTTGATTATTAACTAATAATAACAGATCGAATAGAAATAAATAATACAAGATACAATATTCAATTTCTATGTAATTCCGTAACCTAATTTGTATTGTAAAATAGATTTTAAAAATTAAAGTAACCTCTATTATGTGTGTGCGTGTGTGAGTATATATATATATATTGATATGCCTAAACACGGTTGCACACCTGATAATCTCTCCTTTTACCCCGGTAGAAGTAGAATGTGACGTTGCACCTTGTGGGTGGTAGGATGGTAAGCTATGACTTAGCCTCGTCGTCTGTCACTTTTCAGTAACTAAAAGAATTCAACGGATGAGCTGTCTGTTTTCGTCTTCCTTTCATGTAACTATTCCCCTGCTCTTCTGTTGGGTTTCTCCAGATTTAATGCTTTAATTAGCGCTCGAGATTACAACAATCAAGTGCTTCTGCTTGCTTCAACGTTCACTTTATCACTCTCTTCATCCACTCAAAGCTCAGGAGAGAGAGAGGGAGGGAGAGAGAGAGAGAGATGAGAGAACCCGCATCCATGGCCACAACGGCGGACGGCAACTCATCGGCACCGCCACAAGCACTTGTTGAACGGCTTAAGGATTATGGGCAAGAAGACGCTTTTTCTCTCTGGGACGAGCTGTCTCCGGAAGAACGTGACCTCCTGATCAAGGACATCGAGGTCATTCCCTCCCACCACTCACATTAATTCTCCGTTTCAGTATACGGTTTTACGATTCACTTTTATTCAGCTTCGGTGAATTTGTCTCATTTTACCTCATCATGTCTTTGCATTTGATTTATATCATGCATCGTTTTCTTTTTCCCTACAATTCAATCAGAATATCAGAAATTTGATTTACATTTGGTTTTGTTTATTTTTAGAGTTTAGATCTTCCCAGGATCGATCGGATCATCCGGTGCTCGCTTCGATCTCAAGGTCAGCCTCTCAGAATAAAATTCTGTAATTCCATGTTTAATTCTTTTGGTTTAATAACTTGATTGAAATCGACCGAACGTTGGTTATTATTTTTGGCTGAAAATGATCTTCTCGATCAAAGCCTTGCCGGTGGCGGCAATAGAGCCGGTGCCAGAATCGATGGTGTCGACGGTGGAGGAGAGGACGGTGGAAGACAGAGAAAGGTGGTGGAGGATGGGATTAAAGGCGATCTATGAGGGAAAGTTCGCTGTCATACTATTATCCGGTGGGCAGGTATTATCACTGTCCTAATTTACTGATAATGCCCTGTCTACTGTTGCGACATCTACTGGTATTGTCATTATTTTTCCTTTATATTTCGTGGTTAAGGTCAGATTAGTTCTGCCAATTATTGCTCTTTACTTTACGTAGGCACAGGTTTATGGCTTTCCTTTCTCTTTATATTCGTTATGGTGGGTTCATGTAGCCTTCTCGGATATATATTTAGCCCAGAAGCGCCCTTGATTTGGTCAGTAGAAAGTGCATTGTATTATTTATTCGCCTACATAAATGATCGAGTAATGCTATATGTCTACAACCAGGGCCGTAGATAGGGGTGCACAGCCCCCCCCCCCCCAAAAAAAAGTTTATGTTTGTAGAAAAAGAAAATAGAAGAAGGAAATAACGTGTTTGGAAAAAAGTCTTGTCTTTATTTGTCTCTCACTTATTATTTTCTAATTCCTAAAAAAATATGATTGTTTTACGCAATATATTATATATTTTGATAATTATGTTTATGTATACATTTTTTAGGGGCCCAAATTTTTTATTGAATAGAGCTCCCAAAATGCATTTGAGTTGTAACTTTTATAACTCTTTTAAGAAGTGCGGGCTCACATGTGGGGCCGACATTTTGCGAGAGTTATAAATGATCAAATTTAGCTTTTTAAAGAAAAGTAGCTTATCTGTTGCTTCTTGTGGGTGCATCATCTCTCTAAGGGAGGATGCTGTCGGTCTTTATGTACTATTTGCTTAAACATATTGACTTTAATAAACCTTAAGGATAAATGAGGACTGTTACTTCTTAAGTGAATTTCCGGCTGTTTGAAAATTTCACAGAGAGAGCTGCAGTGTTTATGCCAGCAACTTCTAACAGGTTGCATGGTTGTTCGGCACATGCAGAAAAATTATGCTATTAGTATGTACACTATATGCACTCCACATTAGTTGCTTTGACTGTATTGCATATCGCATGATAGCCGTGCTCATGAATGCTACGGTGAGGAAAGTCATGGTCATGTATATATTTTAACCTCAAGCTCCTAAGAATGTATATTTTTTGAAATGTGCCTAGGGAAGATTATGTGATCTGAAATGGCATAAAAAATCTAAGAAATTGATTCTAAATGCATGTTCAGGGAAAAATGTTGCTGATTATATGATCTGAGCCTGAAAAAATGTCCTAATTTCTCTCATCTGAGAACATAAGAAATAAAAACGAAACCATTCTAAAGTGCATGTTTTCATTCATAATTGTTGGAGCCATCTAACTTCTCATGAGTGGTATTCATGTATTTTTTGACAAAAGTACAAAAGCGAGTAAGAGGGCATACTTTGATGGCATGTCCAACTTGTATGCCACGTATTTGGCTTTTGCTGTCTGTAGATCAAGTAGTGTAAAATTCCCTGACAATCTTTTCTTGCTTCTCAAATGAAATGTCAATACAGGGAACACGACTTGGAAGCTCAGATCCAAAGGGCTGTTTTAGTAAGTGATTTTTCTGGTTATTTAGGTGTAAGAGTTTTTTGTTCTTTCGCAGAAATTATGCTTTCGTTCTTTCTTCTTTCTGACTTCATATGTGCTTCAGATAAAAAAATAATAAGTCTAGTGCATTCTGAAACCTGAGCAAACAATAAATCGAAATTAATGTGAAGAATTGAGATCAGAGTAATGGGTAACCACCAGTTGAAGAGTGTTACAGAATTTTACATGAAGTGTAAATTTTTTATAATTTTAGATCAACAGATATTTATATCTGCTTCTCATCCTATTGCTGCATCATTTGTCCCTTTAAGCTTGCCGTAAAATGCCTTTCTCGGATACTTATATGACCAAATGTTGAAGAGGTCATTATTGGAGAGTACCTTTGGAGCTTCTGCAGTTTAGAGCAGCTACTGCATGATTTCCTTTCGATGAGTTGCTGCTCTTTGATCTATTGTGCATGCTTAACAGAGTGCCAGACTAAAAAAACTGCTCAAGCGTTGAAATGATGTTTCCCTGTGGGGACCCTCATAAGAATTTCAACTCTCCATGCTTCCCAATATTCCAATTGATCCTTGCTTTGTAAGCGGAGAGAAAAACGTATTCTTGGTGACTAGAGCTGGTAAAAGTTAACCCGACTTGGAAAATCTGACGAATGCTGACTTGATTCGTCCAAAATCTAATATGATTTTATCCGAATAATTAAGAATCCCAAATCTATCCGACTCAATCTAATACATATCTAAATCCGATATAATTTGAGAAATCATAAGTCCGAAATAAGCGTAAACCGGCTCGTTACTTATCCAAAACTCAATATAACCCGAAAAACTATAAATTCAAAACGACTCGACCCGATCCATTATTTATTCAAAATCCGATATAACTTGAAAAATTATAAATCTAAAAAGATTTAACCCAGTACTGCTCGAAAATTAACATTAACCTATAAATAAAATAACTTAAATTTTCCAAAACTTCATAAAATGTGAAATAATATAGATGTGCAACTAATCCAACCTAGTACTTGCATCAAAATTTAGAAACAATATAACTTCTTATATATATATACAATATCTATTGATACCAAGACTAAAGTATAAAAATAAAAGTAGAGAAAAAACTACGCTATCTAAATATTAGTTTACTTTCATTTGGTACCATAAGATAATAACAATGCAAATTCATCTAACATTTTAAACTCAAGATAGAAACATACAAATATCCAAGCCTCAAAAGACACTATATAATCACTTACAAGCCTCAAAAGGTGCATCGATAACTTAAAACAAAAATATGTAAGCCTTAAAAGGCACTATATAAGCACTTCTAGCAACTGTGTAACCTAAAATACAAATATGCAAGCCTCAAAAACCCTGTAATAATAATAATAATGCAAATATATCTAACACCTATAACTCAAAACACAAAAAAAAAGCCTTAAAAGGGACCGTATAAGCTTTTTAAAAACCTTGAAAGGCACACATTGAGCACTTAGATTACCGGATATACCTAAACTAATCAAAAGTCTCAGTTTACCACACATTGGTAGCTTTATTATCAAAATACTACATAATTGACACTTCCATCTTCCTAGAATGTAAAAAAGTAGTTGGCTTACTATATGTTGGTGGCACTACAACCAAAAGCATGGAGCTTATAGCAGGATGATGAATAACATTATAGGCTTACCTCATGTTGGTAGCTCTACTAACAAAATAAAATCTATATAGCTAAACCAAGTCAAACTAGTGCTAATATTCAAAAGTTTCTGCAATCTTGGATATACATAAAAGGTAAGATATAATAGCTGAGGTAACATGGAATGAGTGAATATGATTTACATTCTACCACTGTATGCAAGATGATCAACCAAAATTTGTTTCCAGTTTTTTGCTTGCCAAGCCTTAAGGGCTAACACTAGCCACAAAACATCAAAATGTAAGCTTTAACATCAAAATATGAGCAGCTGCTTGATATTAACTTGTATAAATCACACAACCTAACACCATATTATCTAACATCAAATACTGTTATCACTTTAACAAAGAAAATTCATTAGATGATACAAATTTGTGATTTACAATTGCCGCTTTGAAAAGACATAGTCTAATGAACTCACACACATTTCAAAGAGTTTTTGCTAATTTTCTCACATGTTCTCTAAGAATGTCAACATTTATATCAATAAAGTATAATGTTTCTTCATGAAGGCCTAGATTCTAGCTTATTTTGCAATAGTTACATAAGAATTAAATACGAAATAAGAGATAATGAATTGCATAAGAACACTCATGATGGCTTATTTTGCAATAGAACACGCCCTATGGGCTAGAAGTGATATGATATCCAACGCATTTCGATTGATCGAGTCCACCAAAAGTTTCAACCAAGCCCTTAAGTCCACGATCTAACAACCCAAACAACAAGTATGATATGTACCGATTGGCGTTGCAACTTAAAACGAATATTACATAATCATAGTTTATTTTGTTATTCAAAATGTAATTATCAAGAATACTAATTCTTATATTTAAAATATTTAGAAGTATTCTGTAAATCTATGTATAAAAAAGGGAGATAATATCATAACTAAAATTCAATCAAACAAGGGAAAAGTTTTATCCATTCTATTATAAGTACACATCAATAAAAATTTGTAGCCTTAAACACTATATGTTAATATGTATACCTTACAATATAGTACCTACAACATCATAGTAGAAAAAATCTAGAGTGAGGATGTTATTTGCTCATGAAAATTTATGTTTTTCAGTACATTAACTATGTTAAATAATAAGAAGTTAATATTAGTTGGTCCCTTGTCGATAATGGTCATTATTACTTACTTTATTTGATTTTTGTTTGATTTGGCTTGATATGATCTAATCAAAATATATAAACAAAAAACCCTAATGTGTTATTATTTTTTCCATAATTGATATTCATTAATTACTATTATTATTGTTATCACTTATCATTCATTTTGTATTATTATTATTAAAATTATATTGATATGATGGGATCAATCTGTTATAAAAATAATAAAAGAAGTATAACCATAGAAGCCTTTATTTGTTATCAATTATCAATGGTTATTGTAAGTTAATATTACGTAAGGACCGTACAAGATTTAAACATAATATAAAATTCAAATAATGCTCGAACTCAATATGACAAGATTATAATATTGTTGAATTATAAACTATAGCTTAACATAAAAAGGAAAGTGATCCGATTTAAAAACTTTTATATTTAAAACATTAAATACATCTCTAAAGATGAAATAATGACAAAAAAATTATAAGGCGCCAAAACAATTAGTATAATAATTCACTTTTAATTGAGTAAGATAAATTAAAATAAACGATTTCAAAATAATTAGCTTTTAATAATATCTTAGAATAATAACAGAAAGAAAATAGTGCAAGTATGGCTCAAATCCGATATGACCTAAATTCTATTCAAACTTGACATGAAAATATAATAATTCAAACTCATCTGAGCCTGATTAGAACTCGAACCGAAATTAGAGTAACCCAAATTTATCCGAATACATGTCCATCTGATATCGACCCAATCTGAGAGCTTAGAATGGCCTGAGATTATTCGACACTGAGTTGATTTAACTCGACTGACTCGACAAAGTGATCTTAGATCATTTGAAATCGAAATGACCTGATTATCATGTAATACGATCCTATGGTGACCTGATTCGTTCGATTGCTAGCTCTATTGGTGACATTGGGAGGGAAGTGAAAGGACAGCTCCCATTGTATCAGTCTTCGGTATTCATTGAAGTATTTGTTAACAGTGGTTGACTTCAAGACACTCCTTTTTATTGAGGTGTGACAGATAAGTTTTTGAACAAGTGTTTTGCATGTTTGAGTGGAGATAACCTTGAAAACCTCCCAAATTGAGGTTCCCTTGTAGAAATAAGCCTCTAGATACGATAAGTTGTAGGCTTGGATTTGTGATAGCTTTATTCCATCATTTGAATATGATACTATGACGATGCTACAGGGTAATAGTAAAATAATGAGAATATAAGATTAATACTGTTAGACCACCCGTTAATAGTAATGTCCTAAAGAAAAAATGTAGCTTAAGCTCTGTTTGGTGAATTAATATCTTGAATGAAGATGATATGAAGGGATGTATATTGATAATTTAGGTGTGTACATTATTATTAATTTATTTGTAAAGTAGTAAGTTGTGATAAAAAGTAGTATAGTTTTGAAATCTCACCAAAAGTAATATGTCATATTAGAGATAATATGGGGAGATGGAGATAAGATGATTGTCAAACAGAACCTACAAGAAGTTGCTAGAACTAGTTTGGTGAGGTGATAATGTTAGGCTATTGCCAACACTATATACTAATAACGTCTTAGTGGATTAAGGTCCTATTATCGTCATCTAAATTTTTTGGATTGATGAGAATTAAATTTAAAGTAACATCATCATCATCATCATAACAATTTTAATTATAATAATAATAATAGTAATATCAATAGTATTTGTTGGATGAGGAATGTAAATCGAGGTGTTCTAGGGATATAATCTAGAATGTATGTAGAGGGAGGGTCAAGGGTAAAGTAGAGAGGAGAGAGTAGAGAGAGTAGAGAGAGAAAAATAGAAAGTTATTGTATTGATTTTCGTCGGCTAAAATTGCTATAAGACCTCCTATTTATAGAGGTGGCAACCAGGGTAAGGTAAGGGGAGAAATGTATTATGGCAAGACTCATGGTAGACCAAGCAATAAAATTGCGGTTGCAGTTGTAGTGTTGTGGTATCAAAGTATTGCGAACAATATTTTATATGTCGCGGTTGTCACGACGTGATTTTGTTATTTTTTTCTCAATAAATATTAGCAAATATCGGTAAATATGAGCATATATCGGTAAATATCGGTAAAATATCGACAAATATTGGCCAATAATCGATATATTGCTGATAAATTTGTGAAATTCTAAATTTGTCGCGTATTGGATGACCTAAAATCTGATAAATATTGGCCAATATCGTGTATCGGGATCGATATTTAATTGTATGGTGTAGACTGCCCTTGGAGTCTTGTGGATCAGTTGGCGGACTGGTAGCTTGGGATCAGCTAGTAGTATGCCCGGAGTAGGCCTTGGGCTCCTTTTGGGTTGGTTTCGTCTCTTGGGCTGGCTTCATGAGGCCCATTAGTATGGTTAGAAAAATATTCATATTAGTATTAATAATTAATAATAATAATAATGATTCTAATCAATATTATTCTAAGTATGAATAATAATTGGAAATATTTTCATATTTATCAATGCATTAATCACCAATACTAATTAATATTATTATAATTATTATTCTAATTTATGGTAATAATGAGAATATTATTATATTTATGCCAATAATAATTATTATGTCAATTATTGTGATTATATCATCTATAATAATAATAACTATTAATGTACTAATCATATTATTATTATATTTATGATAACAATACTTGTTATAATAGTTGAATATAAATATAAATTCAAATATTATTAATATTATATTATAGTTGTAATAATAACAATATTAATAATATAATTGTATTCTGCCTAATATTATTATAAATATTATTGTTATTATATTATTAATAATAATATAATAATAATATTAACAATAATTTTTTTATTAATAATATTGTTATAAATAATAATAATTTCATTATTGTAAGTAGTCATTTTATTATTACAATTACAATAAATAATAATAATAATAAAACACAATAATTATAACAATATAATTTTTTTAATAATATCATTATTTTTATAAATATCCATAATAATAAGAATATTATTATTATCATAAATGTTATGATAACTAGTATTATTATTATAAATAATAATAATAATATCATTTTCATAAATATTATTATATATAATTATTATTATTATTAGTTACTATTATTTGATGTGATATGTGATATGGTCCGAAATAGTCTTATTTGATGTGAAATGAAAAGGTGAGAAAAATAGGGCCTAAAGCTTTACTTGTGCAATAAGTTATTAATCTAGCTTATCTTATTAAGCTACTTTTTAGCTATAAGCTACTTGTTCGTTTAAGTGCTTGGCAAAACTGATGTATATGATACACGACTTGGGTCTTAGCTAGATTGTAGTGTTCCTTGGGTACGAACAACCAAAATTAAACAGAGGAAATGGGGTTGGAAAAGATAGAGTGTGATCTTTGAAATAAACTAAATAAAGCCTGATACTTGTACTTGGTCAATTTGCCAGCCATATGTGGAAAAATGGGCTGATTTAGTTCTTTCCTAAACTAGCTAATGAGAACTACAAGGTAATTAAACTAACATAAAGCATTCCTAAGTTGATTACAACTACTATTTATATAATGGGAGAGAAAAAAACAATCTTTTTGCTTGTAAGAAATGATAAGATGCAAGAAACTCTCTACACAAACTGGTCTCCAAGCCCTGATTTGTGGCTGCCTAATGAACCATGATGAGAACGAAAATCAGGTTGAAAATGACATGTCCTTATCCTCCTTGATTCATGCACGTATCATCCGAAATGGCCAATTCATCTTTTGTTTTTGTGCCACAAAAGACTCGCTGAATTACTTTAAAAGAAATGCTGAACGAAGATGCTCCAAAGCTGCCCAAAATTTGTGCCACGTGAGCCAAATTATGGCTGCTGCGGGCACAGGTAAAACAAACAAAAACATGGTTCTGAGCGGGCCAGGGTGGGGTATTTCAATGCTTTGATTGTTGGACTTGTGCACTTGATGATTTTATGCTCTTGTTGGGCCGAATGTGTAGGGCTGGTTCTTGGTGATGGATTTGAAGCAGTGTGATTCCTAAAATCTTCCTTGATTCAAAAGATGTCGATTGCTCCATGTATAGGCTTCCTTTGAACAAAATTAACTTGTTTTTGGCCTCTTGACATGAACTTAGCACAAGACCAAGATGATCATAATTTTTGTTAGCAAAAATTAGGATGGTGGTTGATTCACCCACATCAAAAACTAGTTGAACTAGCAGAATAGTATAAAATGATATAATGGATATATTTACATCAATAGACCATTGAATCAAAGATTATTTTTGGTCAGAAATGGAAAATCATAAGAATTTATCTTATGATAAGTCATATCCTAGTTCTCTCTCTCTCCCTCTCTGCCAAGCAGGTAACCAAGTTATTTGTTAATTATTACTCTCTTTTAACTAATGCCACCTGTTACTTCAAAATACCCTTAATTGTTAGCACAATTTACTCTAACGTGTTTTCACTCAAATAAAATAAAATAAAATAAAATAACATACCCAAAAATGTCAATATACATCATTTCCTTTTCATTTCAGCATATTATTTACCAAACAGGACCTTATTTTTATAATAAAAATGATCGACCAATTCAATAAGCTCCAAACTAGGTTTATAGTGTATGCCAAATGTACATCAGCTAGAAAAAGAAGAATATGATGAGTTAAAATGGACCTGCTCCATTGTCTACTAAGCTTTAGTATGTTCTCTGCAGCAGGCTTTCATTAATTTTAAGCATTCTGTTTCTTTTGTTATTTGCCTGCAATCTTTTGGAATTATTGTCCTCCTGCAATTTATCCTGATTGCTTTGAATCTTTTCTGAGACAATGTATATTAATAGCATTCTTATCTTTTTGTTCAGATGTTGGACTTCCATCTGGAAAGTCACTCTTCCAACTTCAAGCTGAGCGAATTTTATGTGTTCAAAGATTAGCTGCAGAGGCTAAGAATGAGAGTAAGAACTACTTCCAGTTATTTGCATGCATATCACTTCTACATTGTACATTCATCATTCTGTTAATGGAATGCTGCAGACTCAAAGAGTGTTGTGCCAATCCATTGGTATATAATGACCAGTCCTTTTACTGATGAAGCCACGCGAAAGTTCTTTTCAAGTCACAAATATTTTGGCCTCAATGCTGACCAAGTAAGGAAATGGTTCATGTCATCTGTTGTTTGTCATTGGAGAAAAAAATATTCCCATCCCTTTCTACCCCTCTACAAATGGAAAACTGAACACTACTCCTTAATAGTGCGTTTGGATTGGGGTGAAAGGAGGTTAACGGAGGTGAATCAATTGATTCATTCTGTTTGGGTACCAATTTTAATAACTCTACCTGGGTGAATCAGAGTTAATGTTTGACCTCCATTCACCTCGATTAACCTCATTTTTATTAACATCCTATTTCGGGGGCAACCGAGGTGAAGGTGAAAGAATAAGTAAATTTTTGACCTAATAGGACCAAAATACCCCTCAATAGGACTTATTAAGTTAATACAAGGGTATAAATGTCATTTGTTTTATTTTTTTAACCTTTATTCACCTCAATCTAAACGGAATTTTTAAAACATTCACTCCGATTTACTCAGGTTAGGTTAATATCATCTAAATAGTATTTTAAAATATTCACTCCGATTCACCTCCATTCCCTTCACTTAGGCTCCATTTGGATTGAGGTGAATCGAGGTGAGGATAAACATTAAAAATTAACCTAGGTGAAGGGAACGGAGGTGAATCGGGGTGAATGATTTAAAATGCTGTTTGAATGATATTAACCTAACTTGGGTGAATGTTTTAAAAATTCTGTTTAGATTGAGGTAAATAAAAATTAAAAAAATAAAATAAATGATATTTATATCCTTGTATTAAATAAATAAGTCCTATTGAGGGGTATTTTGGTCCTATTAAGTCAAAAATTTACTTATTCTTTCACCTTCACCTCGGTTACCCCCGAAATCGGAGGTTAATCGAGGTGAATGGAGGTAAAACTTTAACCTCGATTCACCTAGGTAAAATTATTAACCAGATACCCAAACGGAGTGAATCAATTGATTCACCTCCATTCACCCTCATTCACCCTAATCCAAACGCAGCATTAGGCTCCGTTTGGATTGGGGTGAATCGAGGTAGGGGTAAACATTAAAAATTAACCTAGGTGAAGGGAATAGAGGTGAATCGGGGTGAATATTTTAAAATGTTGTTTGGATGATATTAACCTAACCTGAGTGAATCGGGGTGAATGTTTTAAAATTTTCATTTAAATTGAGGTGAATGAAGATTAAAATAATAAAACAAATGATATTTATACCCTTATATTAAATAAATAAGTCATATTGAGGGGTATTTTGGTCTTATCAAGTCAAAAATTTACTTCTTCCTTCACCTTCACTTCTGTTACTCTCAAAATTGGAGGTTAATAAAAATGAGGTTAATCGAGGTGAATGGAGGTGAAACATTAACATCAATTCACCCAGGTAAAATTATTAACCTGATATCCAAACGGGGTGAAACAATTCACTCACCTCCATTAACCTTCTTCCACCCCAATCCAAACGGAACCTTAGGTTAATTTCTAATGTTTACTCTCATCCCAATTCACCCCAATCCAAACGAACCATAAATGTTTTTCTTCACTTTTGGGGTGTCAATGCAGGTAACTTTCTTCGAGCAAGGCACAATACCTTGCATTTCCAAAGATGGAAGATACATCATGGACACTCCATGCAGGGTAGGTCTTATTCTTTCTTGTAGCTGAAGAAGACTGATATATATTTGATGCCGCTTGAAATCATATAATAAAACTACAGAGTTATTTGGTTTTGTCATGACTACATGATGATGGTGTATCCATGATGAAAATGTACATGGTTATTAGTGTCATAGACATTTTGTTAACCAGTTTCTGCATTTATACCTCTCTATTTTATTTTATTTTTGGGGTCCTTTTTTTTAAAATTTTTGTTTGGGCGGGGGGCCTAAATTCTCATTCTTACCCTACTAGACACCTGTTTCCCCTCATTTTATTGTATTTTAATTTTTTTCTAGCTAAGTAATTACTTTTATTACTAAAACGATAATGAACGTACGTCATCAGTAAGGCATACAGCCAACCCAATCCTGCTTCCCAAAATAGAATGCAGTAGTTCATTCACCGAAAGTACACTAAAGAAACTAGACCAGAACCTGATTAAACCAATTTGTAAACAAAATCCTGTAGTCTACCTATATATCAGAGTCGAATAGGATTTGATACTAAGGCTTGTAGATAAGTGGAGTATAATGAAATTTTTTTCAACTACTTGATGAACAACAGAGCTAATCATCCTTTCCTTGTGCTGACAAGTCATCATCTTTCAGTAAGGCATCCAGAAATTGTAGGAGAGAATAGTGAACACCCTCCAAACATGCTCTTCCATTTCCTCTAGTAAAACATTTGCCATCAAAGCAATAAAACCGTGGTTGTAGTTGCGGTTGTGGTGTTATGGTATCAGGATGTCACGAACGATGTCACGTGATTTATTTTATTTTCTTTTTACATCAAATATGAGCAAATATCGGTAAAATGTTAGAAAACATTGATATATTGCTGATAAATATGTAAAATTCTAAAACTGTCACATATCGCCAATTTTGGGTATCGTCCATATTGCGTATTGTCCAATCCAAAAGTTGATAAATATCGGCTGATATTGCATATCATAACCGATATTTAATTGTATGTTGCCATCCAAAGAAGACACTGTTCCTAAAAGGCAAATGTGGAAGTATAAGCTAATTTTGGTGAACTATCTGATGAAAATGACGATGAATGAAATGACGTATAATGATGCTTCACACATGTACTTCAATATTTTTTTATTTGTTTGAAAGCTGTTTATAGTAGATTGTGAATAAAGTGACGGTAGATTTGGACGTTTTACAAAAATGATGGGCCACGTTACCAAAATGAAATAATAATTTGAAAATATTCTAGTTGCTAAACAGAACCATGGTACTTTCTCTAAAGTTGTTTTTAGCTGGAACAATAGCGTGGCATACCATCCACACCACAATTTTATGTTGAGCAGGCCTAGATGCTTCCATACTAGAGAATACCATGGAACAACTGGCCCTCCAACATACTAAGACTATGTTTTCCTTGTATTAGTGCTTTGATTAGTGCCGTTATGATCTAATTAGCGCTAGTGAGAAAATTATTATATTATTATTTATAGTTATTATATTAATAATTATAATAATTAATTATATTAATAATTATGTTAAATATATTCATAATGCTTAATATTAAAATAATTATATTCATAATTACTAGAATATTACTATATTAATAATTATAAAAAATAAAATTATATTAATAGTTGTAATTATAATAATAATAATAGTATTGTTAATAATAATTTAAATAATTACATTTGTAATTATTATTATTATAATAATTTAATAATAATTATAACAATAATTATGATAATACTTATTTAAAAAATACTAAGGATCTTTTTAATGTTAATTTGCATAATAATAATAGTAATAATTATAATCATAATCAATATTATGTATAATAATAATAATATTGACGGCCCCCAACATGAGCCACTCTCCTTTCATGTGCTGACTCAGGGAGTCAGATGTTGCCCCAAAGTCTCTTCTGGCCGTACACAAATGTATTAAAGATATGTTGCTACCTGGCAAAAGAGTAACCTGAGAGTGCGTTAACTGCTGAGAGCATTTGAGTGTAATCAACTATCAGCTCTGATGGGTTCTAGCTCTGATGTCAACTGTTAGCTCTGATGTGTATAGCCTTAAGGAGGAATGAGCACATTATGTTCCTTTTTTTTTGGAACGCACCAAAAAAGAAACTGTAAACTACTTCAAAAAAAAAATATATCCAGGTCCTGTTATTCCAGAGGTTTGTTAGCAACTCTAGCATTCCTGTAGCATGTTGTATATCATACTTCATCTTTATATTGACTTCACTTTCATCTACAGCTAGCAATCCAGCAGTGGCAGTATTATTGCTAGCACAACTTGTTGCAATAGACTGAACTGCCTCATGCTTTGCAGTGCTTGTTGTCTCTTTTCCTTTCTTGGTACCTGATACCATTATGTGCCACTTGTTTACTACTGAAGGTGAAGCAGACCCAGCTTGCCTAGGTTTACGTCTCCAAAATCCTACTGTACCCACATGTCAAGAAGCTTTGCTTCCAACTTGTCACCCTTGATTCTCTATAGCAATACTAGCGGCTTGACCCATCTTGCAATGGTGTTGATTGTGTCCCACACATTTTGTGCTGCCTGGTGTGACCATAAACATAGATCTGGGAACATCCAAGCATCTACCTGCTCAACTCAAGGGATCATCAGATCAGCACACCAATGCGTAAAAGGGAGTCCTGGAAGGGTAACCCACAAGGGCATTCTTCACTATTCAGTTCTGTCAAAAGGCACATTGGGGTACCTATTTTTCCAATAATAGTTAGCATATACCGAAGACCTGAAGGGCTCATCAAGGATTGCAAGACACTAGCTTCAGTATCAAACCAATACAGGAATTATCCTTGGTCCGGTTTACTCTATTCTTTTTAGAAACAATTTTCACCATTCCTACCAGTGTAAATACTCACTTTCCTTTTCAATCATCAAGCTGCAACATTGTCTTGACCTTACCATTCTTAATGGAGGAGAAACAAATAGGTCCGTAAGAAACTCCTGCTTACCTTATGATTATCAAAATGTCCTTCCAACTATTATCAGAAGGAGCCTTTGATAACAGCCCAGGAATATGTTAACTTTTGGGACCATGATCTTGCATCATCCCAGCTGTCTTTTTTCCATTGTCCAAATTCCAAAGCCATAGTCTGTGAATGTACTTCTACCGATTTTTCTGGAGACTCCTGTGAAGGAGTGTCAAAACTCAACATTTGTACAGTAAACACACCTGAGATTGAAATCAAATTGCTTTGTGAGTTTCTTCAAACTTTATACAGGATTAGAACTCTTCTAATCATTTTAAAACTATTAGGCAATGGAGTTTTAACCTTTAGTCGGTGCCTCTAAGCTTCCTTAAATCACTGGCATGTCATTATTCCATTTCCTTGTCATTGTTATTTGACATAAGAGCAGCTGTGTGAAGTGCATCCCAGCACAACCATTCTATTCCATTTGATATACGCTTTTCTCCTTTCCCCCTTTTCTTGCTAATTGTGAACCTGTTTCTTCAGTGTTATCTCTTTGTCCTATTTTGTTCTGGTTTTTGGTTGGGGCCTAAATTATCCTTGTTATCCTTGTTGCCCTATTAAAATTTATTTTTGCCTTGTTCTTTTGTGCTGCTGTTCTGCTATCTTGTTCATTATAATTACTGTGTCCTTTTTTAAGCCAGTTGGCAAAGTCGCCAGATGGAAATGGAGGAGTATTCACAGGTAAGAGCTTCTTTCAGATTGCTTTTGTTGATGATAATATGGTTCAATTAATTGGTTGTCATTCATGTTCAGCTTTAAAATCCTCAAGGCTATTAGAAGATATGGCAATGAGAGGTGTCAAATACGTTGATTGTTATGGGGTTGACAATGCCCTAGTGAGTTACTTCATTCCCTTCTGATATAACCCTTTCTATGGTTATTCTTCCTGTTGAAGTTTCTGACCAAATTTCGGCCTTGAAATAGGTTCGTGTCGCTGATCCAACTTTCTTGGGATATTTTATTGACAAAGGTGTGTCTGCTGCTGCAAAAGTTGTCCGTAAGGTAATGAGAACCCTTATATGTATCCACTACTTTTATAACTTCATTTTATCCCTTAAGATGTCAACTGCTGTGTGGACTGTATAAATTGTTCTAACTCTGCTTGTTATGCCGTAACACTTATGGAATAAGTGCACGAATTTATCAAAGGTTATTTATGTTATGTATTCAACGTCAATATGAAGATGCCTAATATAATAAGATTTTCTTCCCTAATCAGTAGACTTTTTTCTAATTACTGTATACTTTTGATGTTGGAATGTATTGAGCAGGTCTTCTAAGCATTTATGTGATATATCCTTGTCACATTGAGAATTAAACGATTGTGGGGTCTATGTTTGTACTGAGATTGTTTAGGGCTCAGACTAACTATATATATCATTGGCTTGCTAAATGATGTGATGATGCTGTGTGTAGTTGGTTTCAGAAAAATGGGACAAAATAGGTCATTTGGTATCTTTTATGCATAAATTCCAACGTCAATTTGTAACTTTTGTATGAAGCGGCAGGGTTTGATTTCTTTTATTATCATGGTACTGATGCAATTCTAGTCGATTCAGATGTAAGGGGATCTATTTTGGGGGCTGAGGAAATATCTTAATCATATATGATGTTGTGATGTTCTCATGTTATCTTAAATCATTTTGCTGTGTACAAGTTTGTGATGCCGCATTTTCATCTATGTTACATATCCTATGTCGAAGATTGTTCCCTTTTATTCACATATCACCCTTTGTTAAGAAAGATGCCTGTCTCCATCATATCATTGCACTAAAAGAGATTCCATTCCCTCTATATTGCAGGACAAGTTAAAAAATATATGTTTTACTTGTCCACTTCAGAAAATAGTATATTTTAATTTATCGAGATTGAGATTTGATATGATCATTTCTCTCTGTCAGTGAAATGCACTTGTGTTAAAATAGGTGTTGTTTGTAAACCCAAGCAATAAAACCGTAGTTGTGGTTGTGGTGTCGCAGTTTTGGGGTGTCGTGATCAATACTTTATATGTCGTGGTTGTCGCGGTGTGATTTTTTTTTTCCACAGCAAATATCAGATAATATAAGTAAATATCAGTAAATATCGGTGTAATGTCTGTAAATATTGGCCCAAAACTTAAATATTGCTTATAATTATGTAAAATTCTAAAACCGTCACATATCATCCGACCCAAAAACCGTTAAATATCGACCGATATTGCATATTGGGATTAATATTTAATTGTATGTGTACACCTATCAGTTGTCAGATTTGTTGTCCTGGAATATCACTTCCATAAGCGGGCGATTTCAATGGCTATCTAGCATTGGGTTGTTGTAGCAATTTCATAGTGCGTACTAGTCCATTAGGAAGTGAGCACTGGTAGGAGAAAGCTATTCAACATTTTTCTTGTAATTTCGTTTCTTCTAAAGCCAAATGAATGAAATGCTTTCAATTAGTATAACTAACAGAAGTATGATGGTAAAAACTAAGTTTGTTTCACGAGGCAATGTGGATACTCCTTGAAAAATATCTGTGCTTGTTCAAGCCCTCGTTCGATATTAAGCATCCTCGTCATTAATTCATTTATTTTCTATTGTCTTGAATTCATAATCCAAGAGTAATCCAATTACTGTGGTCATAACCTAAGACCAATTGTTTTATAATAGATTATGTTAACCTGGCTATATAAAGCTGTCATTATTGAGGGGGGGGGATGTGTTGATTACTTGACCTCACACACTAGGGCCGTTAGGTGGGGAGTATAAGTTGTGACATCAATTGTTGTTCTCTCATAGTGTACTATTGCTGCTTCTCTCTGTGGTATTCACACAAAATGAGTTTCGTGTAAGCATCTTTGAGTTCTCTTCATTCTTTTTTGCACTTGATTTGCCAACAATTTGCGTGACCAAATTTGGCAACAATATCTGCAGGCATATCCACAAGAGAAGGTTGGTGTCTTTGTACGGCGTGGTAAAGGTGGACCTTTAGCCGTCGTTGAATACAGTGAATTGGATTCATCATTGGCTAGTGAAGTGAATCAAACAACTGGTCGTCTTCGCTATTGTTGGAGTAATGTATGTCACATTTGCATTTGGTTTTACTTTATTGCTGGCTTTTCACAATTTGTAATATTTTGATGTTTCATCCTATGATCATATAATGAAGCATGTAGATACCTTAGATACTTTTAGTTTAATCAAAATCGGTGCTATATAGGTTCCAAACTTTGTTCATATACCTATAGATTTTAGACATTCTCTTAACATTGATTAGAATTTGAGGTATGTGTGGAATCAAACTTTGTTCAAGCCGAATACTTAAACAAATTGATTTGATTTAACTTTCAAACAATTTGGATAGGCTTGGCTCGTTTGTTTAGAATTTATTTAATAAACAAGCCAAATATTTAAATGAGCCGTTAATCAAGCTGAATACTTAAATAAATTGATTTGATTTAACTTTCAAACAATTCAGATAGTTTAGTGAATAAATCATAATGAATGAGCCGAATAGCTCACAAGCCTTTTTGAGCTGAGCTCCAACAAGGTTTGTGTGGTTCGTTCTGAATTTGAGCCATGCTTGAGCTTTAAAAAAGTCTAAACGAGCTGAACTTGAGCCGGGGGATTTGGTTTGTCACCAGTCATATATGGAATGTTATAGATATTTAAGTCATATATTAGGAAATAAGTGTAACTAGGAAATTATTTTCTTAGGCAATATTATGTTTGGGAAATAACAGTTCTTTCCTTGTCTAGTATACTTGGTATTTTAGCAGGTTTTGTAAGTAGGCAGTATTTTGCTATAAATGTGTGGCTCTAGCATGTTATTCCGAGACTTTGATGATTCTTGATAACTGATACTGACTGTTATTTCTTCCCTCCATCTTCTCCCTCATCTCAAATCTTCATTTTCTCGTCCTACCTCCCATCTTATGTTTTTAGTTCCCTTCTTCTCTTACTTCCCCTTCTTTTCCCATAACCCTACATCAGGTTAGTGATAGGCCATTGATCAAGAGGACATATGTGAGATGCAGAGTCACCAGAGAAGGGGGATGAGTGGGCGGGACCGCATATCTATTTTTCACTGTATTTCTGTTAGTTAATTCCCTTAGGGTAGCTTTCATTTTCTGTTATTGCTCTCATTTTTGGTTATTGGGCAGGATCCCTTTTGGTTAGGTAGTTTGTTAGCTGCTGAGTCGTGGGTGAGAGGAGGTCAGTGCGGTAGGGGATATATAGGAGGGGCTGGCATGTGGAGTGGGGGAGATATGGTGTATGGAAGAATCGGGAGATACCAGGGTCTCTAATTCCTGGAGTATCTTCACCCAGTAATCCAACAAATTTTCCAATCATTTTTTATATTCATTCTGCTATTCAGTGCATAGATAACCTGGCAGACAGAGACTGAACTAACAATTAGTTGCCACTTTCTGGTTATATTCAGTGATATTTGTTGGTTCTCTTGCTTGAAGAGATATTCTGTCATCTTAGAACCTTTTTGTGTGCGCACTCTGCTGTGTCACTTCATAATGTTTGTCTTATATTGTATTGTATTCCAGGTTTGCTTACATATGTTCACTGTGGATTTCTTGAGTCAAGTTGCAACTGGCTTGGAGAAAGATAGCATGTAAGACCTCACTTATTGTGATACTTTTATCTAGAGTTATAAGTTTTTGTTGAGTTTGGCGCATGTGATGATTCTAGTAAATGATGTAGGTGGTTTATACAGGTAATTTGTTTTCAATGTTTCCTGATTTAAGACTAGGACTCTGTTAACGAGATTATTTTCATATTATTACTTCATTCTACCACATATTTATTTCATTATCTATTCAGCATATTCTTTACAAACAGAACCTGCATTATCTCATTCTAATCTGGTGGTTGAGCCAGTTTTGGGCCAGGTAGTTTCAATTTCAAGTTGACCTGGTTTGGGTCATCTCAGGTTGCAAAATTTATTGGGTTGAATCGGTTTTGGGTTGGGTCAAATTGGGTTTCCACTAACTTGGGTTTATTCTATCAGCTCAGACTTAGAGGTTCAATTTTTTCAAGTTTGAGCCGTCTCATTCGGGATTGTTCTGAGCTTTTGGTAATATTGGGTGTCTTGGGTTAGCCTTATTTGGTTAATTCACTTTCAACTTGAGGGATTTTCAGAAATGTTAAAGTTAGTCTAGTAGAATGTTTTATATATCTAAGATTTTATTTAACTCTGCATTAGAAATAGTAAAATGATCGAGTTAAGTTCTAACTTATTAGGAATTATTGGTCCCATTATATCTTCAAGTCTCATTAACTCTAGGTTTCTAAAATGATAAAGAATAATGATTATAAAATCAACTGTAATAAGCTTGAATATTCAGCAAAATAATTCTGTTAAAAAAAGTGTAACACTGACACAAGTTCATCTGTGATTTGTCATGGCAATTTTTTTATTGTATTAAACAATCTTTCTGTATCAATTTTATTTTCCTTAGTTTTTGCTCAGATGGTCATGGGAATTGCTATAATAATATTTCATAGTAACCTTTCACCAATTGGGAGCTAACTCATTTGATTTTATATCAAACTTTTGATCACTTGATCCTCCTGCTTGAAATTACTGCACTTGACCGCTAGGCCAAACATTAATTCTTATTTGTCCTGAAACAATTTGTTATACTTTGTTTCTAACTACCACTGTATGCATGGTAACTACCACTGTATGCATGGTAAAAAAGTGGTGCTCAAATTGTTCCGTGTTATGGCTGATATGTATCAGATGTTAATCTTGTTCATATGCGATAATACTTATACATTACATGGCCGATAGCTGATATGGATTGATATTTACCGAATATTGCTGATGTGGATTGATAATTTTCTAGGCGAGAATATTTATTGTCCACAACGCTCTTCTCCAGTACCAAGACATCACAATCGATACTGTGGTTGTCTGCTGAAAAATTCTTGGCAGTTGCCTGCCGAAGAATTCTTTTTCTTTCCTTACTACTTCCCATCTTTCTTATTTCTTGATGTTTTTACCTTTAACAAATAATAACAATTATTGCAACAAACCAATTTCTCCCAAAGGATTTATATTTTACAACCAAAATTGAGTCTGTTGTAATATAACTACTAATTTATGACAGCACTTTTGTATATTATTGTATTGTTTTCACCACTGTGACAGACACTAATATGCTATGATATTTGACATATACTAGATACAAAAATGCATTTTTTGACAATCTATACTAACTATTCTGCTCATAAATTTAATATCGGTCCTGGTACATAATATCAGTAGTTATTTATTGGATTTTGGGTTAGCCAATACGCAAAATTGGCAATATGCGACAGTTGTACAATTTCATGTATTTATCAGTGGCATATCAGTTATCGACCGATATTTGCCAATATTTTACCGATATTTGCTAATATTTATTGTGAAAAAAAAATCACTTTAACTATCTTTGGTGACAACTCGATACCATGACTTCAGTTTTGCCACCAAAAATTAATTTTTGCACAAAATGACCAGCAGTTGCAACTAATTTTATTTTGTTACAATAGTCAATAAACAGTGGGATGAGGCATTCCCCATGTTAGATTCACAATAATAAATAGTCAATAATTAGAATTTTTCTTATTCAAAATTTCATATCAAACAAACTTTGTATATTAAATTGTGTCAGAAGCTTAGGTCAGCTTGGGATTTAAATCAATCTATATTTTCAAGTCTCATTGGGTTAGATCCAATCAAGTTTTGAGTTATGTTGGGTCCAGATCTAATCGTTTTTGAGTTACAGTAGTTCAAGTCTAATTCCGACTTTATGGCAGTATCAGGTTGACTTCGAGCCTAGTTTATTTTAGCTAGGAGGACAGATCTTGACTTGTCTTAAGTTGATTTGTTATTAGAGAAATGATTGGAATGAGAAAATCAAGACAGTGAGAGGGGCGAAGTAGATGCTGAATCAGATAATTACAAGGTCTGAGTTTTGTGGCCTATGTAGCTAAGCTTGTTACAACAGAACACCAACCAGCACAGTAGATTATCAACAGAAAGTTCTAACCAACACAAATCCCTAATTGAGCTAACTGCCTAACCTGCCTTGCCTCTTGAGCTGAAACTTGAGCTGAGTCTTGAGTTGCTGCTTTTGGTGAGGAGTCTAACTACCCTGATCCCGTGAAAGCTGGAGGAGGGTAAACCAAGCCCAACTTGGAAAGAATGGAACTGTGAAGCTTTCCAGATAGACTTTTAGTAAACACATCAGCCAACTGAGAAGTATGAACATACGAGAGGGAAATGAGCCAGCATGGAGCTGCTCATGCTCATGGTGACAGTCAAGCTCTATGTGCTTACTACGTTCATAATTGAATGAGTTTTGAGCACTGTAAATAGCATCCTGCTTGATACTAAGCAAAACTTGGAAAGAATGGAACTGTGAAGCTTTCCAGATAGACTTTTAGTAAATACATCTGCCAACTGAGAAGTTCGAACATACGAGAGGGAAATGAGGCCAGCATGGAGCTGCTCATGCACATAATTGACAGGTGCTAGCCTAAACTGGCTGAAGTATTGAACTGAGGAGGCTAGATCAGGTCTGGTGCGAAGGAGAAAATTAAGCTTCCCAACAAATTATCTACAGGAAGATGGATCATCTGGGGCCTGACCCATGGCAGGATGAAGTTTGAAGTTCAACTCAAGGGGACTGCTGACTCTTGAAAGGTTAGAGGGAAGAAAATTGTCTTGTAACCCATGTATGCATTTCCTTTATGTAAGAAACATACCTTTGAGGGCTTGGAGAAATCCCATGCCAAGGAGTGGAGATGACCAAGATCCTTTATGTTGGGAAAGGTCAAGGTATGCTTTGAGGGAAGTGATTTTTGCGGAATTTCCCCCAGTAACCAGGACATCATCAACATAGACAGCCACAATTATCAACATGTCAAAGGATGGTTTAGTAAACAAAGAATAGTCATTCAAGGACTGAACAAACCCCTTACAGACCAGTGC
This sequence comes from Tamarix chinensis, assembly GCA_030549775.1. Lineage (NCBI taxonomy): Eukaryota > Viridiplantae > Streptophyta > Magnoliopsida > Caryophyllales > Tamaricaceae > Tamarix > Tamarix chinensis. The sequence continues at coordinate 41,402,161 of CM060176.1, read as the reverse complement.
TTCAGAGAGTTTGGAATACCATTGCTGATACTTGTTTAAGGCTGTACCCTATAATGACATTTTGGGCTTGCAAACCTGAGAAGAAGAAGCATTAAGACTTGGAGGAGGCTTCATGTAGATTTCTTCAGGGAGATGGTCATGAAGAAATGCATTTTTAACATCAAATTGGTAAAGAGGCCAACTTTACTTGATAGCAGTGACAACCACAGTGGATGGTAGTCATTTTAACTAATGAAAAGGTTTCAGTAGAGTCTTCACCTTCTTTCTGAGTGAAACTGAAACCTCTCACAGTCAACCTAGCTTTATACCTTTCAGGGCTCTCATCAGCATTGTATTTCACCTTATGGGTTTTTTACCTTTGGGAAGTATGACAAGTTCCCAAGTGTTGGCTTCCAAGGTAGAGAATTCCTTTTCCATGGCCTCTTGCCAGTTGGAATAACCAGCAGCTTGGGCGCAAGATGAGGGTTCTAAGACGTGTGAGGATGAGTGGAAGCTGAGGACGTGTGAGGAGGTGGGGGACGTGGCTTAATTTGTCTGGTGGATTGGGTGAGAGTTGAAGATTTTGTGGTTGGATATTTTGTTGTGTGCCTGAGGAGACGAGTCATTGAATGTGGAAGTAGGTGCAAGTGCTGCTTATGGTGAAGAGTCTAACATGATTCGAGTTGGTTTTTGGTCTGATAACTTGACATACTTATGCATTCACAATGTTGCAGTTTCAGGCATGTCATATTGTCTACACTGGTCAAATCAGGTCTTTTAGATGTGTAAATGTGGATATCCACCGTATCAACAATTAATATAAATGAATTCGTTTCTTAAATTTCCAGCTCGGTTGATAACTCCAAAATAAGAAATTTCGATGCAGAAAAAATAGCTTATTAATGGTAAGAAAATCATGTATTCTGCAACCGTATCTTATTCTGAATTCAATTTGTGAGGAGTTATTGTAGATTCAGTGCATGGTAAAGCAACTGTGAAAGCTTATTCTGTGTCGCATGGAGCCTAACCAAGATTTTATTGTGACTACAGCTATCATTTAGCAGAGAAGAAAATTCCCTCTGTGAATGGATTTACTATGGGACTGAAGTTAGAACAGTTCATATTTGATGCCTTTACATATGCTCCTTCAACCGCCCTCTTTGAGGTGATTACTCATCTACCTCCATAGCTACTTCTTAGCGTCTTCTCGTGTTAACTTGGGCTCCAATTCCAACTGGTCAACTACATTGACATTTTTTCTCGTCGGTGTTATTTGTGCCTTATACTCCGAGGATTTAACCAGATAATACTCTTCCCTTGTACCAGGTTTTGAGGGAGGAGGAGTTTGCACCGGTAAAGAATGCCAATGGGGCTAACTATGACACACCGGATAGTGCTAGGCTCCTTCTCCTCCGCCTGCATGCTCGCTGGGTGATTGCTGCAGGTGGCTTTTTAACTCACTCTGTGCCTATATATGCTACAGGTAACCCAACCACGTTCTATGTCATTATGCATCCATGTTTCTGAAATTGCTTGGGCAGGACGGTATTGCTGCTTGATAATGATTTTGGCGTTTGATGTTTTTTGGTTCAGGTGTGGAAGTATCCCCGCTTTGCTCGTACATGGGGGAAAACCTTGAACCAATTTGTCGCGGAAGAACCTTCCATGCACCTTGTGAAATAACATTCTAAATTTTGGTGTTATTAGCAAACTGTGTATTTTGTTCGTGGAGCAGCTTTATTTTGCTAATGTATTAGATCTATTTGTTTGTATTACCGGGACAATGATCTCTTATAGAGTTGTGTCGTGAGGTAGCATAGTGAATAAACCTCCGCTGTATGATTAGGGTGAGGTTTTTATATTCAGCATATAAATGAATACATTCGTATGAACCATATCTTTACAGAATTTATATTTTAGGGTGCGGGGGGAGGGGAGAAGTTGCGGTGCATTAAAGGGTACCTATACTTACCAAAGTTCGCGTGGATTATAAATCTTAATCTCTAAGGGCTTGTTTGGTATGGGGATAATAGAGGTGGAAAATTTTTCCCTCTATTTTGTACCTCTTATATTAAGTATTTAATAATAATAAATGTATTTTTAATAAAATATCCATTTTAGATTAAATTAAGATCTAAAATGGGTATTTATTAGAATAGAAATACATAATTTTAAATAAATTATATAAGATATATAAAATACGGGGGTAAATTTTCTACCCCAATTACCCCCGGCATTAAACAGTAAAAAACTGTAGCTATTTACAAACGATAAATAGTTAACTGAAGGAGCATCTCGGCTTGCTTGAAGAAAGACCTATTCTTACACGTCCAGGTTGTGCGCACAACTGCGCTAAAGATTTGTTCTTAAATGCCAGCCGGGCCTTCAAGGTCTTGGGCCGTCTATTTAAGCAAAACTCTCCCACTCAGAGAACTATCTGTGCCTTGGGCCCTCCTCTCCCACCCTCCAAAATGTGCATCCCGTAAACCTATTCCAGAGATGGTTTCCAACGAGTTTATGTTTCAGAGGAAGTTCTCAGAAATATTAAGATGTTTTTTTTTCTTCAAATTTTTATTAAAGAAAATTAAATAGCTAATATTTAATGATTTTATTCCTTAGTCTCTTTCTATCTCATTATCTTAGTAAGCTTAATACAAAAAAAATATATTTTTTTCTTCTTCATTTTCTTTAAAACTTTACAAGAATCAAACATACTCTTAATGTTCCAATTGTTGATATTTTTGAAATCTATGCCCCTCAAGGAGTACATAATTTCCTCAAGCTCAACTACGATAGACTTCTACTCTCACTAGTGACTAAGCAAAGAAATATTCGGCGCAAAGTATTAGCCTATCTAATGGCCTTCTTTGGGAGGATTAATATTTTAGAGAAGTTGTAATGTTTGATACCAAAATTAACTAGCTAAATCAAGTGTAATCTCCCAACCAAGTGATTTAGTGTTTTAAGACTTCATCTTCTTAACAATCTTATCTTAATAGGTTTCCACAAGTATCTCTAGGTATTCGAACCGAATAAAAAGATTCCTTCGAGAAAGCTAATCTCATGTGGAAATTCCTCCAAAGTATATGCCACTTTTGGATGGACTGAGTAGCTAACTTGTAATATGTTGAGAAATTCATGTAGTGGGTGAAGAAGTAATTTTACAGGCCTTGGATCCCCTCAACAACAAAGCTAAGATTCATAATCTTTCTCCTTTTGTAGTCTAGGTGACCCTTGGAGCCCTATACTTCATAGAAGTAATTACACTAAACTACCTTTATTTCTTTGAGTATGCAAGATGAATAGAATAATAACACCACATAGTATCTTGGTTTCCATAATACTAATCTTCCCATCAACTATCTTAGGATGCCTCTTGTAGATAACCCTAGAAAAGAGAAGATTGAGAACTAGTGATCTAAATTTTTTTTAAGGAAAATTAGTTATGTGGAAGGTGAAAGTGCTATGAAAAGGAAGCAGGCTGATCTTGATCAAATCCATATTGAACGATATCCTTATTCTTTACATGAGCATGTTCAAGATGCCGAAGAGATTTATTTGTTAAAAAGGATTAATAGATTGTAGAAAAATTAGGGGGTTGGTAAAAGTGGTAAAAAGGGGATCCCCATGATCAAGTGGTATGAAATGTAAAAACCAAAATCCTCGAGTGGTTTAAATATTGACGGTTTGAAAGTGAAGAATCAAGCATTGCTCATGAAATAGTGGTAGAGTTTTTGTGTGAAAAAAGAAGTTATTATAGAAAATTGTTTTGGCCATCCACTAGAAGAGTCTCTTGATAACTACATTTCTATTAAAAGAAGGGGGCTATGGAAAGTAATTTTGAAAACTTTTTATGAAAATAGTTTCTCTAAATACCTATTAACACACAAAGGTAAGGGTTGAAGTTGGAGATGGAAAATATTTTTATTTTAACCAACTTATGGATTGGGAATGAGGTGCTTAAGCTTAAATTCCCACTACTCTTCTATGTTTCCTCATAATAAGATGAAACTATATATAATGTTGGTATTTGGGATAGGCATAGATGTCATTGGAATTTGTGTGTTGTAGGCCTCTATTTCAATGGGAGGAGGAGTTGCTACATGAATTGATTTTTTTGTTGTCTAAGTTGCAGCAACAAAGATGATAGCATAGGTTGGAGCCACCATCAGAATTAAGGATTTCTAATCTGACCTCTATATTTTGATGTTTGGTAACGTTGTTTCTTAGTATACACTTAAAGGATGTTGGATTGGTTTAGCCTTTCCTAAATCAATTTTTTTTGGTGTGCTTCATTGTAAAACATAAGGTGGTTACTCATGAAAAATTAGTATAGTTAAATATGATTAATTTGAATGAATAAAATTTCCAGTTCTATAGGTTGGAGCTTGAAACTATCCCCTACCTTTTTATACATTATAGATGTTCATCTAGGTTGTGGTATGATTGTTGAGTGTGGATAGTTATAATACCCTATCCTAAAATCTTTTAAAATACATTTAAAATTACCTTGATACTAAACAAAATGGATTTTTTTTTATAAACTTGGAAAATGGTGTAAAGTGGGTGTTTTCAGAGCATTGTTTGACTTATGATACAAGTCAGTCGATGGCTTCCCCTCGGTCAACTAGTATAGGTCAATGGGGCAACTCTAGGTAGCATGCATTTTACCAGGCACACATAGGTCAACCGATTGAGTCAATCAGTCGACTAATGCCTATAATTTCTCAAGTTTATGTCTAACTTTTTATTCTTACTCAAATGATTTCAAAAGTTTAAGGTTATGATTTGTTTGTATTTTTAATTACTTTATGGTATTTTAGGAATAATTTCATATTATTTAGATTATTAAATAATGTCTGTTTAATTATAATTGTAACACTCAAATTTGCTACTAAATTTTTTTTATTTTTACAGGAGGCATAATACAAAATTAACTGGGTGTTGTTGTCTTAATTGAAATAAGTTTGATATACCTCATTATTCTTACGTCAATCATATGACAAAATGATTAAAATGTAAGCCAAGATAAATAGAAAATGAGGGCAGCTTCATAAATAAAATTATGAGTTTGGAGATTAACCTCGAGTACACTATTAAAATATAAGTAAAAGGGATACTATGGATCTAAGAGTCCAAAAAGGTATCCAAGTAAAACCATCATCCTGATAACATAATTCTACATCCAAAACCCTAGTACAGAAAATTACTTCACCCCATATATAGAATCATAGGAAGCAAAATCATCTAGTGTGGTCCTCAATGACATGCATAAAAGCATTTATGTCATCTACTTGTGGGAATGAGATGCACCCATGAGAATGATGGTTAGTACGCTACGTATTGAGGAAGGTGATAATACTCTTGAGTAAGAGATATAGATAATTACATAGATCTATAGTAGAAAGTAAACACATATGCAAAGTACATAAAAACAATATATTGATTTAGGTCTCATTATTAGGTATGAAATAATCCATTTTTTTATATTTTCATTGAGTCCTGGGATGCCATTATTCTCGATCGGTGGAATGGTATCAATATACAACCCTAAAGCCAAATGCTTCATGCCACTATTCTTTACTGGTGGAATGATTATCAATGTACCCCTAGGAAAAAATACTCTTGGCTTCTATTGTCATTCAATGGAATGGATAGGTACAACCGATCCTGACTTTTATAGTCTTTCACTTTAAGTGAATAATAACTTATAAATGATTATGGTTGTTCTCATGATTTTTTTTAGATTGAGATTAGTAATCCCACTATTTTTAACCATTGGAATGGTTATCAAAATACAACCTGAAGGAACAATACTCCTGGCCATCATTCTCTATTGGTGGATGGTTATCAATACAACCCTAGAGTAAAATGTCTCTAGCCACTATTCTCGCCTTGTGGGATGGACACGTACAACCAGTTCTAACTCTTGTGATCTTTCTCTTTAAATGGTTAATGAATTATTTATGCTTGATTTGATAGGAAAAAAACATAATTAAGGCAAGAAAATCACTAACATACAGATAACAAGGCCATTGTCAAAGGTTAAGACCCTTATATTTTTTCTAAAAACCCTAATTTCACATTTTAAGCATAAATTCTTCTCTATTTCTCTTTTATCCACCAGATTTAGTATCTTTGCCTCTATTATTATTTATTTTATTAATATACCAAAACTTAAAGGTCTACATCCCACGTATTACATATGCAATAATAACCTTATCTCAAAAGATACTATTTACGATGCTTACAAAACCTTAATTCCATAACTAATTCATAAAATTTCCTATAAAGATCAAATAATTATAAAACTCAATATGAATACCTAAAATACCAATATTATAAACATATCCTAAAATCATTGTCTAACTCTAACTTTTCACAAATGTGATAATAACATCCCCATTTTAGAGATACCATTCCTAAATTTAGAAATTTTCTCATTTTGTGAAACTTATGCCATTCAAGATTACTCCAAATATTTCATATTATTCTTCTTAGAATATTTTAAATCATCTAACACATTAAAATACTATGAATTCCGTATAAACCCATAATGACCAAAATACCCTTAAGGATAACCAAATGCCCTTATTTAGGAAAACCTTATATGCTCGGTATCATTATTTTCAAATCCTCCATTTATCACCATACTTATTACATATAATCATTTCCCCAATTATCATAATTTAATAACTCTATATTAATACCATATATATCTTATTGATATTCTTAGGGTTTTCCATGAAAGACATTATCGCAATGATACCACATGATTCTCTATTTACTCATTTCTCAAGATATAATTTCATGTTCTCATTACATAGCATAAAAAATTCATTTAATGAAATAATAACAATAATATAATAAAAAATGTATTCATATAAAATAATTTAATACAAAACCCTAAATAACAACTAGTGTCCTTATTAAGAGGACTCCGGTCTTTGAGCATGCTTATCCTATCCTTATAATTTAGTAAATTATAAGGTAATTAAAGGGTGAAATAACGGAGGAAAAACCTAACCAGCTAAGGTAAGTGTTTTAGGAAACTTGTGCAATCAATTGAGGAGGAACAACAACAAGTGCTGAGGCTAAAGAGGTGGCAACAAAACAATATTCCATTTCTAGGTGTTAAGGAATGGAAAAAGGGTATGACGGGATGGTGTTTGCTTGTTTTGGCTAAAAGTGGAGGGTGTGATTCAGTGGTTTGTGCTGGTGCTTGGCGGTATGTTATGGTGAATTTGGACGGTGTATAGGGTGTAGGAAAAATTAGTTTGGCTTGTGCTAGGGGTGAGGGAATGAAAAATGTTACTGAAAGTGGTGGTGCTGCTTCAATTGAGCTTGTTGGTTGTGGATTTTTTTTGTGGATGTTTTGGCAACTATGAGGAGGAAGGTCCTACGTTTGGTGGTGCAATGTTGATAGGAAAAAAATTTAGGGAGAAGGAGGGAGGTTCAATGAATTTAATGTGTTATATGTATGTATGTTTGTATGTATGTATGTATATATATATATATAGAAATTGGTTCACGTGCGAACCATTTTTTTGGTACAAATATAGGAACAGTTTTCAACCGTTGGATCTGAAATATCCGACGGTTGAAAACTCATCCCTATATTTTTTTTACTGTTCCCCGTCCCTCTATCCCGCCCCGCCTCTCTCCCTGTCTGCACATCTAATCCCGACCCCGACCCCCCTTCGCACTCCCTCTCTCTGCACCTCCTGCCTCTCGTCTCTTGTCTCCCTCTCTGCACCTCTCGCCTCCCTCTCTACACCTCCCGTCTCCCTCTCTCTTCACCAGATTTAGCTCTGCACATCTCCATTGGTGTCAATCTATCACTCCGTGTCTGGTTCGTTCGTGTCATTCCGAAGCCCACCGTCTTCCCCCTGCTTGTGTTTCTACTGTTCATCACTCCGTCGATGCTCGCGCTGCGCCGTCTGCCTCGCTCTCTCCGGTCGCCATCACTTGATCTCCTTCTCCAGATTTAGCTCTGCACATCTCCATCGCTGTCGATCTATCACTCGGAGCCACGTATCAGCATCTCCGTTCCTCCTCCTCTCTTTATCCATCCCAATCTCTCCCTGTCTATCGCCAGTTGTCGCTGTACATAAATCCATGGTTCCTTCTCCTTTCGCATCTCTCTTTCGCTTCCTTCCATTGTCTTCGAATTGCCTTGCCTTTTTCTCTCTACGCTGCCTATATCTGTGCTTGTTCCGGTGTTCATTTTTGTTTTCTGCTTGTTCTATCGATGTGCAGCAGCAAAGGGACGGGGTTGACCTTCAGCTGGATTCGACATGGATCAGCAGATTAAGGTTTGTGAATTTTGATTCTGTTTTTTGGTTCTTATATGTTTTTTGTAATCAATTTTTTGATGGCAATGTTGATACTCTGATTATCAATGCTGATTGTTGTAATAAATTTTTTGATGGCAATGTTGATACTCTAGATTCTCTGTGTCGGGAATGTTGTATTATGTTGTGGATGGATTAATTATCAATGCTGATTGTTTGGTGGCTGTAGGTTAGTCTGATTAATCATATGGATGGATTAATGCTACTGTGATTAGTAATAATGAATTTAATGTTACTGAAATTAGTCTGTAATTAATGAAATTTCAGGCTTTGAATCTGGCCTGGAGGATAAGAAAATCATAAGCAAATGCACTGAAGATTTGTGGTGATGGTGGTGCAGGGCAGGGCAGGGGTGTCCTATTTTGGGAGAGAGGGTTAGGGATGTTAGTTTGAGGCAGGCAAATTCTGCAGGTTAGTTTGACATGGCTGGAACCATTTTTTTAATTCCTCATATCAAATTGTAACTAATGTCAATTTTTTATATTTGAATGACAGATTTTGGAATGAAAGATTGGAGTTGGATGTAATTTTTTGTTCAACTTCATGAAGGTATTGGTTAATGATGATTTTCATTGTAGTTTAGATGATAGTGAAAGGTTTTATTTCAAGCTTGTGTAAGGTTCAATTTAAGGAATTGTCAAATTTCAAATCATGGAGGATTTTTTGTTTCATTCTCATATTGTATAACTAAATTTATGTATATTTGATTAGTATGTTTTTTTTCTTTTGTTGAGACATGCATGCCTTTAGATGGAAATTAGATGGTTTAGGGTTTAGTAGGTTTAGGTTTGTAGGGTTTGGGGTTTAGGGTTAGGGTTCATGGTTTAGGGTTTAGAGGGTTTGGGGTTTAGAGGGTTTAGGGTTTAGGGTTTAGGGTTTAAGGGTTTAGAGAGTGTAGGGTTTGGGGTTTGGGGTTTAGGGTTTGGGGTGTAGGTTTTAGGGTTTAGGGTTTAGAGGGTTTAGGGTTTAGGGTTTAGAGGATTTAGGGTTTAGGGTTTAGATGGTTTAGGGTTTAGGGTTTAGGGTTTAGAGGGTTTAGGGTTTAGGGTTTAGAGGGTTTAGAGTTTAGGGTTTAGGGTTTAGGGTTTAGGGTTTAGAGGGTTTAGGGTTTAGGGTTTAGAGGGTTTAGGGTTTAGGGTTTAGGGTTTAGGGTTTAGGGGGTTTAGGGTTTAGGGGTTTAGGGTTTAGGGTTTATGGTTTAGGGGGTTTAGGGTTTAGGGTTTAGGGTTTAGGGTTTAGGGTTTAGGGGGTTTAGGGTTTAGGGTTTAGGGTTTAGAGGGTTTAGGGTTTAGGGTTTAGAGGGTTTAGGGTTTAGGGTTTAGGGTTTAGGGTTTAGGGTTTAGGGTTTATAGTTTAGGGTTTAGAGGGTTTATGGTTTAGGGTTTAGGGTTTAGGGTTTAGAGGGTTTAGGGTTTAGGGTTTAGGGTTTAGGGTTTAGAGGGTTTAGGGTTCAGGGTTTAGGGTTTAGGGTTTAGGGTTTAGGGTTTAGGGTTTAGGGTTTAGGGTTTAGAGGTTTGGATATTTGGTTTGGATATAGGTTTGGATTAGTTTTTTGGTTTGGTATTAGTAAAATCTTGAATGTGATTAAATTTTGATCCAATGGATGAGATTAGTTCCTATGTTTGTATATTAATTATAGTTTGTATGTGACCCCTCCCCTATATATATATATATATATATAGACATGTAAGGGAGAAAGGATGGCAATGGGTAAAGGACATGCTTGATCGATATGGGTTGTAAGGAATGTGAGGAGTGGGAGTTGTTGTGCTGATGGGTGTGTAGGTGATGGTATGACAGAGTTATGTCTGTAGGGAAAAGTTTCATGCAAGAATAATAGGGGAAGAAAGGGAAAAGGAGATCAGCACGTGGGGGAAAAAAGAAAAGGGAAAGAAAGAAAAATTATTGGGGGGGTGTTAGAATTATATTTAGGTTAAGGTAATAAGATAAATTAATTATCAACCAACTGGGTTTAGGTTAAGGTTAATGAAAATATTAATAACCTAAAATAAAGTTTAGTTTTAGGCTAAGATTTAGGATCAAAGAGTTAGGGTAGGATAGAAATATTTATTTCTTAATGTTAGAATTTGGTTAAGATATTAATTACTCAGAATCAAATTTAGCTAAAATTTAAGGAATTATAATTATCTTATAAAAAATACTTTTGGTACCTTTTCTCCTACATATCATTTTTTTTATTTCCCCACATCTCTTCTGCCCTTAGGTTGCGTGCACAAGACTTTAGGGCTAATTTTGTTAGCTTACTAGACCTGCCTTGGTCAAATATTCACTCCACCAACTTCATGATTCATCATTTTAAGCCTCACACCTTTGTCCTCATACTCCATCATTACTTTCACCAAGTCAACACTCTACTTATCTCCTCCTTCTAATTTTTGTGGATTAGGAGGGGCTAGAGTCGAACCTACCTCTCGATTAATTCTCAATGTCCCTAACTCTTTCTTTTTGTTTCTCTCTTTCCCTTGAGCCAAAATCTCTATGTGTTGCACTTGTTCTTATTTTCCTTCCCTTTCTTTTTTATCTCAACCAAACCATTTTCTTTTACTTCTCTTAATCTTCATTTTAACTCCCATTTTTTTTCTAAACAAAGGAGGATTAAAGTAGTAAAGAAGGATTCAAGGAATTGTTTTTCTCATCTTAGAAAGATCATCTTTTGAGTAGTATGTTGTGTACACTAATTCTATGTTGGGTAAAGAAAAAGGATTTTTTTGGTTTTGATTTACGTTTCAAATAGGGTTTTAACTATTTTTGTTCTTGATTCTCTTAGGAAATCAAGATCCTTGTTAGGAACCATCAAGCTAGGAGATTTTTTCTCTTGCTATAGAGGATTTTTGCTTAAAGATAAGGTGATATTACCTTTAGTATGTCTAAGTGCTTGTAGTGTATATGGTGGTTTTATGATCTTGGTATGTTTCGTGTTGTTCATGTGATAATTAGATCTCTAATTTTTAAGCATGTGGCATGAATCATGCTTCCACCGGTAGTTTGAGCATGTTTTAGGATTTTGGAACATCTAATCATGATTTCTTGATTTTGAGCATAGGTGTAACACCTCAAAATTCAAGATTGAAAAACTTCGCTTTAATAATTAATTGCAGAAACTAAAATAGTAAAAATGTAGGGGTGTTACCACCACACTTAATATAAGTTTAGTTTTATCTGATGTTCTTCTACCAAGTGTCAAGGCTAAAAAAATTACTCTGCTTAAATTAATAACAACACTATAAGAATTAGGGTAGAGAGAATTAAAGCAGTTTAATATCATTTCGAATAAAACCAAATGTTAATAGTTACAAAATTTAGTGGAAGGAAAATACATAGAGACATAAGAATATAAGAATATTCAGATCAAAAGATATCGAATACAACACCAGATAACCCTAACGCTTAACCTTAGTACTAGCTTTCAAATTATCTCACAACCTAACATACAAATACCACTTCCCATGGAATAATCTGGGGCCTATGAAAATGAACCCTTTAATATAATAGTACGGAATAATCCATTATACAAAACTAATATGAAAAGCTCGCATGGACCACATTAAAGACATCACAGTGAGACATGGTATAAAATACTAAAACAAACTTGTGATGATCAAAATACAATAATTAGATTAGATAGACAATTAATATCAAACCACATATTGAACATATTTATTTATTTAGAACATACTAAAACTTACCAACCAAACATCTAAGAGATGCTCTTTGAAATATTGATTAGAACCAACCTCAGAAAAATAACCATAACCTTCACAATATATCTCATATCTTAATGTCAAAGCCAATAATATCCATACATCATAAGTAGGTCTCAAAAGCATAATACCAAACACAAGTTGGCACGAAAGCTGCTACTAAACTATAGGTAGACACAAAGGTAACTACCAAACTAATCCAATTATTATTATGATATAATAATAATAATAATAATAATAATAATAATAATAATAGTTTTTATTTTATTTACTCAAGTGGAGATCATATCAAACCCAAATATACTAAGATACTCCTTTCATATCAATGCACCAAATCAACACAATATCCTACTGAATTTCAATCCAAGGACACTAAGGTACCTTGATCGTACTGGCACACAAAGGTAACATAATACCTTACCAACAAGGACACCTAATCCATAAATATGCATACCTTCTATAAGTCCACAGAGCTAAATAGTTAATATAGGGCTCAAATTGGGACTAAGGTAGCCTAGTAAAAATCCATAATCAACCATGGGCTAAGCCATATCTTTATGGTAGCTACTCCTAAAAAGCCACCATTTCTAATATTGAGGTCCTTGACTTTAAATATTAATATTTTATTAAAGTGATTACGAATCACATAATACAAAATAGGTCCAACTTCTATAGTACAATTTTTACTCATTTCAAATTATTCAAGATACTTCTAATAAAAAAACATAGAGGTCGACATTGGATATCTACTAAGGCCATCCTAGGCTCAATTATTAATATTTTGGTGCATTAGACCAAAAATGATCAAAATTCCCATGAGGCCATAATTGCCAGATTATCGTCAATTTTAAATACTAATTTTTATTTTATACATTATTTTATCATGAAAAGGATAAAATAAAATAATTAAATTATTTCACTTGCAAATACATTACCAGACATGTTAAGTGACCATTTCCCCCTTATATATGATTTTGCGCATAAAACCCTACAATAGTTTCTAGAATATCAAGTCATATATTCCCATACTCAACAATAAATAATACATGTTAGGCATGCTTATCAGAACAATTATTATGATACACTTAAAATGACAAAAATATCTCTAGGGCATAAAGTAATAATAATCATACTAAAATATGTGTTTTTAAAATATCAAATCACATGCCTCCATACTTAACAGTAATTAAGATATATTGTAACACCTCAGTTTTTAGGACATGAAAATTTCATTTAAAAGAGTTAATCACTGAAGCTAAAGCAATCAAATGAAGGGTGTTGCCACCAAACTTAGTATAAGTCTAGTTTCCTTTACCATTCTCATACCAAGTACTAAGGTTAAAATCATTACTCCACTTACAAAATAACATGATTACATTAAACATAATATAGAATATAATAAATAATTATTGTGGTAAAGAAAAGCGACATTGGTAATTACAAAACTCAAAAGAGAGAAAGAATAGGAGGACACAAGTGTCCAAATACAACCAGAACAAAAAATATCCAAAAAGAGACTAGATAACCCTAAGCTCTCAATCCAGTCTACTAGCTTTCAATAGAACTCGGAAGCTGACCTGTAACGGCCACTACTTATTGAATAGGCAAGGGCCCGCAAAAGGAACCCTTCAGTACATAGGTACTGAGCAACCCTTTCTACTAAACCAAAATAAAAACCCAACATGGAACACATACATGTAATCATAATAATATATGTTATAAAACATCAAAATGTACATGTGTCAATTGAAATACGATAATCATTCATATAACCACATACCACCAAGGCCATATACTATTTATACTCATTCTTCTGGAATAACTAAAACTTACCAATTGAAAATCCAAGAGATGCTCTTTGAAGTATAATTATAAATAGCATCAACCAAAAACCAAGACAATAACAACATATCACATATCAATACCAATAGATCTCATAACACAAGTAGTCTCACATGCATAACATTATAGGTAGACACGAAGGCTGCTACCAAACACATATTGGCACAAAGGCTGCTATCGAAACACAAAGGTAGACACAAAGGCTTCTATCAAACTACAGGTAGGTACAAAGGCTTTTTATCAAACCATAGGTAGGCACAAAGGCTACTATCAAATTACAGGTAGACACAAATGCTACTACCGATCCACAAGTAGGCACAAAGACTACTACCGAACCACAGGTTGGCACAAATGTTACTACCAAACCATAGGTAGGCATAAAGGCTACTAATGAACCACAGGTAGGCACAAAGGATAATACTGACCAAATCCAATAGTCCAATAATCTAATAATCCATCAATCATTTTCATTTTTATTTACTTGAGGGGAGATTAATCAACCTAGATGCACTAAGGTATTCCATTCATACCAGTGTACCAAGACAACATAATATTCTACCGACTATATTATTATAAAAAAAATATACTAAGGTTGTCTTGGGCTCAATTATTCATATTTGGGCACATTTGGCTATAAATGACCAAAATATCCCTAAGATCAAAATTACCACATTAAAATTATCTTTAATTACTAAATCTATTTCATTTATCAATTTTTCATTAAAAGGCTAAAAAATAATAATTAAATAAATTTATCATGTAGTTAAATTATCAAATAAGCCAAATGATCATTTTACCCTTATTTAAGATTTTGCACATAAAACCCTAGCATGTATATCTAGTGCATTCATGATTATATAATCTCATGCTCAACAACATATAATATACATTAGACATGCTTGTCAAGGTAAAAATATCATATCACACGTAAATTGGCAAAATTGTCCTTAGGACACACATTCATAGTTATTATTCCACAATTATATCTAAGCATGCATATCCTATCCTTTTCCACGTATATGTCATACATTATCATAAAAGATCATTTTTTCCATCCTTTTGCACCCGAAATTTTTACCAATTTCTATAATAGCAATAATAAGCACATAATTTTAGGATAACAAATTATGCTTAACATATTTCATGCACAAAAACCTTAATGTGCTATCATGCGCTGTCTAACATTTTAGGAGAGTATAAAAGTTAGCATATAGAAATATACATAACATAGTTTATACATCAAAATATTAATGTGCTATCATGCAAAATTTACCATTTTAGTAAAGTATAAAGGTTACTTGAATACCTGTAAAATACAAACTAGCATTATCCTATTAAAAATTACAAGGCATGCTGATCAAACTTTCTTACATAAAAATTGTAACACCCCAAAATTCACTACTGAAAATTTTCGTTTTATTAAAAGATAATTGCGGAAGCAAATTAATAAAACGTGAACTTTGGGAGTATTACCGCCACACTTAGTACCAGACCGGTTCACTCATACGGTCCCAGTACTAAGTGCTAAGGCTAAAGGAAAATGAAATACGATTTGCAAGAAATTCACATACTTAAATCAGAGTAGTGCATCAAATCATTTACAGGAATAAAATCCACCAATGGTGGTTACAGTAACAACATAACATTAAAACCATGAATTTAAAGAGAAAGAGAAAACCCTAACGATACCAGATAACTCCTTACTCTCTTTCCTATAGCCCACTTGAGTAGCACCTGAAAAGACCTCCAAGGGCACTGCCCATTGAATAGGCAGGGGCCCCATAAAGGGAATCCCTTCAGTACTACGGTACTGAGTAACCCTTTAATACCACACTTAAAGATAGGCCCGCATACGGCACATAATGCAAGCTATATACATAAATAATGAGAGATGTATGCCTAACAATATCATACATAATAATTTATAAGTTACGATCGATACTTTTGGGCCTTAAGCCATGCCATAGTGTAAGATCAATACATTCGGGCCTTAAGCCATTATTCCATTATCATTCAACCAATCTCATATTTTATATCCATGTGAGTACGAGAACCCCACTACTATAGCCGGTGAACCGGAAGTAAACACATAGGGTAGAACGCCTCTGACCACTATTATTGCCGGTGGACCGGAAGGTAAACACACTGGGCAGAACGCACCTGACCACTATTATTTACCGGTGGACCGGTCTGGCCCTAACTCACATGGTGTTCCACTATAAGTAATTAGTATTTTTCCATAACTTTATTCACATACAATACTAGTTTTATTGAGCTAAGGACCCCCACTATTATTTCCGGTGGACCGGAATATATATAAAATCATCATCCAGGGCACAACACTCCTGGCAACTATTATAACCGGTGGACCGGGATATATAAAGAATCATCATCCAGGGCACAACGCTCCTGGCCACTATTATAACCGGTGGACCGGGATATATAAAGAATCATCATCCAGGACACAACGCTCTTGGCCACTATTATAACCGGTGGACCGGGATATATAAAGAATCATCATCCAGGGCACAACGCTCCTGGCCACTATTATAACCGGTGGACTGGTACTCAATATCATAAATCCACTGGGCCCGGCTCATTAATATTTCACTTTCATAATTAGTATCTTTCCTTTTCTTAATCAGCACAACAATCATATTTATTTGTCTCGAACGGGAAATTGATAACCCGGGACACAAAGGTACACTGGTCGTACCGGTGCATATAAGCTACTTAGTACCCTTCAACCACGAACCCAAGGACGCAAAGGTACCCTGGTCGTACTGGTGCATAAAGCTAACTCAGTACCCTACCGACAATGACACCTAATCCATAAGTATGCATACCCCCTAACTAGGTCCGTAGAGCTAGAAAGAGTATGATATAGGGCCTGGCTGGGGCACAAAGGCACACCAGCAAATACCAGAATAATCGTGGACTAAACCACGTCCTTAGGGTAGCGACCCCTAAGGAGTCACCATTCTTGATCTCGAGGTCTTTCACTTTAAGTAATAGTGTCTTAATTAAGGTGATCACGAAAGCACGATAATCCGATACTTATTCACTTTCAATCATTCTGATATCATTACTCGTTTCTTATTCAGATGATTATCCAGGATATCACAGAGAAATCATTAAGGCCAGACTAATTATCAAATACTCTTACTTGGCTAATCAGCATTATTTGAATCATATTATAATGTTCCACAATCTCAAGGACATGTTAGGTACAAATTACTCATTTGCCCTTTACTTATATAATTGTTAAGTATCCATTCCTTCCTTGCCAAATTACCATATTACCCTTTGGGTTACATAATTACCAAATTACCCCTTATACGGTTTAAGTCACCAAATTATCCCCTACACTTTTTAAATCACCATTCACTCCTCATAATTGCTACACTTATCATATTTCCCATTTGGTTGGTTAGATTACCAAATCGCCCTTCTCCCTTGTTATAATTACAAAACTGCCCTCGAGTTGGATAAATTACTAAATTACCCTCCTTTATTATCATGATTACTATTTTGCCCCTTTAGTTGGTTAAATAATTATCACTTTACCCTTTAATCGGCTAAATTACCAAATTGCCCCTTTAGTTGGATAAATTACCAAATTGCCCTTCTCCTTTATCATAATTACCATTTTACCCCTCTCAATTATTTTAATTGCCATTTACTCTTTTTAATTATCATAAATCCCAACTTACCCTTCTTCATAATTACCAATATTAATTTACCCTTCTTCATAATTATAATTATTAATTTACCCTTCTCTATATTTATAATTACTATATTACCCTTCTCCATATTAATAATTACTATAATGCCCTTTAATTGGTTAATTTACCAAATTACCCTTCTCTAGTATCATACTTATCCAATTGCCCTTCTACAATCATAAATTAATTACTAAATTATCTTTCATCGTTATCATAATTACCAAGTTACCCTTATTCCCAAGTTTACCATAAATATCCTCTTAACTTCAAAATTACCCTTTTACCCCTTACTTTCAAATTACCATAATATCCTTTTATTTGCAAAATTACCACAATGCCCTTTTATTTATAAAATTACCATAACACTCCTTTTACTTTACAAATTACTATTTTACCATTTCACATCCAAAACTACCATCTTTATCTTTCCTTACATAATTACCACTTTGCCCTTCTTTTCCAAATTACCATATTACCCCTTACTTATAAATTACCTTTTCGCCATTCACTTATACAATTACCATATTACCATTTACTTATGAAATGACTATTTTGCCCCTCTACCTCCAAAATTACCATATTAACCCTTTTACTTACAAATATACCATAATGCCCTCATTCATCCAAAATTACTATTTTACCCCTACTTCTAAAATTATCATTCTTACCACTTACTTATAAAATAATCATTTGGCCATTTAATCATAAAATTACCATATTATTATTTTATCTCAAAAATTACCAAAATACCCTTTTCACTTATAAAATTTCCATTCAACCCCTCTATTCACCATTTTTATGAATTTACTAACACTACATAAAATAATGATATTAATACTTCATTTTTATCATCTAAGTCCACCAAATTGTCATTATTCAACATAATACTCATTAGCAACTACATGCATTGATTCACATACCTCATAAGCATAATTACTAAAATACCCTTAGACAATAATACTATTCATGCATTAGCAACATGATACATCATAAACAAGCATTTAACATTTCCATCAATAATCAAACTCCTTCCTTAATTAACATACCTACATATGGCACAAAAGTTATCATGCTTTTCCTTTTTATCAAACATATACATATCATGCTAAGCACACCAAACATGCATAAAATCATACTAAACCCTTAATGTGCTAGCATACATTTTTCCACATATTTAAGGGAGGATTAACGGTTACCTTAATCCCGCAAAATATCAAATCTTACCAAGCATAATTAGAAACTCAACACCTAAAAATAATATCCATCATTATTGTGTTAGAAATAAGAATTTAAAAGGATAAGACTTTATAAAAAAGAATTTATTTAATAATAAAACACTTTAATTAATTATCAATATACCTCAAAAAATTTCCAAACAAATTCCAAAATAAGGGGGGCTTACGTTGCATGAGCAGCATGAGTCTCATGCAGAAATGAGTGGTGGAAGGGTTCGAAGGGGGGTGAAGGAAGCAAGATTTATTATTTTCGGGTTAGGCTCTTTAGGCTAGAAAAGAAGGTGGTTAGGGGAGGTTCTAAGGTAAAGGAATGGTGCAGAAGTGAAGAAGGGGTGTAGGTGGAGTCTAAGGGTGGTTTCAAGGCGGCATAGGGCGGCAGAGACGGCGGCGGCAAGGCAGCGAAGTTGGCTGCCGAGAAGGGTCGAGGAGAAGGGGTTGTGAAGGAAGGAAAAGGAGAGGGAAAAATGGAGGGGTGCAAGAGTTGTTTTCGGCCAACTAAGGCATGGCGGTTGTAGAGGGGGTTGCAGGGTGTCGAACAGTGGGTTGGGTGGCGGCAGAGGTGGCCGAATGGTGGCAAAAATGGCGGTTGCAGGTGGCTCGGTGGTAAGGGGGAAAACTGGGGAGAAAAAGAAAAGGGGTGGAGAAGGGAGGAAGTGTAGGGCTCGAGGGGCGGCGTGGTGGTGCATGGTGGTAGTAGGTGGTGGCAGGAGGCGGCGCAGGGGTTGGGATTGGTGGTTCGAGCAGCGGCAGGCGGTAGTGATCAAAAACTGGGGGAGAAAATGGGGAAGGAGGAAGGAGAGAGGAGGGAGCTCGGGAAAGGGAGTAGGGCTCAAAAAAATGGGGAAATGAAGGCTTGGGAGATGAAGAAAAAGAAGAGGGAGAAGAGAGGGGGCAGGGCTAGCCGGCAATTGGTGTTGCAGGTTGTAGGGTTGGTCGGGTGGCAGGGGAAAGGAGGGGAAGAAGAAGGAAAGGGGGAGAGCGTGCGGGGATGTGGTCCAGGGCCGGTTTGGCTCGAAAAGGGAAGGAAAATGACGGGGGATGAGAGAGAGGGAGAGGGAGGTAGGTGGTGATGGCAGCCAGCCGCAGTTGCAGGGCTGGCATGGCGACGGGAGTAGGTCGGGCGTGGGAGAAGAAGAAGGGAATAGAGGTGCTAGCGGGCGGCTGGACCGGCGCAGGAAAAGAAAGAAAAAAAAGATGAGTCGGCCGGTCCAAGGGGAAAAGAAGGAGGGGCGGGTTGGACGTGCGTCAGGCACGGGCGAGGAAAGGAGGCAGAAGCGGGCCGAAGGCCCAGCCGCACGGGGAGGAAGGAAGCAGGCCAGTGCGGGCGGCCCAAGGAGGAGAAAAAGGAAAAGAGAAGAAAGAAGAAAAGGAGAAAAAGGAGAGGAAAAGAAAAGGAAAAATGATAAAATAGGGGAAATAAATTAAATTAATTTATAAAATCATAAAAATGTAATATTCTTGATAAATTATTTAATTTAATAATTTAATTTATTATAGTCTAATATATTAGTTTAAAAAGGATAAAGTTGGTAAAATATTAGTCTGGGAATTTATTTAAATAAAAATAATATGATAATTAGCAAAATATTTATATTTAATTTATTAAATAATCTTATCCAAATTTATATACTCTAAAATCCATAAAATAATTAAAATAAATAATTTTACAAGCAAATTTTATTTCAAATAAAGTCATTTATTAAAATATAGGTTTTCGAAATTTTTGGGGGAGTACAAAAATAATACCACAATTACCAAATTGATATTTAACAAATAAAATAGTAATTATAATGATAAAATATTTATTTTCTAAAATTACCAAAATATCCTTACTTTTAAAAATATATAACATATTTTAAAAAAAAAAATTCCCCATACTGCATGCGTAGTGTGAGCCATGTATGAAAAATGGGCTATTTGGTTTGGTTGAATAGGAAGGATGAGGCAGGGGTGATGGAAATGGTGGTGGTGGCTGGTGCTGGTTCGAACGATGGAAGGTGGTTGTGGAGGAGAAAGGAGAAGGCTGGTGGTGGTGCTGGCGATGTATGGGTGGTGATGGTGGTGGTGGTTTCTACAAAACTAAATAAAGTCGAGATGGGAAGGGGAGAAAGGAGAAGAAGGGAAAGAAGAATAAGAAGAGGAAGAAAAAGGGCTCGGTGGTTGGCTAAAAGCGATAAAGGTAGGGGATGGTGTTTGGTGTTGATTCAAAGGAAATGGAACCACACAAAGCTAAGAAAGAGAGAGGGAGTTAGGAGGTGTGATGTTTCTTGCTGCGATGGTGAAGACAAATGGAACAGAGAGAGGGAGGAGGTGTTTTTTGGTTCATCAAGAGAGTAGAATGCATGGTAAGGTTGGATGGTGGAGGATGGTTTCGCCAGGAATGAAACTAAATAGGACAGGGAGCAAGGAAGCTGCGAGGCTAAGGACGAGAAATGGGCTGGGGAAAATAATTGGGATAAAATAAGTAGGAGAAGGGGTTGTGTATATATATATATATACACACACACGCACGCGCGCACACACACACACGTACATACATACATGTAGATGGATTGTCTGGTGAGGGAGGTGATTTCGACTGGTGAGGTGATGGTGATGGAGCATGGGTTGGTATAGAAGGGTAGAGTGATAAGGATGATCGAGAGGGATGGTTTGATAGGTGAGGGGTATGGGTGTTGCGTGAGGTAAGGAGAAGACATGGAGAGTGGTCAAGGTAGAAAAATGGGGACACGTAAAGGGTTAATTAGGGGGGAAATGGTAGGGTAGCATAGAAATATTTTATTTTAGTTTTAGGTTTAGTTTGGATAGGTTAGGTTACCGAATAAAAAATATACCAGGTAAAAATAATTAGATTTAGGGTATGTTTATGAAAATGCAAAAGAGTTAAAATAATAAGGAACAATATTTATGAATTTATTTGGGTTACGGGTTGAAGGTTATTAATAAAATAATTTGGTTAAGGTGTAAGGGTTAGTTTTGAATAAAAAGGCTAAACACCAAAAATGAAAGTTATGAAATTTTAGGGTGTTACATATATTTGGTATTTTTATGGGAGTAAATATTGTGATATAATTAAAAGAACAAATTACCCCTATGGCACATAATAATATTTATGCCAAAAATTCATCGAACCATGCTTAACCTTTCATATTAGACACACATGATCTATATAATTTACATTTGGTATTTAAGTTATTATAACATACTTTCATACACATAATAACTTACACACATTAACATGCTCCACTTTACCAAATTCTATACTAGCATCATTAGATAAATAATTTTAACGGAACAGACATGGTTATTAAAATTTATGTATCAAAAACTTTAATGTGATATCATGCGATATCTAATATTTTATTAGAGTATAGGGATTAAGTGATTTCTAGCAAAAACAAAAATAATAGGTAATCTACTAAAATTTATTAGGCTCTGCTAATCAACCTTTTGTACTTTAAATACTACTATATTAACTATATCAATGTGTAACCAATAAAATAAAAATTCTATTTATTAAAATATTTATTAAATAAAAATTAATAAAATGCCCCTAATGTTTGAAAATGGGTAAAAATGTATTGAAATCTCACACTACTCATGTAACGTGAGTTGGGTAATGTATGAAGGCTTGGGGAGGGGGAGGCAGATAGTGCTAGAGGTAGGGAAAAAGGTTGGGGAAAGTAGATTTCTGGTTGGGCGGAGCTTTAGGGGTGGTGATGGTGTTGGTGTGACATGAACGATTAGGGGCACTATAGGGAGGCGAAGGAGGTAGGTTGATGGAGGTTGGAGCTAGGAAGAGGTAAGGGTTGTAGAGGGGATAGTGGTGTGCTGGTCCATTGGGGTTGGAAGGGTCACAGTGGTTGGTGTTGCAAGGAGAGGGAATTGGTAGAAATTAATAGAGCTTAGAGGAGGGGAATAACACTAAGTGTCACAGCTTAGGGTGGTATGGGGAGGTGGTTTGAATAGGCATGGAGGAAGGGGACACAAGGAAATGGGATGTGTGGTGTGTTGGTGGTTGTGGGCTGCAAGGTGGGTGGTCGGGTGGTTGTTGGCTCGAATCAAAAGAGGGTGCTAGGGAGGAGGTGATGGCGAGGTAGGGATATCATGACAAAGGAGACAAAGCTGGTTGGTTGGTGGTGTGTAGATGTTGAGGCCAAACATAGCAAGTGAAAGAAGAAGGAGAAATGGGAAGAGAAGGAAGTAAAGCTCGGGTAGTTAGGGAAAAAATGGCGAGGAGGAGAGGAAGGGAGTGTGTGCATGTATACATACATACATACATATAACTAGTGGATGCACAGAAAAGGGCATGGTTGAGGAGAAATGGTTCAAGGTTGAGGAAGATATGACTATGAAGGAGAAGGTAACATAGGCTGGAGGTGAGGGTTGAGGGTTATGGATAGATGGTTAGGCTGTGCTTGGTACAGGTGAAGGACACGTAGGTTGGACATGGTAGGGTAAAGGGTGGCAGAGGCATGCTTGGGCTACTGGGAATTGATGGTGTACATGTATGGACAACAATGAGTGTAGGGGAGTTTTTATGGGGAAAGGGAAAGTCATGCGAGGAGGATGAAGGGGAATTTTTTGGCTTAAAGGGGAAAAATAACACAAACAGGGTGCATGGGAAATGCAGAGGGCAATGGAGCATTTGGATGGTCAAGGTGGGTAAAGGAGAAGGAGAAGAAAAGAAAAAAACAAAGGAAAAAAGGAGGGAAACTAGTTGGGATGGGGTACAGGTCGGGGAAATAAAGAAAAGAAAAGGAAGATAAAAGTGGATTGAGGCACGGTCATAAAGGAGAAAAGAAAAAAGATGAAAAAATAAAAAATGAAAAAGGTAGAGAGAAAAATAAAGAAAATGAAAAAAGGAAAAAGAAAAAAAATGTTTTAGGGTTATAATTAGAATTACGTTTAAATTTAGGATTAGGGTAAAATTAATGTATCTAGATTTAGAGTATTCAATTAGAAAAAAATAATCCAAGAATTTTTTTTATCTATTTAGGGTGAATTTAAATAAAATAAATAAAATAAAGATAAATTTATTTAAGAACTTATCTGGATTTGCGGATCAAGGATTAATAAAAATAATTAAGATAAAATTTAAGGGTTAGGTTTTGGATAAAAGACAAAACATTGTGTGATATTTAATTTGATAGCATAAATTCATTTTCTTGGTTATCTAGCATGATTTTTATGTGTTTTGATGAGTTTATAAGCATTCTAGTAGTTTTGATTATTTTAAGTATTTTTACCTTTATTAGCATGTTTTTCTGCCTAGGAAGCCATTGACCAATGGGCCACATTGGTTGACTAAACTATTGTTTTGATCAAATGATTTTGGTCTTTAGTTGATGAGATGAGATGTGGAAAATTATTGTATATTCTCTATTGTAATATAGGTCAACCACTTTGGTTAGTCATTTGATAGTGCCACTGACTTGTTTGGTTGAGTTGTCCCAATAGTTGATGGTATACTTTTATGGTTCTGGTCTGGTTGAATAATTGGTCAACTGAACCACCAATCCAATTGATCACGGAGTTGGGCTTTATAATGTTTCTAGGCTTTGAAGTGGTCAACCAATTGTGCTTTTTGTCAACTATTTAGCCAATTTTGTTGGATTTTCTTTGCCTTAGTTATTAGGGACAATGGTGGTTCTCTCTTAAGAATTTACTTAGGGTTGGACCTCTAATCTTTGATTATGAGTACGACTTGAATTATGAATAATTGGATCTAAGTAAGAGAAAAGATATAACAATGGGAAATTTTTTTTACCTTGTGTATCGTAATATGTGTATGCTTGAATTTTATGTTATCTTTTAAGCACCCATTTTGGTGGCTTGGTTTAACTTGGTTAATGTTTAGTTTCAATAATTAAAACACCCAATTGGATTAATCTATGTAATTAAACTAATAATCTTAGATGTCTTTCCTTAGGGGTTGGTTATCTTGATTATGTCCTCTAACCTAGGAGACCAAGTGTAGTTGATGTTAAAGATATTTAAAAAAAGTCCCTCGACATTAGTGTTAGTGTGGTGGGTGTTGCAGACCCAAAGTTGAGTGTATTTGAAATACCCCAAAATCCCTAATTTAGAAAATCATGGCCGGATAGGAGATTATTAGGGAATTTAGTAAAATAAACTACTTTTAGTGAAATAAAAAGGAATTAATAGGATAGATCAAGAAGAAATTATAAGAGTGTAAATAGGGGAGATTATGGTATTTAAGTTAATTAGGGTTTTCATTTTTGAAATTTATTTAAGACCTTAAATTATATAAAATAGGGAGGATAAAATAGTTTCATTAATATAAAATTTATGAATAAGTTAATTAGAGGAAAATTTAGGGGTTTTGTTAATTAAAATAAATTTAGGAAGATTTTTCCATAAATCCCAAAATTTACCTAAAAGTAGAAATTAATTATGGTTTTGATAATTATATTAAATACCCTAAATTATCCAAATGATATTAATTAAACCAACCCCAAATTTTCCCTCTTTTTCCCTATTTCCCTTTTTCCTTTTTCCTCCCTCCTTTTTCCTTTTTCTTCCTTCCCCTTCTCTCCCTTATTTTCCCCGGCCTGCTGGCCCAAACCCCTCCCTTTTCCTTCTTCTCGCCGCGGCCCGGCGAGCCCGGCCGTCCGCGACCCAAAACGCGGAGTTTCGACGCTGAAGTCGCTGAAACGCCGCGTCGCGATACAAAGAAATTTCGACCATTGCCTGACGACGCGAGCGCTGCGTTTTCGCCAAACCTCGCCCAAACCGCAGCGTTTCATTTAAAGGGAAAAGAAACCGCGCGGTCCGGCCGGTTTCCTCCCTCTCCTTTCTTTCCCCTGGACCGCCGGTCCAGCCCCTTCCCTTCTTCTTCTTCCTCGCGACGCCGCCGTCTCGCACCTGCAGCTCGCAAGCTCGCCGGAAAACGCAGCGGCGAGCGTCCCGTCCTTTCTCCGTCCTTCTCTCCCGTCATTTCACCCCTGATTGACCTCTCCTCTTGACATGACCCATCGGGCAGCCGTTTCCCCGCACGCAAGCCCTGATTTTTCTTCTCCGACAGGGTTTGGTCTGCGCCGGACAACTCACCAGACCTAACCCACCTAACCTCCCACGTGTCTTTGTCGTTTTCCCTTCCCAATCCTCTATAAATAGCCCCGGAGATGGCCTGAATCGGGTTCGAGATTTGGAACCCAGAAATCCAAACCGTCGCGCCGCCCCACTTTCAGCCGCCGTTTCCTCCGCCCTCGGCCACCGTTGCCGCCTGCCCTCGCCACCACAATCCTCCCTGCACCGCCCTCTACACAACCAACCATCTTAGCCACCCTGACTCGCGCCGCACGTGCCGCCTTGGCCGTGCGAAAAACCCTTCCCGAATCGGCCCTTCCAGCCCTGGCGCCACCTTCGCGCCGCCACCGCCGGCCACGCCACCGCTTGCAGCGCCACCACCACCCTCCAAAATGACCAGCAACTCCTGCCCTACCACCCCGCACCTCCTTTTCCCTTTGGTTTTCCCTTCCCTAGCCTCCACCACCATTTTTTTTCCCTCTCCCCCTTCCTCCACCGCCGCTGCGCCGCCGCGCCGCCTCTGTCAGGTTGTCAACCCCCCCTGAACCCTAGGTCCTAAGTAAATAAATAAATAAATAAATAAAATAAGTAAATAATAATAAGGGTTAAATAAATAAATAAATAAAAGGTGATTAGTGGGATTAATATTATTAACTAATATTATTAGTATTATTATGAGTAATATTAACATTATCATTATTATCACTAATATTATTGTTACTACTAATGCTACCACCCATCCAATTATTATTATTATTAATATTATTGTTATTCTTATTATTGATATTATTATTATTATTATTATTATTATTATTATTATTATTATTGATATATTATTATTATTATTATTATTATTATTATTATTATTATTATTATTATTATTTATTATTGATCTATTATTATTATTATTATTATTATTATTATTATTATCATATTATTATTATTATTATTATTATTATCCTTATTATTGCTATTATTATTATTATTATTATTGTTATTATCTTTATTATTATTGTTATTATTGTTATTATTATTATTATTATCCCTATTATTATTATTAAGTGTTATTATTACTAACGTTACCATTAGTGTTATTACTGTTATCGTTATTATTGTTGTTAATATTAATATTAATATTATGATGGTTATTACTATTAATAGTATTACTAGTATGATTATTATTATTACTATTATAATTATTATTATTAATATTATTATTGTTATTTTTACTATTGTTATTGTTAGTACTATTATTGTTATTATTATTATTATTGATATTATTATTATTATTGCTATTATTCCTAGGGTGGTGTCATTGTTATTATTATTACTATTATTGTTATCATGGTCATTATTTTACTATTAGTATAAGTATTATTATTAATATTGTTATTGTTATTTTACTATTGTTATTGTTATTATTAGTATTATTGTTATTATTATCATTATTGCTATTACTATTACTATTATTATTAGTAGAAGTATTGTGGTTAATATCATTATTATTATTATTGTCTTTACTATTTTATTTTCAACGTTATTATGGCCGTTGTTATCAGTATTATTATTATTATTATTATCATTACCATTATTACCCATATTACTATTATTATTGTAATATTATTATTATTTTCATTATTATCATTAGTATGGTTATTATTATTATTCTTATCATTGCTTTATCGTTATTGTGTTTATCGCATCTATTATTTTATCGATTATTACTATTATTCTTATTATCCTTATTAATATTATTTTTATAATCGTTGATGTTATTACTAATATTTTCATTGTATTTATTATTATTATTGTTTGTATTATTATTGTCTTCATTCCTATCATTATTATTATTATCACTATTATTATTATTAACATTATCATTGTTTTTGTCACCTAAGCGACTATGGTTGTACAAATACTTTATTATTAGTATTATTATTATTATCGATAATACACTATTACTAATGCTAATATGATTTCAATTATTACTATTATCATTATTATCATTATAGCTATTATTATTTTTATTAGGAGCACTATTATTATAAATAGTATTCTTATTATGGTAGGTATTATTGGTAATTATTATTAATGTTGTGAAAACCCTCTCCTTAGTATTGGATTGCTAAAATCTACTTAATTAGTGGTAATCCGTTTAAGTTATCGTAAGAGTAGTAATAACCTACCCTTTATTTATAAACCCCATTTTAAATAGTAGCCTTGGTATTAGGCCATGATAGGGGTAAGATAGGAATTTTGATAATTCCGGAAGAGGGAGATTAACCCTAAGTATTTCCCTCTTATAGGTAACCGGGTCAAACCCCAGGAAGTGTAGGAGCGTGCTCCAAGCCCGGCGTCGATTTAGGTAAGGACGTAACTAAGGCCACTTGTGTGCTTTGCATGTTTTAAGTGCCTTATATGCTTTGTATGGTTGTATGCTATAACCTGTATATTATGTGTATATTTGTGAAGCGCAGCATGGATCCGAGGTACGTCCCCGTACCCTTGTCTTCGTGTACTAATATGTTGTGGTACAAGTGTGATGTGGTGTGATGTGACGTGACCCCTACGACATGTAGGTTGGGTGATGTGAGGGAGTGTGGTGAAGTGAGGGAACTTGAAAAAGAAAAATAAGAGGTTAGAATGACCAAAGGGGAGTATGTTGGCTAAACAAGGTATGGACGACCTAAGGAGTTCACCATTTGGGAAATAATGAGGAGAAAGTGGAATTAAGTAAATAAAAAGGTGGGTATAAATTAAGGTTGCATGGGGAAGTCTGTTGCTTGGTGATATGATGGGTAGTATTGGAGTTTATATAGTGGTTTTAATGATTACTTGGTGGTATTAGTGACTTATGGTGGTATTAGGGTTTATATGGTTGTATTTATAATTACTTGGTGGTATTAAATACTTATGGTGGTATTAGGGTTTGTAAGGTGGCATTAGGGTTGTATAGTTGTTTTAATAATTACTTGGTGGTATTAAATGTTTATGGTGGTATCAGGGTTTGCAAGGTGTTATTAGGGTTTATATGGTTGTATTTATAATTACTTGGTGGTATTAAATACTTATGGTGGTATTAGGGTTTGTAAGGTGGCATTAGGGTTGTATAGTTGTTTTAATAATTACTTTGTGGTATTAAATGTTTATGGTGGTATTAGGGTTTGCAAGGTGTTATTAGGGTTTATATGGTTGTATTAATGATTACTTGGTGGTAATAATGGCTTGTGGTGGTATTAAGGTTTGTAAGGTGATATTAGGGTTTATATAGTTGTATTAATGATTACTTGGTGGTAATAATGGCTTATGGTGGTATTAGGGTTTGCAAGGTGGTATTAGGGTTTATATAGTGGTATTTATGATTTCTTGGAGGTATTAATGACTTATGGTGGTATTAGGGTTTTCGCGATGGTATTATGGTTGTTACGGTTAAAGAAGGTTAAGAGTGGTTAACCATGGCTTGGTGTGGACAATCATGGTTCGTATGGCTGTTTAGAGTTGTTTGGTGTTATCATGTGTATTATTGAGCAAAGTATAGTTATGAATGTGGAATTTTACCGTATGTGATGTGTAATGAATGTAGTGAATGACTTATGCATGTCAAGGATATGATGTGATTCAATAAGATACGAATAAGACATTAATTACGTAAAGTGAAAGACTGATGAGCCCGACCCAGTCCGTTCCACCGGTTATGAATAGTGGTCAGAGGCGTTCTGCCCTGTGCGTTTCGTGCCGATCCACCGGCTATAATAGTGGTCAGAGGCGTTTTGCCCTGTGTTTTTATTTCCGGACCACCGGCTATAATAGTGGAGGGATTTGGGCTCGACAGACCCAAACGAATAAGTTAAACCACGGGAAATATACTAATCACTTACAGTGGAACACCATGTAAGTGCGGGGCCCGTCCGTTCCACCAGTTATGAATAGTGGTCAGAGGCGTTCTGCCTTGTGTTTTATTTCCGAGCCACCGGCTATAATAGTGGTGGTCACCGTGCTTACAGGTTAAATAAAGAATGTGTGAAAAGAGATTATTATAACACCATGTAAGTGCGGGGCCCGTCCGTTCCACCGGTTATGAATAGTGGTCAGAGGCGTTCTGCCCTGTGTTTTATTTCCGGGCCACCGGCTATAATAGTGGTGGTCACCGTGCTTACAGGTTAAATGAAGATGGTTGGTAAAAGAGATTATTATCATAATAAGAAATAACGGACATTGTATGAGCATGATTCAGCTTTCCGCTTACTCATCCTGATGTGTGGCTGACGTGTTGAGCATGTATCTTGTGTATGATTGCATGTTGCTTTTATGACTGTGTCGTGTAGCCTACGTGTTGTGATTGTATGCTTGGCCTTAGCGTCTACGCCTTACTCAGTACTGGACCCGTACTGATACTGCCTTGATTAACCGGGTCCTGTGATGATCCACCGATGGTGGGGAGCAGACCTTTGTTGCAGGCCTTGATCGTTTACTAAATTGGGGGTGTTACAAGTTATGTGTGGCTGACGTGTTGAGCATGTATCTTGTGTATGATTGCATGTTGCTTTTATGACTGTGTCGTGTAGCCTACGTGTTGTGATTGTATGCTTGGCCTTAGCGTCTACGCCTTACTCAGTACTGGACCCGTACTGATACTGCCTTGATTAACCGGGTCCTGTGATGATCCACCGATGGTGGGGAGCAGACCTTTGTTGCAGGCCTTGATCGTTTACTAAATTGGGGTGGAAGGCTGGATATGAGTGAGTAAGTGGTCCGGGTAATTACCTTCGAAATCGTGTGGTTTAATCGTAATTGTATTTAGAAGATACAAATGTCGTATTTAACTTTTTAAGGGTTTTATCGTATCTTGCGATTTCGTTATTTTAAGTATTCTGATATATGGATCTTTTAAATTGTATTTCGGAATGTAACTCCTTACCTTCGCACTCTGATGGTAGAATTTGTGTTTTATGAATGATTCGTTTCTCGTTCTATTCTCTATAGCCTTAGCACTTAGTATCGGGTCGGAAGTTATGGATCGATCTGGTACTAAGTGTGGCGGTAATGCCGCCGAATTTACGGTTTTAATTCTCTTGCTTCCGCTAAAAACTTTGATTTAAACGAAATTTTTCAGTAGTAAATTTGGGGGTGTTACAGTATTCCTTCTATCCTAAGAGACCAAGTATGGTGGATGTTGATTATCCTTGAAAAAATCCCCTTGGCACTAATGTTAGTGTGGCAGGAGTTGCAGTCCTATGTTTATCTTGATCTTGGATATAGATAATAGTTTAATTATAATGAGCATGTTTAGGGTGTTGCAAGCCTAAAATTTAGTGTATGCCCCCTTACCTAGGAGACTAAGTGTAGAAGGTGTTGAAGATCCCTAAGAAAACCCCCTTGGCACTATAGTGTAGTAGTGGTGGGAGTTGTAATTCTATGTTAGTGCCCATCATGAATAGTAAACTTACTTGGAATTACACTTACTGCTTGTATAGGGGATTCATGGATAAATGGTTGTGTGTGCTTTACAGACTTTGTTGTAACATATAGATTATCCATGATCTTATGCATTTTTTCTAAGCATGTCACATACCATGCTATAATATGACCTCAATATACAGTATGAGCCTTACCATATTCTAAGTAGAGTATTTTACCAATACTTTACTGTAGTGACAATATATGTGTATGGTCACTATGATGATCTAACTTTAATTATAGTGAGCAGAGGATGATCTATTGGGTTATGATTCTTAGCTCGAGTATGTTGAGGATAATGTTGTGGGCCAGTAGCTAGTCATTGCTTGGGGATTAAGATTTTCATTTATATTTAGTTAAGAGTTAGACTAACTAGTTTAAAATTATGTTTCCCATTGTGTTGGGATGCTTTTGTTCTAAATTATTTAAACTCTTGGCTTTAGTTCCTACATTTGGATTAGTAAACCTATCTCTTCCTTTTATATTATTCTCATCTTTATTATTATTATATTGTTAGTGCATGTACCTTTATTTTTGTTCGTCCATTTTGCCTTCTATCAAGCATATGTTAGGTGATTATTACACTTCTCCTATGGTTGATGTGGTAGCAACATCTCCCAAGTTGGTTTTATTATTCTTTCGCGTTGTCTTAAAAAAAAGTTTGGTTCAAAATTTGGGGGCATTACATGAGGTGTGTTGTGGGTAATGTCAAGTCTCATATTGGACTTGTTGAGTCTTGGAGTACAATAATGAGGAGTGAACAAACTAAGAAGCTATGGGGGTTAGTTTTATTTGTGGTTATTATGATGATATGGGATGGAAAATAATTAGATGGCTTTTAAAAATAAGAGGATTGATTTAACATGCATGAAGATGTTAATAAAATGGAGGGTTAGGTTTTGGAGTAAAGGATGGAGGAAGAGCAATGACTATAGAATAAATGATGCCATCATCAACATTAGCTCAATCTTATATAGAACTTAGTTTTGATTGGTTGCTGGTGTTTTAATTTTTTCCAGGTGAAAGCACCAATGGTTTCTAGCATTGGTTGTAGACAATGCGTAGGGGGTTCGACTCATGGTAAGCTTCGCCATCTTCAAGAGGATATTTTTTTTTGGATAAATATACGTCTCCAAATTCCGAAGAATTAGGTCAACGTTACAAAAAGGCATGAACATTATAAACCACTTCCTCTATTCTATAGGGAAAAGCCTTCCTACTGAACTTGATCCATGATCCTATTTTAACCTTAATAAGTAAAATAAGCCACCTAACACACATGGAAATTGTTGAAAACATATTTGTTCCTAAACTCCCATATAACACTTATAATAGCAAAAAAAGCCATACACCAAATGTCTCTATTCAAACCAAATCTTCTAACCCCCAACCATGCAACCACATGCTCCTCGATGGACCTTGACAACACCCAAGTAGACTCCAGCCAACCACTAATCTCGTACCAAATCCTTCCTGCCACAGAGTAATGTAGAAAAATGTGATTCGCCGATTATTGCTCCTCCTTACAGAATGGGCACCCGGCCTCCCTTTCATCAATGATCTGGAATCTGACCATTCTATCTCTAGTGTTGAGTCTTTTCTGGATCGCAAACCATGTCAAAAGTTCGACCCATGGTGGAGCTAAGCCGATCCACACCAAACTAGGATCAAACCTTGAAGACCTCTCTCCTTCGCAAAGCTGATAAGAGGCCTGACAAAAAGACTTCACCGAGAACGTCCCACTATCCTCAAAAGCCCACTTGAGGGAGTCCAACTTGTCCTTTGATAAAGGAGTCTGATTGATAAGCCCTTCCAACTTCTCCCCGAGCGCAACCTCCCATTCAAACAAAGGCCTCCTCCACCTCAGACTCCACTTCCATTGTGGCCCCAACCATCTTCCTATACTAGCAATACTTTCTTGCTGTTGTCCCGAAACTGAGAAGAGTCTTGGGAAAACCAACTTGAGTGCACCTGAACCTGTCCAGTCATCATGCCAAAAACTAATGTGCCTCCCATCCCCTACAACTAAAGATAACCCCTATTTCAGGATTGGGTTCAGTCTCCCTACCTGCAAGATGTCCATCCATGGCATCCATCCACGCTGAGAACTAAAATTGTGAATGCCCCCTGACTGGTCCTCATAATGAATAGAAGAGACAACACCCTTCCAGGCTTCCCCTTCCACAGTGAAAAAATTCCACCACCATTTAAACAGTAAAGCATTATTCTTCATAACTAGGTCCCCTACCCCAAGTCCTCCCAAGGATTTGGGCTTCTGGATCACACTCCACTTTACCAAGGGAAGGTTTCTCCTGTCTCCCCTACTCCCCCAGAAGAAGTTACGCTGAATTCCAATGATCTCCTTAGAAACCCCTTTCGTCATCTTGAAGAGGCTCATGTAGTACATCAGGAGACTATTAAGGGCGCTCTTTATCAGGACCAACCTTCCTGCTCTAGAGAGAACTTTCAAATTCCTCCCTGCAAGCCTTTGCTTCACCTTATCAATCACTGGTTTCCACGTCTGTCTGCTGCCGGCCTTTGCACCTAATGGAAGGCCAAGGTAAGTGGTAGGGAACGACCCAATAACACATCTCAAGATGGATGCTGCCTCCCTTTGAAACTGTTCGTCCACCCCAAGTCCAATAAGCTCCATTTTATCGAAATTCACCTTGATCCCCGAGAGCAAGTAAAAACAATCGATCAGTCTCCTCCAGTTCCTTATATTCTCAAGGGATGGCTTACAGAAGATCATAGTATCGACAGCAAACTGCAGGTGTGTGACAATGCTCCCGTGCCTCCCCACTGTTAGCCCGTGAATCAAACCCCTGTCAACACCTCTCTTGACAAGCTGGTTGAAAGCCTCCACTGCTAAGACGAATAAGAATGGGGAAATAGGATCACCCTGCCTAATTCCCCTGCCCATATTAAAAGGGGAAGTAGGGGACCCATTCACTAGTACCGATATAGAAGTAGATGATGTGCACTCCTTTATCCATTCTCTGAAACAACCACCAAAACCCATAATCCTTAACACCTTATCAATGAACTCCCACTTGATACTATCATAAGCCTTCTGAAAATCAAGCTTGACCATGACTCCCTTCTGTCTCTTCTTTCGTCTGAACTACTGCACAATTTCATTTACAACCAAGGCCCCATCTAGAATGCTCCTTCCTTCTATAAAAGCTGACTGCGAATTACCAACCAAGTCATCAATCACCTGCTTCAGTCTCTATGCCAGGATCTTCGAGATTACCTTATAGATGCATCCTACCAGACTAATAGGCCTGAATTGGTTCACCTCCTCTGCATCAGCCACTTTGGGGATCAGAGTTAACAACGTTGTGTTAATAGCAGACGGCATTTTCTGGTGACGAAAGAAATCCATAACCACTTTCGAGAATTCCTGCCCAACCACTCCCCACATCTTGCGAATAAAGCCCATATGGTATCCGTCATAGCCGGGAGCTTTCAACGGATCACACTCCCAAACTGCCTTCTTGATATCCTCCTCTAAGGGAATACTATCCAGTGCCAATATTTTCTCCCGTGACAACTTACGGAACCCTTCCTCACTGATATCGACCTCCGGAAGATCCTGCTTCTCATACAGATTCTTGAAGAAAGATACAATGATCTCCTTGATCTTTGACGGCTCTGTAACCTCTTTGCCATCGTTAAGGAGCCTGCTGATAAGGGATTTTTTCCTTCTAACAGCTGCAATCGTATGAAAATACTTAGTATTCCGATCATTTTCCTTGAAACCTCGAACCCTAGACACCTAAAGCCAATAGGCCTCCTTCCTCTTATTCCATCTTCAAGAGGATATAGATGGGTCTTTTGATATGATTCTTTTACTTCTTACCTTGCTTCTTGCCATTCCACTAAAGGTTGTGTATTTCAATGTAGGGGGTTTGAGTTCTTTTTAATTTTTAATTTTTCAATCTTTATGGTGGGTAATGTTTCCCTAGTTCTTTGTGGGTATTTTTTTGTTAGGACAGTAAGGGTGTTTAGGGATGAATAGTATAGTATCAATGTATTTATTGAAAACTGTATGTGATATGAAGAGCTTGTGTTAATAAATTATTAGTAGGTATTTCCAAACCATTCACAGAAGGTGGGGGAATGTATTGAAGTCGGAAAACAGTTTATCAAATTGAATAATAAGAAAAAGAGAGCGCCCATAATCATTGAGAGGATCTCTTCGACAAAAGACCATTCCATGGACTTGTCATAAAATAAGCTTTCATCATGGACTTTAGGGGTTAGTATGAGTACATGGAATGTGTGCCCTTGTATAATCAAACGATTTCAAGGGCTATGGAAACATTATCAACAATATTCCTATTCTTAACAAAAGGAGCTTGGAAGAGATCTACTGTCACAAGTAAAACACCTTCTAGTTTCCTAATAGCGATCTATGACGCGATTTTATACATGACATTGCAATAAGCTATCGTATGGAAAAATACTGCTGTGTTAGGATTTGGGACAATGGGAATACCAGTGACTGGTGAGACGTGTGTTTTTAATCTCATTTAACACCCTCCCACTGGTCCAAACTTATGGAAAACAAGGACAACGTCATAACCAACCACACAGTCCATGATTTATTGAAGAAATAGGCATTAAAGCCGCTGGGTCCTAGGCTAGAACTTTAGGTTGTTTGATTCAAAGACTGCTCTTGTAACTCCCTCAGCAGGAATAGGTCGAAGCAATAAGCGGGAGGAAGATATAATACTCCCCATAGATATAACTTCAAGGTCAATGCCAATTCAAGCATAAGTTGAGCCCAAGAGATGCAGACGGAAATTAATTATGTTTAACTTTATGTATATTAGGTCTGTGAGAAAAGTGCTATCCCACAGCCAAAAGAAAAGAAAAAAAAGTTGTTTACTACCAAGATTAATATTATTTTGGCCTTCCAAAGCGACGTATCTGATATTTGCTTTCTGCCGAAGAAAAAATTATTATGCACTTGAAAGCTTCCAGCATAATTGTGCAGCTTCCTTTTTCCTTGGATCATTTCCCATCCTGAACAATTGCATCTTGAGCAGCCATCACCAACTCTGACTTCTTAGGAAATCAAGTAATAACTAACCAAAATATATCATTTTTGTTCATTAAAATTCGTCGAGATACATAATTATGTCCATAAAAGCTTAGATTTTTTTATGGGACCGTATAATGTCATATAATGAGGTAATGTCTCTCAATTGCCTCCCAGCATATTTGAAAATTTGAAGAGGACTTACTCTTGGTGAACCTAAAAATGGTGTCAGTTTGACCACCTCCTCTGTAATGCTGCTCAGGATAATAAAATTTGTGCCCGCATGGGCTTAGCTCAAGTGGTCGAAGACCCCCTCCTGTTGGTAACAAGGAAAACCACGGTTCGATTCATGGCAGCCGCAGTGTGGGAGTTTCAACCCTCCAATGTGGGGGTGGCTCCTTGTGGGCACCATGGATAACCGGGGGGTCCCAAAGCTACTGAGTCACCGTGATTTACCTCCTCCGGTGTTGTCGGGCAGGCTGGCGGAGGCCCTGGGGGCGAGGGAATCGCCTTTTGGTAACAAGGATAATAAAATTTGTGTTGTACGGTAAAATTTATATCATACACCAGGTGTTTCCAATGCTAGTTTATGTAATTATATAAGAAAAAAAAAGGACGGTAATAGATACGTCTGAAGCGACTTATTTTATCCGGATCATAATCTACATTTAGATTAAATCAACGCCTTCAGGTCAATTCTTCTCCTACCACTAATGCCACACTTCTTTTGTTCTAATAAGTTGATAATTTGGTACTGGTTGAATATATCACTAGATGAACCATTATTTTGCACTAAGGAATTTATATATTTGATAGGTAAGATATGCATCATCACAAATATTTCCCTCACCCTCTAAGATGTGTTTGAGGTTATGAACTAATCACTTGCCTAGGCAAAACTGCGAGGAGAACAATAAGATTAACCATACATAGGACACCCAGAGGACCGTCTTGCCGCCCCATTACAAAATATGCCAGTACAAAAAAAACACCTACATGTATACTGCATATATTAGTTATAGGTTCAGTAAATTATTATTTTCAATTCTATAATTAATTCTTACAGATTCAACAAGTTATTATTTTAGGTTTGACAAATAAATATTCATCACATATTATTTAGGTTTAGTAATTAATTGCTATAGGTTCAACAAGTTATTGTATTAGGTTAAGCAATTGATTCTTAAATAGTTAGTAGGTTATTATTTTAGGTTCAACACACAAAGGTTCGTCTCACATTGTTTAGGTTCAGTAATTATTTGTTATAGGTTCAACACATTATTATTTTAGGATCAACGGTTAATTCTTAAATGTTCAACAAGTTATTATTTTCCTAAGAAAAATGATTTTGTCAAAATTACTAGCATGTATATTGCATATATAGTAGCTAGTCTTTATGAAAATAATTTGCACTACTTATAAATGAAAAAAAGACATAAAATATTGTGTCTAATTGCTTCTAGCACAAATAATACTAAAGATTTGATAAATTATTGTTTTAGGTTTAGCAGACTAAGGAATTTATCACATATTATTTATGTTTAGTAATTTATTATGATATGCAATGAACCTAACCGTTATATGTAATGAACTTAATCATTATATGCAATGCACCTATTTATTATTATAAGCCGGCACTCATATATTTAAATAGTTGTTGAATACATATGCATAGTAAGAGTTATATAATAATAATAAAATGACCCCATTTCTATGAATAAGGATTATAAAATTATCTTAGGTTCATCATATTTGCTAACTATGTTCATAATAAAAAGTGAAAAACACCCGAGTGGGTGTGAAAAGGTGTTTTGGATTAAAATTTGGAAAATAAAAATTAGACACCAAATTTATAATGTTTCAAGAAAAGAAATGATCTACATTTACTACCAACAAGAATTTTCTTCTGTATTTTGTACTTCTCATGTGCTTTTTATTATTGATCTCTCTCCAGGTTTATGAGCCTATGAATTTAATGACCACTCTAGAGATGATTTAAAATATTAACCTCGTTATTTCCTTTAGATTCTTAATAGAAGAGTCTTTACAAGAATGTTAGGTAGCAAACAACCTTAAAAAATGAGTTTTGTAAGAGTGTTGTAGTTGATTATAAGAATTTCACAAATAATACTAATTTAAAAGTTTATGAACAATTTCTTAGTGTAATCTAGCTAGAAGTAGTGGATACTATAATGGAATAATTGACTCTAGCTATCTTGAATGAGCAAAAGCACTTTTGAGAAAACCTCAACAAAATTAGATTTTGAAAGCGTGTAGTTGAAATTAATTGCAAGATTTTGTAGAGAAATAAAAGTGCAATTAATGAGAGCTCAAAATTTTGTTTTTATTTTGCCTAATAAATGTTATATATACCATAAGCTAATAATTTGGAAATTGGGGTAAAAAGTAGGTATCCATTGAATGATCAATAGATAGAAATTTTAGTATTTAATGCTCACCATTCAATCAATTCAAGAAACTAGTTGATTGGTTGGTATAACCCATCGAATGTGTAACACCTCAAATTTCACTACTAAAAAATTTTGTTTAAGATGAAGCGTAATAATTAAATAATTGGATGTTACCATTACACTTGAAATAAGTCTGTATTAGTATACCATTTTTACATCGAATATAAGGTAAAACAGGCAACACTTAAAGTATGATAAAACAAAGAATGAGATAGATTCATAAACTTAAAATAAGAGTTTGGAGGATTATAATATTCAAATTACATAAAAGGGATACACAAAAACTAAGAGTCCCAAAAAGTATTTGGGTCAAAGCTAAGATTTGGATAACATGATTCTTTTCTAACCTCTTTTAGTTAACTGGAGTTGGGTGATTTCCACCATTTTGGTTTTTATTAATTCATTTTAACATCAAATCAATTACCATGTACACATTTATATATTTTTAGGATCCTAAATTAATTCATCACATTTTCATAATTTTTCATTATTTTTTTGGAATTACTTTGTTATTTTTCACATTTTAAATCATTTATTAGATTTTCTATCTTAATAAATTATTTTTAATCATTTTTTACTTTCTTGGATATGAGGGGTTCAAAAAGATAACCCTATTACATGCCACGATCAAATCTCACTTGCTTTTTACTCTTTCAACAGCAAATCTAACTATAATCACCTCAATAACCTTCCATCAACTCTTTTACAATCTATCTCACCTATGCTAATTACTCCCATCACCCCTATTTTATCCAAGCAATCCTTTCATTAGAATTGCCCTCCTCTCTCTCACACACACACATACACACCCACATACACCCACACATGTAGACATGCCCCTTGTTAGACATCCATAAGGGGGGATTATACCCTTTAGTTGGTCATTCTACACTTAGCAATTTTTTCAAGTTTCAACTTTGCTCTCTACCCTCCTTTTACCTTGGTTGAAGTGATTCTTGTATTCCCTCCTTGGAATCAAGCACTTCTCTATTTATATCTCTTTTTCCCTTATCTTCTTACTTCTAAAATCTTAAGTTTAACTATTTAGTGTTTTTTTTAAGTGAAAGAGAGTTAATGTTATAGATTGGTGAAGGTTTTCCAATATCTCATTTTCAAATTATTAGGGTTATTATAATATCTTTTAATCCTTTCTATTCTCTTCTAAACCATTCCTTTCCCTTTTTCTAATTTCTATTTTTATTATTTTAGGTGATAAAATGTTGAAAGAATGAGCCTAGTAGTATTTGTGTGCTTAGAGACCAGAGTGTCTTTAGTAAAGGATATACACCTCTAGTTTAGGGTTTTTATGTTTATATGTTTATATTTTTATTTATTTAATTTTTGTATTTTATGCTAGAATTCATGTAAGGATTTATCTTAAATTCATATCCACACATTATTTGGTAGAATTCATGATTTTATAAGTTTTGTGATTTTATGAATAGTTGCTATATTTTATACCATCCTCGGCTTTGTCAAAAAATCCTAAGCATGATAGTGTATTAGGTTATATTTTTAATTCTTATGTTAAGTAGATTAAAATATGTCTAAATATGGTAATTGGTGTATTATGTTGAATTCTCAAAATTTGGGGAGTCTTGGCCATATTCCCTTATTGTGTAGTATATTATTTTAATCTTGTTAAATTATATTTTTAGGATGATAATAATGTAAATAGCATTATGTGTAAAAAACGTAAAATTTAGTGACTTGTAAATTTTTGTTATTTATGTAGGAGTTTGGAATATAAGGGTAATATGGTCATTTTGGTGAGTCTTGGGGAAAATAACTGTGCCATTGTGCCCTTTGGGGTTTTTACAATAAATTTGATATATAATATATTAAGTTTTAGATAATAATGACTTAAATTATGGAAATAATAAAATTGAAGATGTTTAGGTGAACCAATGGCATTTTGATCTTTTAGGTCAAATATGGAAATTTGGGTGTTGTAGGTGTAATATATGGGCTGAAATATGAATATGATGTTTTTTTAATTAACTTGATAAAATATGAGTATTGTAAGGTATGATCGTCTAAAAAAGGACTTAATTTGGAAATAATGACCAAACAAATAATCTAGGTATTTTATGTGTAAAAATTTAGAGTTAAGTTATTATATTTAGGCATGATGTCGTTAATATTATTTTTGGATAGTGTGTTAAATTTGGGGAGTTAGAAGCCTTATGGATGAAGTTATGGTGTATATGTGAAATTAGGGTTTGTAAGAGTAATATGATCTTTTACCTTAAGAAAGAATTTTTAATGTAATTAATGAATATGCCAATATCTTACCTTAATAGCATGTTTAATGGGTCATTAGTAATACACTCCAAATGATTATATGTCATTAATTATTGGAATAAATTCATAATAAACAAGGATCATGATAAGTAGCCGACCTCATAATAAGTAAATGAGAATGGAAGTGGAAGTATAATGACTTAAGTAATTTGGGTAATGCATTTGTTATATATTAAGTGTTAGTTAAGGTAATAATAATACATTAATACTTCGAATGAAGAAAACATGATTCAATACCAAGTTCTTTAAAATTATTAAAATTAATTGCTAGGTCCTAATTGAATTAGAGGATCCTAGTCTACTCTATCTGACCGATCTACCTACTTAGGGGAGGTATGCATATATAAGGATTTGAGGTTTAATAGTGGTTCATGTGTGCTTTAACCTAGTTGTGCGAGTATCAGTGAGGTAAACTGCCTTTATCCTTTTGTGAGAAAAGGGGAAAGTATTGTTATTATAGATTCCTTGACCTCAATGTGTTATGGATATGGTTTTATTAACCACTTATTTATGTATAATTAATATGGATGCATCTTTGGTATTTCTCGGTCATGCATAACTCATTCGTGGAATTTATTTCCCTAAAGTGGTCTTATGTGCTCCATGATTTACCCAAGTGAGATATATTTGTTACCTTACTTAACACACAAGTATTGCAATACCTTATCTTAACATCCTTCAAAATATGTTTAAAATTATGTTAATATAAAATAAATAAGTTTTGGTTTTGGAATAGGCTTGAAATTATCATAAAAATGTGAATTTTAGGGTTACTAATCGACTGGTTTGCCTAACAGATCGAATGGTACACTCAGAAATTGACATTTTTGTTCTCAAAAGACCCGTCTGCTAGTTTGCCCAAAATGATCGATTGGTTATCCTGTGATTTTTGATCCATTTCTGATTTTAATTTGATTATCTTTCTAAAGGTTATGAAAACTTCTTATTAGAAACCATTTGTGCTACTAATAATATATTGGTGCTTTGGGTCTATTTTCCCTTATTTAAATCATTCTATTATTTTATGTAGTTAATTTTTTCCAAAAAGCACTTTTGAGACATGACTCACCTTTTCTTTTCTCACTGACCTATCTTTCTCACTTCTAGTAGGTGGGGTGTGTGGTTGACTTCATGCACCATTCCTATACTCACCAACTGCCTGCCTTGCTCCTTTTTTACTACACCCAACCCCCATTACTCCATCAAGTTTGCTTTAATCTCTTGGTTTTCCACACTCAACCTTACCAATCTCATTTCCCTCTTTCTTGTGAGTGTTAACCAAGCCTCACCTCTATACCCTTCATTCCCTATCCATTTTCAATCCTCATCCATTGTTCTTTCTCTCTTTTTCCTTTTCTTGGTGGAAAAATTTCCCAAGAGTTGATCATTCCTTTATTCTTTCCCTTTCTCCTCTTTGTTGAGAAAAATATATACTTGCTATGGTTTTCTCCCTTATTTGGTTTGGAAATTTGGATCAAATAGCCATGACATCAGTTAATTGGTTTGATAAACTAGTCGACCGGTTCCTATGAATAGTCAATTGGTTTACCAAACCCATCGACTAGTGACCTTGTAGCCAAAAGTGGTGTTCCATTTTTTCTTGCATCAGATATGGGTTAGGTGATGATCACACCTCTCTCTTGGTTGATGTAGTGGTAATATTCCATGGTTTTATTTTTCAAACACTTCCATATTATCTTAAAAATAAAATTTTCTTATTAAAAAATAGGGGTGTTACAAATTAGTATTAGATCATATGGTTTAAAATTTTGATTGTGAAAACAAATTCATTTGGTTTTATCAAATTTTATAAAATCTGGTTTAGTCTACGAGAAAGCATTAGTTTGGGTTAGGAGTTGTCCTTAATTTATAGGATAAGACTAACTTCTAGCCTTATGTGTAATGTGCTACCTCCATGTGTACTAATTGCACAGTTAGTAGCCGATCATTTTCTAATAAGATTTAGTATTCTAGGGTTTTGATGGCTACAAATCAGCATCTTAAGCATTTTATGGAGACTATTGGAACCTTCATGGAGTGAAAGATTCAGAGTGAGGAAGATTTGCGGTTGTCACCGCCACCTTCTTTTCTTGTGGCACCACTAGAGCATTGACTTTGTAGGGTTGATCTTCATCGTCCTTTAGTTTTTGAGGGTTAGGAGGACCCATATGTTTTGGAGTGTTGGTTGAGGGATTTTAAGAAGATCTTTGTGGCTAGTGGTTACCTAAAGAGTAGACATGTGGTAATTAGGGTATTCCATTTGCAGAGTCATACTGACAAATGGTGGAGTTGTCAATTGCTAAGAGGAGCCACTATAGACCAGTGGGAGACCTTCGTTGAGATGCTAATGGCACACTTGTACCTTATTTGCCTAAGGATGGCAAAGTATGATGAATATGTGGTGTTGCATTAGGGGACATCTAAAGTGGAGGATTTTTATAGCCATTATTTGGAACTAGTCCGCTTTGATTTAAAGGTTGACGTTGATGAGAGGATGAAGGTACACCGATTCTAGTTAGGGTCGAGTGTGAGACTATAGGAGATGTTGATGGGGACTCATATGTAGGATCTGTAGGCTATGTACGATTATACCTTGGAGGCATCAACTATTCTCTAGGCCAGTAGTGTCCAGCTAGGGGCCAAACAGAGGTTTGAAGGCATTCAATGCCAAGGTGGAGAGAAGAGGTTCCAGACCTTAGATAGTCATCAGTCAGGGATGGTACCCTGCTATGGAGGTCAATTGAGTTAGGCATTTGTGAGGCATTTCATTTACTAGTGGTGTGGTAAAAACCACCTAGGGAAGGATTGTGTTGGGAAGCTAGTTTGGTGCCATGGTTGTGGCCGGTTGGGGTAGTGTCAGTTCGAGTGTCATACCATCTGGGGTAGTTTCCTACAAGGGCTAGTGTTTCATAGGGTACGATGGCACAGACGCTACCAATCCAGAGAACTCAACTGACAGATAGTAGAGCTAGCAAG
Organism: Tamarix chinensis; assembly: GCA_030549775.1. NCBI lineage: Eukaryota > Viridiplantae > Streptophyta > Magnoliopsida > Caryophyllales > Tamaricaceae > Tamarix > Tamarix chinensis. The sequence continues at coordinate 41,357,993 of CM060176.1, read as the reverse complement.
ACTACTCCATGACAGAGGATGTAGAGGCATTGTGGTTTTCAGCATGGGTAAGGTTCAGGTAGTGTTGTAGAACCACCTCCAAGTAGTCTTTTGAATGTGTTGAGCCATTTAGAGGCTGGCAGGAAGGTATATGTCATCACAGGTATGCTCACTATTTCTTTGCTTCCTACTTACATGTTATTTGACTTGGGTGCTTCACTCTTTCATGTCTACTGCTTTAGTAGCTAGGACAACTATGATTCCTTCTGATAGGATAGAGACTTTTGTTGTACTCTCGTTTGGGGATAAACTTCCTTGTACTAGGCTATATAGACATGTGGCCTTAGTCATTAGTGGACTCGAGCTTGTGGTAAAGCTTATAGAGCTTGAACTTTACAACTTTGATATAATCCTTGGGATGAATATGCTCATGAGATACTGAACTTTAATCGATTGTGCATAAGAGCATGTGGTTCTTAAGGGACCAAAGGGTACTACGGTCTCTTACAGGAGAGGCAAACCTAGGTCCTTAGTAAAGATGATGTATGCGGTTGTGCTCAGTATGTTAGGATGGAAAGGGTACCCACTGTTCTTGTGTAATGTTTAGGACCTGGATGTCAAGTAGGGATGGCAATGGGTCCCGGACCCAACCCAGACCCGCTAGACCTGCTTCATTTTTAGCAGGTCTGGGTCCATGATTTTTGGACCCGACGGGTCTGGATCGAATTTGGGTCCACATATACCTTAAAGGGTCTGGGTCTGGGTCCAGTTCTAGAACCAGACCCGTTTAATATACATATGTGTGTGTGTGTGTGTCTATATATATATATATATATATATATATATATATACATACATACTAATATTATGTTTGTCATTATTGTCTTAATTTTATATAAGCTCTTTATTCATTTTTTATAAATTTTATTTTTGTATACTTATTTTATAAACAATATGTATAACATTGTATTCTAAAAGTTAGGGATATGAACGAGACGGACTTTACCCGAAACCCTACGGATTTTATCCAACGGATATAGATAAATGAATATGGATAATAGAAAAAAATACCCTTTAGGTTCGAGTACGGATAAGAGTATAGGATATCTATACTCGTACCCGTAACCATACCCGTATCCATATCCGTACCCATTTACCCAATATATAATTACCTTTTTACCCTTAATTTTAAAATAAATATAGTATAAATTAAAAATAGAATTATCATTTAGCTTAATACTAAATGGGTTTATCTGTCGGGTGATGGATTTATCCATCGGATAATATCCATTAACGGGCAAATGAATAATCCGTCGAGTAACGGATATCCAATGGATACGGATATAGATATGTTAGCGGATATGGATTCGGGTACAGGTACGGATTTTATTATCGGATACGGATACAGATATGGGTATACCCGCCCCATTTACATCCCTACTAAAAGCATTAAAACACCATTTGAAAAGTTAATATAACTATTTTAATATATTTATTTTTTCACTTAGATGATTGTTTTTAACAAAAAAAAATACATATTAAGTTATATAAAACATAAATGTATTTGTATTAGCATAGATTATTAATTATTTTAAAAAAAAATAACCGAACTCATTTAGGACCCGTTTACCCGCTAGACCCGATGGATCTGGATCTGGGTCTGAACTTTTAAGACCCGACGGGTCTGGGTCGGGTCTGGGTCTAGGTAATATAAACAGGTCCGGGTCTGGATATGGTTGGACCCGGTCTAGACCCGACCCATTGCCATCCCTAATGTCAAGGAGTCATTAATTGAGGATATTATAGTGGTACGAGAGCTTCCAAACATGTTTCCTAACATGATCTTAGGTATGCCACTACAGCATGAGATATGCTTTATGACATAACTTCTACCAGAGATAAAGCCTATATTGAAGGCACCCTATTGCTTGGCACTGATTGAGATGGAATAGTTACACACTATTGGAGGAGTTATTGGAGAAGGGGTAAATTTGATTGAGTGTATTGCCTTTAGGAGTACCAATCCTTTTTATGATGAAGAAGTATGGTGGGTTGAGACTCTACATCGATTACCGAGGATTGAAACAAGTTATAGTGAAGAACCGTTATCCTATACCTCAGATTGATGACCTCTTTGATTAGTTGCATGGGACTGCAATATTTTCAAAGATAGATTTCATATTAGGGTATCATGAGTTGAGGTTTTCAGAGAAGGACATACTGAAGACAAATTTTAGGACAAGGTATAGTCATTATGAGTTCACCGTGATATCTTTTGGACTCACGAATGTGCCAACGGTTTTCATGGCTCTCATGAATCGCATCTTCCAACAACACCTTGATCAGTTTTTTGTGGTCTTCATCAATGATATCTTGATTTACTCATGGACTAGTGAGGAACATTAGTAGCACCTCAGGCAGGCTTTGGGGTTGACAAGGACCCATCAGTTGTATGCTAAACTCACAAAGTGTGAGTTTTGGTTGGATGAGGTGGATTTCCTTGGTTATGGAATATCAAAGGAAGGAATGTTATTGGATCCTTCAAAGATCTAAGTAGTATAAGAGTTGTTAGCACAGATGAACATCAAGGAAGTAGGCAGTTTTCTAGGGTTAGTAAGCTACTATAGATGCTTTGTCTAGGATTTTTCTAGTATAGCTCATCCTTCGACTACCTTATTGAAGAAGATGGCACTCTTTCTTTGGGGCGATAAGTGTATAGAGGCTTTTGAGGAGCTCAAGAGGAGAATGACTACAAATCTAGTGCTTAACTTTCCATAGGGTGGTGATGCATACAAGTTTGATTTAGGGTGTGTGTTGACGCAACATGGAAGGGTAGTGGCATATGCTTCTCTCCAATTGAATGAGCATGAGGAGAACTATGCTACAGAAGACCTTGAGCTAGATGTTGTGGTTTTTTCCTTGAAGATATGGAGCCATTACCTATATAGAGTGTAGTGTAAGTTTTACATGAACCATAAGAGCCTTAAGTACATCTTCACGCAGTGAGAACTGGATATGAGATAGAAAATATAGCTGGAGTTGGTTAAGGATAACAGTTTGGAGTTGACCTACCACGAGGGTAAGGGTAATGTCGTAGTGGATTCTCTTAGTGGAGTTGGTTGTGTCGAACTAGATTTAGCGAGATATTCAATATTTGAGCAAGAGATCATTGGGTTCAAGGACTTGAGATAAGGGTAAGCACCCTCTTGATCATACCAACCATCCTCAATAAAATTCTAGCTAGTTATCTAGGAGATGTTAAGCTTGAGTATATCAACAAGGTGATATCAGAGGATAGAGCAACAAGGTTCTAGATTTTTTAGGATGGTAGTATCCACTTTTGTGGAAGGTGGTGCGTTTAACAGAGATGTGAAGAACTTAGGAGGAGGATTATAGAGGAGGGTCATCGTGCACCTTATTCCATCCATCCTAGAGTTGATAAGTTGCACAAGGATTTGAGACGGATCTATTGGTGGCCGCATATGAAGAAGGAGGTTGTAGACTTTGTGGCCTGGTGCTTGGCATGTTAGAAGTTAAAGGTGGAATACAAGTGTCTGGCACGATTAGTTCAGCTATTAGAGGTCACTGAGTGGAAATGGGGTAGTATGTCTATGTACTTCATGGTTAGATTACCGAAGACTCATAGTGGGTCAGATTTGATTTGGGTGGTAGTTGACTGATTGATTAAGTCCGCGGTATTCATACCGATGAAGTTAACCTAGAGTATGGAGCAAATGGCGGGTACTACAAGATGAACACAACTTTCAATCTAGCTACAGACGGACAGACTGAACGTACTAGTCAAACCTTAGAGGAAATGCTTTGGGCATGCATACTTGAGTTTTAGGGTAGTTGGGAGGATCGTTTGGACTTAGTAGAGTTTTGAAATACCCTAAAACCATAATTTTAGAAATTATGGCTAAATAAGGATTTATTAGGGAAATTAATTAAATAAATTATTCTATTAAAATATAGGGGAGTTATTTAGGGAAAATCAAGAGCAAAATGATAAATAATTTAATTAGGAAAAATTAGGGAGTGTTGCTAATTAAAATTGAATTTAGAAAAAATTATTCAAAAATAGCCCAAATTAATCTAAAAAAGACTTAATTATTATTTTAAATAACCCAAAAACACCAAAATACCCCAACCCACCTATTTTTCCCTTTTTCTTTTCTTTTTATTCCTCTTTCCCCTTTTTCTTTTCTTTCTCTCTTTCTCCTTTTCTTTTTTCCTTCTACCCCCGACCTGGGCTAGCCCCACCCCGTGCGGCCTAGATCCTTTCTCTCCTGCGCTGCCCAAGCTCCTAGCGCACCTCTCCTCCCTTTTTTCCTTTCTTTCTCAGCCGGTTCGGTCTTCTTCCTTTTTTTTCTTTTCTTCTTTCTTCCTCCTTGGACCACCTAGTCCCGTCTCTTCTTCTTCCCCGAGGCACGGGTGGCGACTGAGGTGCTGCAACCCTACCTTTCGTCAGCCACCACCGCTGCGTGTTGTCCTTCCCTCCCTCTCCCGTCGCTTTCTTTCACTATTTCGACCCCAACTGACTTAGGGATGGCAATTTTCCTCGTGGGTTCAGGGCCCCGTCAGGGATTCCCCGTTCGAGTTCGGGGATAGGGCGGGGACGGGTTTGGGGTCCCCATCCCCGAACCTACCCAAAATTTTTATATATATTTTTTATATCATTATATATACATAATATATATAATTTTTTATATAATATATATTAAAAATATAATATAAAAAAATAGTTTGAGGATCGGGGATCGGGTATAAAGTTGGATTTCAAGGATCAGGTCATGTTTTAAGAACGAGGAATAAATCGAGGATGGAAAAAAAATTGGGGATCGGGTCGGGTTCGGGGATTATTTTCCTTATTGGGTTCGGGGATGGGGATAGGGTCCCCGCCCCGTTGTCATCCCTAAACTGACCCCTTCCCCTCTTCCGAGTGCCCTGCCCCTTTCCCTTTCCCTCTTTGCCTGACCTCGCAGCCTTGCCATGGCAGAACCGTGTCAACTGCCACCACCGGTCAGCATGGCTGGCACCTGCACTCCTTTTGTCTTCTTTCCCTTGTCATTTCCCCCTAATTGGCCTATAAATACCCTATAGGCATCCTTAATTAGGTTTTTAATTTTGAAACCCAGAAATTGCCCCTTCTCGCCACCGCCCCATCAGACGAGTATTCTGTCGTCGCCACCCATCACCGCCGGCCTAACCACCTATAGAACTGCCCGTTGCGTGACCCTATACTTATCTAAACCCCCATCCTCCCTCAATTTTTCTTGCACAAGCCACCCCTGCCATGTAAAGTTGCCCTCCCAATCAACTCTTCAACCCTTACTGCCCTTTATACCGCTGTCCTCCACCATTTCTGGCACGACCACCACCCCTCACACCTCCCAAAAACTCCTGTAGACTCTCCCCTACCTTTCCCTACCCACCTTTTCCCTGTCCTCCCTCTCCTTCTCCTTTATCCTCCTTCCACCACCTCCAACCACCACATCTGTTGCCGTCGCCGTGCACCACCGCTGTCCCTAGGTGGTGCTCTAATCTTCCCAACCCCTAAATCCATTTTATACAATGATTAGCTATTTTCAATAATATTAATGGTATTATCTATATTATTACTATTACTATTACTATTATTAATATCATCATCATCATCATCATTATTATTATTATTATTACTTAACCTTACTTTAGAAGTTTCCTAGCTAGTAATATTATTATTATTAATGGTCTACAATTATAGTGTTATTATGATTATAATTTTCATTATTGTTACTGTTATTATTATTATTACCAGCTATTGCCTATTATTAGTACTTTTATTATTATGGTAAATATTTGAACCCTTATATTACTATTATCATTTTGATTATTATTACTATTAGTATTATTGTTAACACTATTATTTTTGTTGTTGCTAGTATTTTTATTATTATTGTTGCTAGTATTATTATTATTATTATTAATGTCATTAAAACCAAAGCTGGCATGTTATCATTTTGTTACTATAGAAGAAGAATACTCTAGCCTTAGTATTATTATTATTTATTATTTGAATATTGCTAATATTACTCCTAATGCCTTTATTATCAACATTGTTGCTATAATATTATTATTACTACTATTATTATTTTTATTGTTACTGTTACTATTATTATTGTGGCAAAAATATTCAAACCCTTATATTATTATTATTTTAAATATAGCTATTATCATTATTATCTTTAGCAATATTAATACTTTGTTGGTACTACTATTACTATATTATTATTTTATCCTTAATACTATTATTGGTTGTAGCCTTAAAAATACTAGGGTTTCTATTACCTGGAGCATTAGTATTACTATTCATATCAATATCACTATTTTTTATAGTATTAGTACTATTATTAGAAGAGATAAAGTTATTAGGTTTAATTATATAAATATAGCTAAAAATATTAACATAAATCTATTTTGACTAGAAATATCTAGTAGGATAAAAACCCTAGTTTTCACTTGTAAAGCTTCCTTTGATAATAGTAACCCTAATCTTAGACTAAACTAGGAAATAATAGTATTTTTGGTAGGAGGGAAACTAATCCTTAGTTTTTCCCCCTTATAGGTGAAATCAACCAAAACCCTAAGGAGGCGTAGGAGCATGCTTCGAGACCGGTGTCATGTTAGGTAAGGGTGTAGCTAAGGCCTTATGTGTGCTATGTGTTTTTATATGCTTTGGATGCCATGTATAATGATATTTTGTGTATCTTGTACTATTATTATAACCATTTCATATGTAGCGCAACTTAGAGTTGAGGTATGCTCTTGTATTCTCTTATGGCATGTGGACAATATGTTGTGTTGTGGATGGTGATATGATGTGATATGACCCTTTTAGGACATGCATGCTAGGATAATTAATGTAGTGATATGGGGTGGAAGGATGAAAAAGAAAAATAGGGAAGTAAGTTGGCTAAGGGAAAATAAATTAACTAAGGAATGTGGGATTGACCTAAACATCCCATGATTCATGAGAGGAAGAATAAAAGGAGACTTTAAGCAAAATAAAGTGGATGAACCTTATATGGGAGAATATAGGGTTTGTATGGGAGAAAACTAGGGTTTTGCATGAAAAACTTTAAGGGTTCGCATAGGATGGATTGAGTCCGCATGGGGGTGAACTTCACTTATGGAAAGTTGCCTTGGGCTGTGAGGAAGGTAATGGAAGAGTGGTTTGGGTGATTCGAGGCTTTGGGTGAAAAATAGTACGTGAGACAGTATAAGGGTGCCTAGGAGACCGAGCTAGGGTTTGGGAGGAAACCCTAATTAAAAAGGATGGAAAAAGGAAAATAAATGAGGGTAAGTGGAGTGTGAGGTGAGAATGGGGGATTGTCATGAGTGGGGCGAGCATAGGCCTCATGGGAAGTAAGAGTGGAAGGTGAGAAATGGAGAGGTGACATGTGGAAAAGAGGATACTAGGGTTGGCATGGCCAGCTAGGGTTTGGTGTGGCCACCTAGGGTTTCATGGTCATGCATGTATTTGGGGGAGTGACGTGAAATGATGAGGGTCGAATTTAAGGGTTGTGATGTGTGGGGTGTTAAAATAGTTGGGTTGCGTGAGGCAAAGGATGATGGGCCACAAAGGCCCAAATTAGGGTTTTTCTAGAGAAAACTCAGGGAAGACCGCGAATGAGCTTAGTGGGGTCGGTAGTGGGCCTTGACCCACACACCTAGGAATAGAGCCTCTAGTGTGGGTAGTGGAATAAGGAAAGGATGTTGGAGCAGTTAGGGGGTGCTGGAGTCTCAAGATATGGGATGAGCCCTCTCGGGAGGATAGAAGTAGAAGATTGGTGACATGCATGTCAAGGGTGAAGAATTATCGAATAAGACACAAATAAGACACTAATCATTTAAAGAGGAAGATTGTTGAGCTGGGTCCAGACCCGTCCACCGATGAATAATAGATGCCAGGAGTTGGGGTGCTTTGGAGACCGGTCCATCGACGAATAATAGTGTCTAGGAGCGGTTTGCCCTATATGATTTTCGGTCCATCGGCTATAATAGTGGGAGATTCCGTGCTCAATAAACCAAACGTAATGAAGCGAAGACATGGGAAATACACTAAGTACTTACAGTGAAACACCATGTGAGTCGGGGCTAGACCGATCCACTGGCAAATAATAGTGGCCAAGAGCATTTTTCCCTGCATGACCGGTCCACTAGCGAATACTAGTGGTCAGGAGCATTCTGTCCTGTATGTATTTCGGTCCATTGGCTATAATAATGGGGTCCCCATACTCACATGGACTAATAAAGAGTATGTGTGAAATGAGTATATTGTCAAGAGAACTAAATAATAATTTTATTTGGAACGTAATCCAGCCTCATTATCTGTGTTATTGTATGTTGCCTATATGATCAAGCTTGTGTTATATGTCTTATATGTTTGTCCTTAGTTGCACAGTTACCTTTCTCATTACATAGCATACTGACCACCCATCTCATGGGTGCTGCTCATTCCCACGAGCAGAAGATCCATCTGAGTTTGTGTAGGTAGGAGATGACATCTTCGATGCCTACGACACTTATGAGGCATCAGGCAGGGCTGAGAGTTGAGCCTAGACTAGGCTTGGAGATCAAAAGCGACTCGGTCAGACTCTATCTTTCCTTTTATTTTACCATGTGTCTTTTTATTCTAGTTATGTCATGTCACATAGTATTTTATGTTTTTGGAAAACTTTAGTTACTTACTCCTTAGGTTGTAATTCTTAAACCGCACTTTAATTTCTGTATGGCTATGAATGAGTCCTTTCATGAATTCTCATTTTTAATTAATGACTTGTGTTTGGTGTTAATCTTGTTCAGCCTTAGCACTTAGTACTGGAACGTTAGGAGTGAACCGGTATAGTACTAAGTGTGGCGGTAATATCCCCAGAATTTACGGTTTTGTTACTCTACTTATGTTAAACCTTTTTTATTATAATGAAAATTTTCAGTAGTAAATTTTGGGGGTATTACAAGTTCTCCTGCAACAAAAGTCATCATCAAAGCATAGAGAAGGTACCTTTTGAGGCACTTTATGGAAGGAATTATCGTAGTCTCGTGTGCTGGAGCGACCCAAGTAAGATGTTGTGTTGGAAATAGAGATGGTAGAGGAAACTACTAGGCAAATCAGGTTGATTCAAGAGCAAATGAAGGCAGCCTAGGATAGAAAGAAGAGATATGCAAATCTACAAAGGAAAGTAGATGGGTTTGAGGTAGGTTATCGAGTCCTTCTAAAAGTTTCACTAACCAAGGGAGTGATGCATTTTGGTCGTACGGGAAAGCTTAGCCTGAGGTATATTAGGACGTATGAGATTTTAGATCGGGTTAGAGAGGTTGCTTACCGTCTTACCTTACCTATCAAGCTCTCAAATGTACATAAAATTTTCCACATCTCTCAATTGAGGAGGTATATGGTAGATCCATCACACATCATTCAACCATAGTTGATGAAGCTTGATGAGGCATTAACTTACAAGGAGCGATCACCAAGGATATTTGATTCTAAGAATTGGGAGACACATTGGAAGGTTGTTCCACTAGTGAAGGTCTTGTGGCCACGTCATGGAGCAGAGGAGGTCACTTAGGAGTTAGAAGAAGTGATCAAGACAAAGTATTCAGACCGCCTCTTTTAAGGGGGTAGTACCTTCTCTCATGGGCTAACCCTAAGATGTTGTATTCTTTAGTTGATGGCTTAGGGTTTTCTTATATTTTGAACTTATAATAATATGTTTCTTTTGTGGAATTAGGGGACAAAGTCTCTTTTAAGGGGTTAATATTGTAATACCCTATCCTAAAATCTTTCAAAATGTGTTTAAAATTATGATGAATAAAATACATTAGTTTTGGTTTTGGAATACACTTTAAATTTTAATAAAAGTGTGAATTTTAGGTATATCAATCGACTAGTTTACCTAACTAATCAACTACTATGCTAACAAATTTGTAATTTTTTTCTTGAAAAAAATACTCGATGGGTTTGCTAAAATTGATTGATTGGTTATCTTGTGATTTTAGATCCATTTTATATTTTGATTCGAATATCTTTATAATGTTTTTGAAAACTTGTAATTAGAATCCATTTGTGCAAATAAGCATATCTTGGTTCTTTGGGATTATTTTTACATTATTTAAATAATTTTATAATTTTGTTTAGTTAATTTGTCCTAGAAATCACTTTTGAGACATGTCTCACCTTCTCTTTTCTCCCTTACCTATCCCTCTCACTTCTAGTAGCTAGGGTGTGTGGTTGACTTCTTGCACCAACTCAACAACCCATTGTCATGCCCCTTCCTGACTACACCTAACCCTTCCATCACTCTATCAAGTCTTCTCTCACCTCCTGGTTGCCCATACTCAACCTTACTAGTCTCATCTCCTTCTCTCCTATGAATTTCCACCCTTCATTCTTGATCCATTTTTATTCCTCGCCTATTGTTCTTTCTCTCTTCTCCCTTTTTCTTGGTGATTTTTTTTAAGTGTTAAGCATTCCTTCATTCTTTCCCTTTCTCCTCTCTACTGAGAAAAAATAGAGAATTACTCTAGATTTATTCCTTCTTTAGTGGAGCATTGTCTCCTTATTTATTCTTCTAATCTTAGCTTTATCTCTTCCTTATTTCTCTTAAGTAAGAAAGGATTAAAGTTTGAGAAAGGTTGAAGATTTTAGTTCTTTTCCTTTAGCATCCTATTTCTGAGAAAAGGTTGGGTTGTATTTTATTCTTCTTCTTTTTCATCATCATCATCATCTTCTTCTTCTTCTTCTTCTTCTTCTTCTTCTTCTTCTTCTTCTTCTTCTTCTTCTTCTTCTTCTTCTTCTTCTTCTTTGATTTCAATGAAGTTTTGAAAGGGGATTTTAATGGTTTTGACTTTAATTCTCTTAGGAATTGAGGTCCCTCTAGGTGGCCATCAAGTTGAAGCTTTTGTACAGAAGAATTGATTCAAAGTAAGGCATTCTTATCTTTAACATGAATGGGGTTCTATTTCTTATTAACGTTCTATGTGTTTGGTGTGTTCTATATGAGCATGGTCTAATTTGTATTCTAGAATTCAAGCATGTGGTAGAATTTCTCCCTAAAGTGAACACTGTTGGGTTTATCTTATTTTTATACATGAGTTAGCCAGTTGAGCATGCTTCGTTTAAATATTTACATTACCATGTATCTATGTGATTTTATGTGCACAACATGTCTTTTTATATGTTTTATGACATAGAAGCATGCCAAGATTAATATGGTAAAATTTGGTAAATTTTGGATATTTACAAGTTTGGGTAGTGTTTTGCCCAAACCACTTGATCGGTTTGTTGAACCCATCGACTGGTTGTGCGAGCAGTTGCACAGTTTAGAAATTTAGATTGGTTTATCATGAGATCAGTTAATTAGTTTGATAAACCAGTCAACTGGTTTCTATGAACAGTCAATCGATTTACCAAACCCATCAACTAGTGACCTTGCAACCAAAAGTGGTCTAGTCTCTAGTTAGACCCATTGGCTAGTTGAACTAAACCCATTAGCTGGTTTCTATGAATAGTCAATCGGTGAAACTAGCTAGTCGACTAGTCCTAGGGATCGATTGACTAGTTTGGCTAGATGCAGCCTAGTTCGGTTATTAATTATTGTTATTCTCTTGGGCCTTTTGTGTTAATACCTACATGTAATTACAAAATTAAAATCGTGATTTCAAATATGATTGCCTTATATTTAATAAGAATCATAATAGTGATATATGGGACTTGAATTGGTTAATTTTGGTGACATCTTTAAACACCTAGTTGGTGGCTTTCATGCCTTGTGATGTGCTTGGTATCATTACCTGGAAACACCCAATTTAGTTAATAAATGATTTTAATTATGTTTGATTTTATCGCTTGGAAACATTTAATTTGGTTAATAATTTAATTTAATTGTATTTGGTGTTATCATTTGGAAACACCCAATTGGTTATTTGTAGATTTTATATGTGATTTGTGATATCACTTGAAAATGTATAATCATGGAATAAGATTTTATTTGAGCCTTTTTTCCCAACTCTTAGGGTAGCTGTGAAATGCCCCGAAAATTCTAATTTTAAAAATTATAGTTAAATAAGATTTTAATATAAAGAAATTAATTTAATGAATTATTTTTATTAAAATAAAAAGGAATTTAATTAGGGTAAATTAAGAAGAAATTTATAAGTATTTTAATTAGGATAAATTTGGGTATTTTAGCTAATTAAGGATTTTATTTTAAAAATTAATTAAATAAATTATTTTATTTAAAATAAGAAGGAGAAAATAGTTTCAAATTAATATTAATTTTATAAATAATTTAGGTGTCGTTTGGTATTACTTATTATTAATAACTACTTTTAGATAAAAATTACTTTTATAAATCTACTTTTAAAAAAGTATTTTTATAAGTAAAATGTATGTTTGTTTTAACTTTTATTACATAAGTGATTAATGCTAAAAAAAACTACTTATTGTACCTTATTAGTGTTTGGTTTTTATTTTCCTACAAAATTACTTTTTCTTTTCCATCTTTAGTTTTTATCTTCCTATATATATCTTTTAGTAATAATAACTATATAAATTATGTAATATTAAATATTAAAAAGCATATGAAATATTAAAATAATATAAAAATATAAAAATATATAAATTAAGTATAAATTAAGTATAAAGATATTACAACGTACTAAAAATTATAAAATAAAAATTATAAACTTATTAAAAAAAATTATGAACAACCACTAAACAAACTTTTGTAAGGGTGCATGTAAAATCCTGTTTCCAAAAACCCTAATTATAATTGGTAATTTTATGTATTAGTTATAATAATTATTTTAGTATATCTAGTAATAAATATATTGTAAATATGTATATTAATATTATGATTTATTATAGATAAAATTTAATTATGCTAAAATTTTCTAGAGAATGCGTATTAATTTTTTTAACCTAGAATAGATTATAACCATTATCTGCTTCGTCGATTAATCTCTAAATCTGATAACTTGATAAATTTTATCCGGATATTCCTACCCAATTATTCACTAAGATAAATTACCCTATCCCACTAGACTCCCTTTGACTTTTTTTCCTTCCCTTCCTATAGGTTTTCCCTACTCCTACTCTTACAATCCATCACCCTACACCACACTTGCACAATACCTCCCTCTCTCCCACATTTTCCTCTCCCTGTTTTGCTCCACATTTCCCTACATGCCATCCTACTTGTCATCACTCACAAATAAGGAAGGAATAATAATTATACAGCGTAGAAAAGAGAAAAAGATAAGATAGTAGTAGTAGTAGTAGTAGTAGTGATCTGATATTCGACTCAGGTGGGATTTTATTTAGTACGCCAGGAGAGAATAAAGAAAGAAATGCGTTCGAGGACTTAACACGACTACAACTACTATGCGTACCGCTACTGCAACGCTGGCATTGCTTTAATAGGACTTTACAGATGATAGTGATGCCGTCAATGGTGGCCTACATGCATATATATTATTATAGTAGTATTATTGGCACACCACCGTTGCTTTCGAGATTTTGATAGTGGGATTCTTTTTTCCTTCTTCCACTTCCCCCTCCTCCCCGGTCTCCTATTCCCTTTCCTTGCTTCTTCTTCGTCTTCTTCTCTTTTGATGCATTTCGATCGAGCTCGTCTTCCGCCTCCAACTGTCGGGGATGAGAAACCTGTAGCTCTTACTGAATCTACCCCAACACCCACACACAAACTTACTAAAAACTTTTATTCTCATAGGATGAGAAACCTGGTTTCTTTTTCCTGTTTCCATATCATTTTTCCTTTCGGATTAATCTTAATGACGGCCATGAGTCTTTCTCTCTCTCATTCCTGTTGTTTTATTTCATCGTGAGCAGGGTAGTGAAGCAAGAGGACAGCTGGACAGGCCCCTTGGTTTTTGCCGGCTATGCTTTACTGCAGTTAATTTAACTAAAGACCTGGAAGAAGGAGTAGCACTAGGGCACAAAATGGTCAGAAGCAGCCTGCTGCTGTGTGTGTAGTTAATTCAATGTCCCAGTGAAGAGATATATGCTCCAAGTCTGAAGAACTTTGAATATCAAAATGAAAATCATAATGCATAGTCGAGATACAACTGAAAAGTTCCATAAATACAAGACCCAATCACGACTATCTCATCGGTCTCGGGCTGTTCCCAAGCGTTCCATAAATGGAAGCAGAAACAGTCGGGGACCTCCACCTATTTCATCTGGCTCGAGTCGGCAGCATGCTTGGGGAGGACCCCGAACCTGGACGTTTTTTTCTTGTCCAACACAACAGGGGAGCCTCCCTGGATCATCTCGTGTAACTTGAATACCATCTGGCTGTCTGGGATCACGACGAATTTCTCGGTGATGGCAAAATCATGGATCATTGTGGGCTGGCTAAGATGAATATCAACGTCGGGGGACTTGGTACCGTCCTTTGAGAAGCAGAAGTACTTGAGATAGGGCCTCCTGACAACATCATAACCCAAGGCGAAGAGGTCGCCGGAGTCAAGGTCGATCTTAGGGTGGGCGATCATCGAAGCGTTAGCTGACCGGAGAAGTCATACCTCCCCATGGTTTCCAAGTCGTCGTCGGGAGAGATTCCAACTTGGTAAGGCAGGTCGTCTTCGGACATGGCGAGTAGTAGACGAGGCGGCAATAATTTGGGGACGTCATGAACGACTTTTTTTTTAAAACATGTACCGTGTCGCGTGGGTGCGTAGGTGGGTAGAAGTGATTTTGAAAAGTTGGTAAAAATTACTTTCAAGTTATTACTTTTACAAAGTAATTTTTATAAATTACTTTTTTATAATTACTTTTAAAAAGGAAAACCAAACACTTATAAAAATTTATAATTACTTTTTATAATTAATTATCTAAAAAACTACTTTTCTTAAGTAAAACCAAACAGCCTTAATTGAAAAAAATTATTTAGGGTTAAGGTTTTGGGGTTTGGGTTAGGGTTTAGGGGTAGGGTTAAGGGTAGAGGTGGAAATCGGGTCGGGTTCGGGTCATTCAATTTTTCGGGTCGATTCTGAGTTGGGTCATTTCGGTTGCGGGTCATTTCGGGTCAATTTGTTGGGTCGGGCCGGTTTTAGGCCGGGTCATTTCGGTTCCAGGTCATTTCAGGTCAATTTGTCGGGTAGGGTTGGTTTTGGGTCAGGTCATTTCGGTTCCGAGTCATTTCGGGTTAATTTGTCGGGTCGAGTTGGGTCCGACCGTTCGGGTTAAGAAAACTCAAATTCGGATAATTTCGGGTTAACTTGACCGGTAGGGTCGGGTTGGTTTTGGGACATTTTCTAGTTCACGTGAGTAGGTGGCTTCAGCCCGTTTAGCTCATTTCATGTAATATGACAGGTTAGTTATGTCCGAGTTGTTTCAAGTGAAGTTGATGGGTGGGGTCATTTCATACAATTTGACGGGTTGGATTCAATTAGTTACGGGTTAACTTAATAGGTCGGGTCGGGTTGAGTTTTAACGGGTTTACTCATATTCGAGTCTAAGTAATTATCATTTCATAAATCATAAATATTAGAGACAGACAATCATAAGATTAATATTACAGATAAAAGAATTAAAAATATTAAATGCACTTTATTTTCACAAATAAATAGTAAATATATTTATAAATTTTAATAATAAAAAATATTGCGCTTTGAATCAAACAAAGATATTTATCATTGATTATAATTCATTTGATAACTTAAAATATTTAATTACTTAAAAAAAGATAATTTTATAAAATAAAGATGATCAAAACAAGACTATACAATGTATAATTATCATTTATTACATTGTATATATTAGATACAATAATAAGATTACTAGTAAAGATAAATGAAATAAGAATATTATATATGTTTTATTTTTACAAAAGTAAATAATAAAGATATTTATAAGTTTGAACAATATTATATTCGATTTCTTAAAATATTTATAAATTTTAAAAGTAAAAATATTAGATGTTTATCATATATTATATTTAATTAATTACTTAAAATATTTGATTACTTAAAAAAAAAGATAATTTTATAAAATAAAGGTGAGCATAACAAGAATAAACAATGTATAATTATTATTTATTACATTGTAAATATTAGATACAATCATAAGATTACTAGTAAAGATAAATGAAATAAGAATATTATATGTGTTTTATTTTTACAAAGGTAAATAATAAAGATATTTATAAGTTTTAATTGTATTATATTTGATTACTTTAAACGTTTATAAATTTTACAAGTAAAAATATTAGATGTTTATCGTATATTATATTTAATTGATTACTTAAAATATTTGATTACTTAAAAAAAGATAATTTTATAACATAAAGGTGAGCATAACAATAACATACAACGTATAATTTTCATTTATTACATTGTATATCTTAGATACAATCATAAGATTACTAGTAAAGATAAATGAAATAAGAATATTATATGTGTTTTATTTATAAAAAGGTAAATAATAAAGATATTTATAAGTTTTAACAATATCATATTCGATTGCTTAAAATATTTATAAATTTTAAAAGTAAAAATATTAGATGTTTATCATATATTATATTTAATTAATTACTTAAAATATTTGATTACTTAAAAAAAGATAATTTTATAAAATAAAGGTGATTATGACAAGAATTATTTATAACAGGTCCATTTAGATTTTTCGGTTCTCGATCAGGTATAAGCTATACCTACACACACACACACAGAGGTGAGTTTTCGTCCTTCTTGTAATCCTTTTTGGACTTCTAATTTATTTTTATACTTTTTTTCTATCCATATCCCTCATACATATTAACAATCTGAATTGCATTTTTAGTTATGAATAAACTAAATTTTATTTTTAAAGTCTCAAGAGATCAAAATATAGTATTAACTTACACAAATATAAACTTTACCAATACTTTAATTAAAAAAGACTAACAAAAATAGTTCGACTAGTTTAATATTTATTTAGAGCATCTGGTGTAAAAAAATATATTCTAATTTCAAATTCAGGGACTTTAAATTTAGAATTGTGGTTATATGAAAAAAAAATTTACCCACAAATTCTGTGTGCTTCAAAAATTTCGAGTTCTCGATCCATACGTGCGGTATGTGGACTACAAGTGCTACACGACATATCATTGAAGCTGATTTTTGATATTTTCTAATATATTTTTAGCTCAATTTATACTGTTAGAATATATATAACACAGTTAATATTAACAGTAAAAAAATTTACTTACAAAAGTATTATTTTTTTATCCAATAATTTTTATATCATTTATTCTATCTTTTTTTTCATATTCATTTCTCTACATAATTTATCTTATTAATTTCTCTAGTTGTATTTATTTTATTAACGTTATTATATTTATATTTTTATTGTAATATTTTTATTAATTATTATTATTATAGTAAAAAAAACTATAATAAGTTATTTTAAACATAATTTAAATTAAATAATAATTTTATATATTTTCATTAATTATTAATTATTATATATAAATTCATATAAATTAAAAATTAAATAATGTAAAATATAAATAATTAATATTATAATTAATAAAAATAATTGGATATTGTAAATTTAAAATTGATGAACGTAGAATACTAAATTATATTTAAAGTAAGTTAATAATATTAAAAGAAAAAATATAACTAGAACTTTAAATTTAGGGTTGTAATATGAGATACTCTTGATACGGGGTATAGTTATTATTTGTTGGATTTTGTGGGTGATAAGTGATAACTAATAAAGGACACTATTATGCTCTTCTATTAAGAGTTTCTTCAAATAGATGGATTAGTGGATGTAATGGAACATGTTTTGAAAATTATTTTATAGGCTTACAACTGAATGTTTGTCTATTTTATTTTAGTTATTTATTTATTAATAATATATCTTATTAGGATATCATTAATAAATAAGAATGTCTAGGGTAAAATCATGAAAAATAAGTACAATTTATAAAATACTATATTTTTAAAAGCTTTAAATGAATAATAAAATATGTGTAATTTATTATTATTATAATATATTTTTGTGTATGATCAGGTTAATGTTAGGTCAGATCGGGTGATTGTCAGGTCGGGTCAACGTTGAGTCGGGTCGAAGCGGGTCGGACTAATACCGAGTCGGGTCACTATCGGGTTGGGTCGGCATTGGATTGGGTCAATGACGGGTCAGATCGCTATCTGGTCGGATCAATGACGAGTCATGGGTTGGGATCGGATAG
Source organism: Tamarix chinensis (assembly GCA_030549775.1). Classification (NCBI taxonomy): domain Eukaryota; kingdom Viridiplantae; phylum Streptophyta; class Magnoliopsida; order Caryophyllales; family Tamaricaceae; genus Tamarix; species Tamarix chinensis. The sequence goes on along the minus strand of CM060176.1, from coordinate 41,339,766 downwards.
GGTCGGGTTCGGATCGAATTTATTTTTATCGGGTCAGTGCTGGATCGGATCGGATTGCTAAATTTTTTGGATCGTATCGGATCAGGTCAGATTGAACGAATCGGATCAACTTTTGCCAGCTTTAGTTAAGAGTTTGGGTTTAGGTAAGGAAGAGGACCTTCGAGCCGTTGCTACGTATATGTGGGGACGCCTTTGGGTCGTTGCTACGTAAGATAAGGGTTGGCTATAGACCATTGATGTATAGTGTGGGCAAGCCCTAAGCTGTTGCTCCATAGGGTGGGGGAGGCCTCTAGGGCATTGATGTGTAGGGTTAGAGGAGGGCTACATGCCCGGCATTATGAGCTGAGGAGCACCTACGGGGTCCTTCTCCAGAGCTTCGCCGGCTCAATGGGTAGCTTGCCCGTTGCCCGTTGGTTCCCCTTCCCTTTCCATTCTTCACTCGCTGCCCTACCCATTTCATTGACATATTTCAATCGAAACAGAAAATCAATTATAATCCACCTATTCATTCATTAAATCAAACACATAGAGCTCAAATAATGGATTTAGATATGAAAAAACTAAGGAAATTACTGAATATAAAAGTAATTTGGCAAATTCAAATTTCCCGTAATGAAGTCTCTTCTTCTTTTTTTAAAAATAAAAACAAAAATATTGTTATTTGGCCGTGCTGCATTTTTCGGCGTGAACTTCGAGGGAACGAAGTTGAACAAATAGTTGTCCACCAAACACCGGTCTTCTTTTCCCAACTGCTATATCGAACTAATAAATTGTTGAAAACGCCCACGCAATCAGCCTTTTAGCGCTCGCGTCCTCGGCCATATCGTCATTGGCCCTTCCGTCTACTTTCTGCAGCTTCATCGTAATCGTCGGTTTACTTCTTTCTCCACCGCTGCTTTCACTTTCCACCATCTCTCCCACCACCATTCCTTATCTCTCCGCTACCAACATGCACGCCGTCCAGTACTCAACTTTCAGGCCATCGCCACTCGACCCAATTCGCAAAGTATCGCCACCTCTGTTCTCTTCTATTCCCTACAAAAAATGCGACGGGATCTCCTTCATTTCTGCCTCAGCTCAGCCTACCGTATCCACTCCGAAACGGGAGACGGATCCAAAGAAAAGGATTGTCATTACAGGCATGGGTTTGGTTTCCGTCTTTGGCAATGATGTCGATACTTATTATGAGAAGTTGCTCGCCGGAGAGAGCGGCATTGGGCTAATCGACCGCTTCGATGCTACCAAGTTCCCTACCCGATTCGCTGGTCAGATCCGGGGTTTTTCTTCTCAGGGTTACATTGATGGCAAGAACGACCGGCGGCTTGATGATTGTCTCCGTTATTGCCTTGTCGCCGGCAAGAAGGCTCTTGAGGACGCGGATCTCGGCGGCGACAAATTGAACAAGGTTTCTTTGTATTATCATATAATATTTTTTGTTAATAATTTGGTCTTATGTTTGATTTTGTTTATCTGAGGAGCATTATTGCCTTGTGTGAACTCTGAAACATTAATCTCTCATTGCTTATTTTCCTAATACTCTCTCCGTTGCAATCCCGTTGCACACTGCAAAGTACTGTTAAGTGAAGGAGTGCTTTGCAGCAGAGAAAATTGGGACGGTTCGGGTATTACAATCAGCGTGATCGCAGAATGCATGATAAAATGACTGGTCGTTTTTGTTATTCTATTTAGTCCAAGTACTGGCCTACTAGATACATTTTTCACCCTTTGAACGATATGTGGAAATGTTAATTTGTGTTTTGCGCTATCACTGAATCTCAACTGTGAAACGTCCCTTCAATTTCTGGACACGAGGAAGGAACAAAGCTCGAGTTTATAATCCTTTTCATCTGGATGATAAATACTTTTTGGGAGAGCGAGTGGTTGGGTTCGAACAAAATACTAAAAGAAACGACTCCATAAAACTCCTTTCACTCATTAGGTGATTTTTATTAAGAATTTCCAGCCTGCTTCGCTTTTTCAGTCTTCTAATGGGAATCTGTTGACCTAAAAGGGAGCATTTAATATTTAAAAGTATAATTTGGCAATAGAATCAGGACATGGATAGATTTGTCTTTGTATTGCATATGTTAGGATCAAATTATAGTGGATGCAATCAAAGTAATAAGAAAAATAATAATAGTAATCAAGCGAGAGATATGAGACACAAGCTTTACATAGTTCAGCATTTTCCAATTCACAGCCCACTGTAGTATTTTTCTATTTATTAAATAGAATATATATGATTATAAACAAGAGATAGGGTATGAATTTGATGTTATCAGAATATCTCATGATTTTTAGTTTGTCTAATCAAATTTCACGGTTTAACAATATTCAAGTGCATTTTTCTAATGTCAGTGGTCATTGGACCTGTTAATATTTGTTCTTCTTGTAGATGTAAAGATCGGCCTGCTTTGATGCTAATTTAAATCAGATTTAGTTTGATAAGGGCCACGTGAGTTGTTTTCTTGGCATAGGAAATATAGGCTATACTTGGATGAGCTTTTGTCTTGGTGTGAAATTTCAAAGAAGCAAGTTTCTTAAGTTAATTGCACCACTGAAGGCAACCTTTGGCCATTGCCTCCATAGAGAGAAGAAGAGAGGGGGGCCTTCAATATAGCCATCCCAGAACAACGGAGGTAAAAGATTTTGTTTGGTGAGAAAGTCGGCCTGGATAGGTAAAGTTCAAGTGTAAAGGCAAAAACTTTGGGCAATGTGGGCCTTAACAACAGCTATAAGCTCACGGCTCCATAAGTTAATGACATCTTCCAAAGGCCATTTACTCTCAAAGTAATGTCTAAGAACATCTTGTCTTTCCGAAGGGATTTTTGGTTATGCAAATGCTTCTTCAACCATTATCGAATTATTTGATCAAGATGATTTAGGCTTTGATTGTTACTTCATTTCAGCAAATATGAACAATCTGCAAACCACCCTTGTCTTTTTGCTCAATTCAAAATAAAGCTTTCTCTAACTTATAAAGAAGTTGAAGTACACATCCTAAAATGCCAATATAGATCAGTAGATAATTTTTGCAACCAACCCCTTCAAGTCTGACTTGAGCTAATTTGGAATCAGTCATATTGTGCCACTGTTTAGGATATAGTCTGAATTGGACACAGTTATTGTCTTTAGATCGGAATTTGATGTGAGAGAACATTTTACAGAGAAATGTGACAGAGAATGAGGGTCAATGAGAAACCAGAGAGGCAAATATTAGGTAAAGGAATGAAGTTTTCTGGGGAGTAGGCGGATAGATGGTAGATGAACCAGTAATAAGAATGGAAAACTAATAGACTGGATAAATCTATATGGAAAATGCTAAACTCACTGACCTGGTGAATAAAATTCGACTATTGGTCTGAGATTTAAGTAATCAATTGCAGTTAACTTGACGGACAACCATTTTTTTTACTATTCTTCAATTCAAAGTTGCCATTAATGCTTTTTGCAGAAAATCTTTCCAAGACTTTCATTAAACATTTGTCTAAACTTCCTTTCCCATGTGAGATAAATATTTTCTTCTACTAGATGATGTTTGGACTACTGATTATTATATTGATCTATCCGTGCCAAAATGAGTGCAACAATATTTATCTGCTCTTACTTCAACAACGGTCATGTTCTGGAAGTAAATCAGAAACTTTGATCGTGCTGATAGAGCATAATTTGATCATCCATAGGCTTGAGAAACATAGGTTAGGTATGTGATATGCACCCTTAAACTTCAGATCTTGAGTGTGGAAGCCTGGTAGTTAGGGCCTCACTAATTTGCTCTGTGGAGAGTGATAGAGAAGCTGAGGCTGTTTTGGTTTTTGTTATGCTGTCACCTAAAATTGGATTACTAGAGTAGATTGCTGATATTTGACTTGTAACAAACTTCGACTGGGCTTCATTTGGTAATACCTTTTCATTTCAATTTCTGTGACCTCTACTCTTTTTGAAAAAAAAAAAATTCTCTTAAGTTTCCCTTACATTCTATCACAACAATAAACTATAATCAAACAAATAAAGAGATAATAAGGAAAATTTTTATTAGGTACATTAAGGGCTATCATGCGTCTCAAATTACTTCATGGAGGTACCATCTTTTTTATTTTTGTTGCAATTGGGTACCATAAGTCTAATGCCATCAATTTATTTTTTGTTTTAGTGATACTCATATGATACAATTTTCAATGTTGTAGGTTTTCAAAACTGAGGTCTGCATGCCATTTTTTTGTATCTGTATTTGGAATTTTTGGAATTTGAACCATGTTTTTGAAATTTTTGGGGGTTGAATTTTGAACTTTTGAGAAATTTTATTTGAGCTATTTTCTTATTTTGTTGGTTTTAATTTAATGGTCTTTGTTTTAATTATCACATATCTAGTTGGTAGTCATAATGTTAGGGTATCTGATTTTGCAAATAATGTGGCTGCTGATTATGCAAATAATGTGGATGTTAAAGTGCTGCCATTTGACAAGGTTTACCAGCAAAGGACAATGAAGAATTAAGTATTTGTGTGTTAGGATAAGTTGCTGCCAGTTACTCTTGAGGCAGATTATTAAGTAGTGTTTTTATGTTGTGTGTGCTGTTATGTTTGCATTTCCGCCACCTGTTAGTGTGGAAGTTTCTTGTGTAAATAATGTTGTGTTTGAATAATTAGTAACTGCTGGAAATTAGGGAGACAGTTTAGCAGTTATTTTTTGTAATATAATATCTGCATTTTTGCAGAGAAGGAAAATTATGGTATTTTTATGAAAAGTTCTTGAGTCTTTCAAGTCTTGGAGATCGTTGGGTTCTCTCTTAACGACCCCAAAACTTACATTCAAAAATAGGTTCTAAAGGAAGAAAATCTCATAAATCTAGTAAAATACAACCAGACTTTACTGTTCAAGGTCCTATAACTAGATCCAGGGAGTCTGAGCATAACACATAATTGTCACACTTCTCTTTTGCTCTTTTTTGTAAGTGATTTTAGGCTTTATTGATTTAATTTGACTTCATAATTTCTTACAGATTGACAAAGTACGAGCTGGTGTGCTTGTTGGAACGGGGATGGGTGGTCTCACGGTCTTCTCTGATGGTGTTAAAGCCCTGATAGAGAAAGGGCACAGGAAAATAACTCCATTTTTCATTCCTTATGCAATAACAAACATGGGATCTGCATTGCTTGCAATTGATCTTGGTCTTATGGGTCCGAACTATTCCATCTCAACTGCCTGTGCTACCTCAAATTATTGCTTTTATGCTGCTGCCAACCACATTCGTCGTGGAGAGGCTGATGTGATGCTTGCTGGTGGAACTGAAGCTGCGGTGATTCCTATTGGATTGGGAGGCTTCGTAGCTTGCAGAGCTTTGTCTCAGAGAAATGATGATCCTCAAACAGCTTCGAGGCCATGGGACAAAGATAGGGATGGCTTTGTAATGGGAGAAGGTGCTGGTGTACTGGTGAGTTTGTCCTTTTAAGTTCTTTTCCACAATTTCTATCATTGTTCTCCATCTTTTATAACTTAAATATTTGATTGAGAATCAAAGGTTGTGTAGAAAGGGTGTATCATGTATGTGATGCCTTAAAATGATTATGCTTACTCTAGAGCTGGTTTGCCAAACACGAAAATCTGAAAAAAATGATTGAGAGACATTGCATCTTTCTGTTCATTGCATCTTTGACGGGCACAATTCTGGTTACTGTTTGTAATACACATACCTGGATTTTCTTGGGCACCTTACAGTGTGTATGACTCTGCGGGGAATGCATACAGGATATCTTGTTTAATTCCTTTTCCTAGTGCTTGTGATGTGGATTATGTTCCTTTCAAGCACTTATTCAATTACAGCTGAAGAATGGTTAACTTGGATCAAGTTTGTTCATTGAGAAAGGCATTGCTTGGCTTGAGTGCATGGGAAATATGTAGGCTCATGTTACTTGATCCGTCGAAGGGAGTTATGTCCAGATTTTAATCAGTTCATGTGCTTCAAATTCGTTTCTGAAAGATTGACTCATGAGCTTTGCTTGTAAATCAAATCTGGTTCATTTCAAGCATAGTCTAGGGCCTACCATAAAACCTTGGTCAATAAGTGGAACACATTAGTTGCCCACTCTCAGGCTGATCATCTGTTGAGCAAAGCTTGAGCTAGTTCTTACTAGGCGACTTTGAGATACCTTTTAGTGTTTGACTTACTCCTGATTATTTCTTCTGATCCATTCCTTTGCATGTAGTGTTGTCAGACCTCCTAAAAATATAGCCTTGTACTTCCAATACATTGATGAAGATATCTGTGATGGGCCTGGCGCATTTCTTGTGGGTACACTTGCTAAAATCATAACATGTTATTTAGTCCAAATTCCAAAAGAAATTAGAGGAAATAACTGACAATTTTGCCTGCATGTTCACACACTGTGCATTTATGTATGACCCCATTTGAGATGCATCAATTTGTTTTCTTGTGTTAGTTTTACATCCATTTTAGACAGCATGATGAGATGAGCAATTTATCTACATTTGCCAGGTAATGGAGAGCTTGGAACATGCAATGAAACGAGGTGCACCAATAATTGCAGAGTACTTGGGAGGTGCAGTGAATTGTGATGCTTATCATATGACTGATCCAAGAGCAGATGGACTGGGTGTCTCTTCATGCATTGAGAGCAGTCTGGAAGATGCTGGTGTGTCACCAGAAGAGGTCTGCATGTATATTATCTTCAATCCTTAAGAAGCTCATTGAATTTATCATAATCTATCCTTGGTCACAAAGGGAGCATTAGACTATACAAATTCACAAAGAATGAATCAGCAGCCTACCTTGAATGAAATTTGTGGCACTTTGTCTAAAATGTTTCAGATTGCCATATATGCTTGTGAAATACTGCCAATTTACAGTATCTAACCCTTAACAAAATCGTCTCACCATAGTTGAACACATGTTTCATTTAATCAGCAGCATGTGCATCAAGAGAAGTTTTAGCACTCTTTGATTTGAGTATGTTGCAATGTCTCTCCAGGAAATCTGTATCATTCTCAATTGGAGATGCACTTTTACTGACTTTAATTTTTCTTAGGTTCATCTATTTTTCTGATCCATGTTAATGTTGCTTTATCCAATTATTTCAGGTTAACTACATAAATGCACATGCAACTTCCACGATTGTTGGTGACCTGGCAGAGGTAAATGCTATCAAGAAGGTATTCAAAGACACTTCTGGAATCAAGATGAATGCAACCAAAGTTAGTTTTTGCTCTTACACTTGTTTTGTCAATATGCTTCTGCAAGCTTGAATTCCAGCTATTGTTGTGTTCATGCCCATCTCTCATTCCATGTGTCTAAGTTCCTTTTTTTTTTTTAATTTTTGTTTTTTTGTGCAGTCTATGATAGGGCATTGCCTTGGTGCTGCTGGGGGTTTAGAAGCCATTGCCACCGTAAAGGCTATAACTACAGGGTGGCTTCATCCTAGCATAAACCAATTTGTAAGTTTGGTCGTCCTAAATGCTCCTATAAGATATTCTGATCTTTTTGCAACTACTAAAACTCTCGGTTAGGACATTTAGGCTTTAGGGTCAATCTAGTTAGTTGTGATTGTTGACATACACTGCTCAAATAGAGTGAATAAGGAAAAGATGAGACATATTTTTGGCAGAAAATTGCTTCACGGAGAAGAATGAAAACTTTGCGCTCTGCAGATAAGAAGGCATTTTTGACCTTTCGTTGAAAAACGACAAGGGGGGGGGGGGGAAGCTTCTAGTCTTTTCCTTCACTTTATTAGTTGAAAAAGTGTGAATTTGGAAAAAGCATAATTGTAAGTTCCTATTCCTGGCATTCAAGGACAGAGGTTAGATATTGCGTAAAGATTGCCATGTATTAGATTAACTTCAATCTAGTTTGGCCGACACTGCACAACAAGGGGCCTTCGATTGATTGTTTCATATAGTCCTGTAACATCGTTATGTTTGTGTGACAGTGGACTTCAATCCAAAGTATGGTGTTGGATGAGGAAGTGAATATGATATACCATGTCATTACGTTCCACTGATGCTATGTGAACTAATATGCTTCTTGTTTGATGTGTACAACGATATTGTAGAATCCAGAACCCACTGTAGAATTTGATACTGTTCCAAACGTTAAACAGCAGCACGAAGTGAATGTTGGTATGATTCATTTAGCTCCTAGCATAAATGCTTACGTAGATATCAGACCACTTATAACCACCGCCTTTTAACTCTATTCTGCTTGCTGTTTTTTGATGTTGCAGCCATTTCAAATTCGTTTGGATTTGGTGGTCACAATTCTGTCGTGGTATTCTCTGCATTCAAACCCTGATACGTTGCCTGATCGTTGAAGAAGAGCCATCCTTACAGAATGCGGAAGGAGATGTCATCCTTGTCATATTAATATTCTTTATCTTTGTAGGGTGCTACTAGTGTCATCTGTATCCATCATCCTCTTCCCTCTTTCTGCCCGCTTCTGTCTTTGTCAAAGAGCGACAAAATGAATAATGTCCGTCCGGCTCCGGTGAGAAAGCTATTTATTTAGCTAGCAGTTCTTTCTTCCTTTAAGTGACGTTCCTGTGCTTGCCATGTAAACCATGGCTTCTGCCGATCTTTTAAATTTTATGTTAAAAATTTTTTGTATCTTGACGTATAGAATGTGTTTCCCGTCTGCATCTCTTCTTTCGTTACTGCAGTAGTTGGATGAGATGTATGCATATTTAAGAGACAGTATAAATGATCAAATAATTTGTTAAATTATGTTATTTGCGTACTTTGGATTGAACACTGGTAAAATGGGGGTTTTATGAAATACAAACGTACTTATTAATTTTTGTCTATGAATCGGTTTATCAGCTTGTAGAATGCATAAGTTTTCTTAAATAAATAAACATTTAATCTTCTTGAAATATGGTTAGTGTTTTGTTTGTTTGTTTGTTACAGCTTAATTGTTGTGGACAACTCATGTAGGTAAGACCATCTAAGGTACCATTTGAGTAAAAAAATAAATAATTTAAAACTAATATGAAGTAATAGTTTAATAGAATATTTGCTAAATATAAACTATTACTATATAAATGTGTTTGAAGTAATAACAGCATTAGGTAACTTATTCGAAATGGAATAAATTGACATAAAATGATAATTTTAGATATATGAGTGAGGTTAGTATAGTTTTATTAATAAATGATTCTTTTATAATAAAAATTATTAGTAGTAGTAGTAGTAGTAGTAGTAGTAGTAGTAGTAGTAGTAGTAGTAGTTGAATTAGTGAGACATACTTATAAAATAATAATAAGTTTTAGATAATTAAATTATAAGGGTATAAAAATAAACATCTAAAATATAATGTAGAAGCCCTAAAAGGGTGAATACGGTTTATGGAATGAATAATGTCAAGTTAAATTTTTTAGGCACAAAGGTAGAGAAATAAACAATTAATTGACACACGAGTTGAATCTTTCTTTTGGTGTACGTGGATGGTGATTTCTCTTCTAGAGGCATGAACCTATAATGTCAATGACATCTTTCAATAATGCTAGACACACACAACTTTCAATTAATGAGTTCTAAAAGAGTGTTGTGGTAACTACAATAATTTCCTCACAATTTACAAGATAGAAAATTGAACATAATTACGAGAAAGTAATGTAGCTAGTGTATTACATGAATAAAATTGATAAACCACTAGCTTTGATGATTAAACAATGAGAACTCTAGAACTTCTCAAGTAAATTAGAATATAAAAGTCACAATTAAAATGATTCCTTAAGAATTAATGAGAGTACAAGAGAGTATAGTTAGATGCAATTAATAGCTTATAAAAATTGGTAGTAAATTCACCTCTAATTCTCTTTTTATAGGTGCTCAAATAAATGTATTAGTTTGTGTGCATATAATGCAGAAAATGATAGTGCAACATGCAAAATTTGAACTATTCATGACAACAGCCACTGGGTTCTTCAAAATTAGTTGACTAGTGCTCAAATCTCTTAAGAGAAAAATTTTACCATTGCTAAGAATTATTGTAATACCCCACTTCCTAAAACTTTGCGTTGTTTATGATCTTCTTGGTTTTAAAATAAAATTATTCTATATTATACGTTTTTTATTATACGTTTTCTTACACTTCTTGAAAGATTAGAAATCCTAGTGGTGTCTGTAGAATTTTTTATTATTGCTTTATTGCCCTTTTTTTATTATGGTTTTGGCTCTCATGAAACTTTCAAACCACTTTTGACCCTCAATATCTTTCAAAACTCTTCTATAATGTGGAATTTTCAATTTCTCAAAAATTTCTAAGTTTGGTAAGCTCTTTCAAAATACCAAATTGAGATGTTGGTAAAAAGATATTATTTATTATATCAATGTGCTTGAAACTTGTTTTTAAGGTCCAAAATGACCCTTTCAAATATCTAAATTTTACGAAAATTTGGGATTGCTATATTTTATTGTTATTGAGCTTAAAATGGTTTTAAAATGTTGTATAATTAATTTTTTAAATTTTGGGTCAAAATAGATATTATTAAGTGTGTATACTTTATCAAATCCAACTTCTCTTATTGTATTCACACTACAACTTTATTACTTTTAATCTCCACCACCCATTTTAGATGAAGATAGATCTTATCCCTCCATTATTCTCCTTAGCTATCCTATATTGCCTCCTTTTCCCCTTAGATATTTTTTCCAAGACTTATCTATTAAGTCTCCACTAAAATTACTATGCTACCCTCCAAAACTTCTACACTTAGCTTAATTTTTCTTAATTCTTTCTTCTATTCTTCTCCACAAATCTCTCTCCTTTTCTCCCTCATTTTCTTCCACCATTATCATATTTTTGCCTCCTCCATTTTTTATCCTTAAACTCCAAAACTTCACCATTTTTTATTTTTTGCCTCTTATCCTTCATTTTTGATCTTTTTGCATAATATTTCCTCTAAGTTTTTGTGTTCTTTTATAGATTTTGAAGGCTTTATATAGAAGTTTGTTCTTTCTTTTTCTTGTTTAATTAGGAGCTAAGTGAGGTAAGAACTATTGTTTTATTACATATAAGCATGAATTAGTATGTTTGGTTGAGTGATTATGTATCATGGTTGGTGGTGGAATTTCGCCCATTTTGGGGTTTTTATGGCCCTTGATTATTTGTTTAAATTAATCATACCATGTTGCAAATTGTAACATGTGGATAATCTTTTGTGTTTATGTCATTTACTATCAACCATGTTTGTTATGAGTTTTAGTTAAAAGAGAGTTTGGAACCTCTAGGTAAGAGTTGATCTTTTGATGATTTTGGTGTTGTATTGATTATTCAATCATACTATGTTATTCCTTATAATATCTAGATACGTTATATATATGTATATTATGCATGATTTGAGCCAAATTTGATGATCTAAATTAAGGTGGAAATTTTTATGAGCTTAGGTATTTTTGAACATTCAAGGTGCTTGAGCACATTCAAAGTGTTCTTACCTAATGACACCCTAAAATTATCAAGTAGGTTTATCCTCATTCTTACATGTGAACATGTTCTTAGATATGTTTTAAATGTTTATTTAAGTTCTTATAGGTTTTTTTCAAGTTGCAAACACTTTCTTGAAGATTTTGGCATAAATTAAAAAATCTTGCAAAATAGGTAATTGTTGTGTAACCAAATAAAGCCTTGCTAACATGTAATGATTAGGGCCATGTTAAGAGGGAAAAAATCAACTTCGATGTGGAGAAACAACCATGCAATGTGGGAAAATCTACCAGTTGGACTTGGAAATAATTAGCTAGGGTTTCTTAGTTAAGATTTTTGTGTAACAACCTGTATTAACTCTAAACTAAGTGTATTTGGGGGGTCAAAAGAAGTGTAATACAGGCTCTAGTTAGGTGTAAATAATAGCTATATAGTAGTTAACACAACTATAATAACAAACATATTTAGGGGAATATTTCCTTGGATGATGTAAAGTTAGTTAAGATATGATTTTAACTAATTCCCTAACCCTAATGTGTATTATAGGGCTGGATATTTTTGTGGGTTATGCTTATATATATGGAATAAATTTGACCCTTGTATGATATATAGTGTTGAGTTTAGTAATAAGAATTCTCTTTGTGAGTGCCATTCGATTTAATATTCTTTGTTAGTTAACCTGGTGCATATCCATTCATCTTTTTGATTTTGGGTTTGTGTCTTTGAAGATATAATTTGTGGATTTCTTGAAAGTTTTTCCTACCTTTAGAAGTCTACTTTGTGTTTTCTTCTTGAAGGTTCCCATATGAGGAAATCTAAATGAATCCTTATTTTAGTTTGGGAGTGTATACTTGGTGAATTCACTTTCATTCATATCCTTTTCCTCTCCTTTGGTTTAAGTTATATTCATTCAAATTGAGGGTTACATTCGATGGTAGCTGCATGTAGGAGGGGGAATATAAATCCACATCATGTTCTTGAGCATATTAAAAGTCTCCTTGTCTAATGACATCCTATAAATACTAAGTAGGGTTTAATTTATGATTAATTATATTTATGACAAGTGTTTTCACTAAGATGAATAATTAATCTAGAAGTAATCTTTTAAGCATAATTAGGGATCAGTGGTCAACCTTTAACCATTTACTTTTCCCTCGTAAACAGTAACTAAGCATGAATAGTGAATCTTAGTAAGCAATAATTCTTAATATTATTTTTTTTTTGGATTTAATCTTCTTGATATAAAATGATGTTTCATGTCAATTGATGAATAATGATTTTTGTGAACAATAAATTCCAAAATTTGGCATTAGACATTATTTTATTTGGTCGAGCTATTTATATTCATGTTTTCACTAATTTTGGTCTTAACGACAAAAGGTGTTTTATGGTGTTTGTACACTATTTTTACGTTATTTGAACCTATGGATTAGCTTTTAGGTATTTAAAGTATATTTTGGTCATTGAATGACAACATAAATGAATAATGTGATAACTTGGACTGTAGAGCTTTATTGACCCAAGTTTGACTTTCGATTAGCTTTTTGAGGCTCTTATTTAGTAAGAGGTGCACTACTTTTACTTGTATACAAGTTTTCTCTTGCCCCCTCACCTCTAATTTTGGGGCGTTTCCCTATAGATTTTTGAGGAATCCTATGATTTGTCATGATCCTTTAGTTGAATGACTTTTATTGTTTTGAATGATATATGAATGTTCTTGGAGGTTTTATGTTAACCATAAACACTTACATGAGCAAATGATTATTTCTATGATGTGAGAGCTTACAATAATCATTTAAATCTGACTAAGCTTACATGCTATCCATAAAAATCGAAAGAGGTTACGATAATTTCTTAAAACCAGCAAAAGTTATGGTAATCCTTTAATACCAGTAGAGATTACACTAATACTTTAAAATTGATATTGGTTATGTGTTAACCTTTAAAACCAGAAAAAATCATATGGAGTGCCATTTCCTATTTTCAAAAAATAGGCGTTGCTAGTTTTATGGTAGCTTGATGATTTTTATACTCTATAAGTCCCTCTAAACCTAATAAGGGGTTTACAAATTTAAAGAATATGGTGCCTTTAGTGCAACCACCATGATAAGAGACCACTAGCATTGGGCATTGGATGTCCAAGCTACTATGGCATTTTATGGCCCATAAGAGGTGGATGGGTCATTCTTATACCAAACCCTTGACACCGATGTTCATGTGTAGTGGAGTTGAGCTCCTATTTATTGATTCCTTTCCATGTGATGCCCATGTGTAATGGTTTCCTTACTGTGATGGCTATGATTATGGATCTAACCAATGTGTTTATTTGTGATGAGATATAATTTCCATATACAAATGTTAAATGCGTTCAATGATAACACTCGTAAACTTCTGTACAATCGTAAGAAAAATAATACGGATTACATTAGAATTTCTTGATAGAAATGCCTTAGGTTTTTTCCTTCCCTATATTGAAGTTCAACATGTAATATCCTCTTAATACCTTACCATGTTATTATATATATATTTCTTGTATGATGTGAGGTTATTTTTTTTATGGCATGATTCTTTAATGTAGGGTATGGTGTGATGATGTCCATGTACTTATGTGCGATGATTAGTTATTACTTAGTACTCACATAATGATAATATCACTTGTGGTCCCCGTGCATTCAATGTATAAGTGATATGTTTGTGCATGGTGATAAGGACCTAGTTGATGATGGTTATGACAACCAACTCTCTAATGCTGATCGAAAAATTCTTAGTAGGGAGTGATGATGCCTATAGCTAAGCTAGTTGGTAAGAGTTTTTGCCCATGTTTGGCTCTTTTTTTTGTCTTGTTGATTGTTTAAACCTTTTATCCCTATTAAAAGTATTTTATGCTTTCCAATTATTTAAGTAAAATTATCACTGCTAGTATGTATATGTAATACCCCCACATTTTAAGATCTTTAGTGTGTGTTAATATATGTATTTAATTGTGAGTTAAACTTGTTTAACCCTGGTTTAGAGGTATGTTTAAATTTTGGTATTTAAAATGTTGGTTTTGATTTGAAATTTGGAGGATAAGTGATTCTTAGGCCAATAGTTGACTAGCTTAGGGTATCGATTGACTAGTTTGGGATACCGACTAACAGTTAACTGAGATAATCTCCTTCAGATATAATTTTTATATTAAATATTCTTCTGGTAATTTTGAAGCTTTGTGATTATTTTTTGGGCATTTTATTGATTTACAAATGGATTTGTGGGCATCATCCTTGGTTTTATACTTCTTCTCTCCATTGTACACCTCTAGAATGGATGATCTTGTCCTCTATAACCTCACCATACCTTATGAACTTGTCTTACCCTCATTTTTGTTTACTTCCCTTCTTCTATTTCTAAAAATCCTATGTGCAGCACCCTAGAAATTCTTAGCTAACACCATTTGGGCTTAAGGGAAAAAACCACCCCGAACCTTTGAAATCTACACATAAAGGACTGGATTTGGGCTGGGGTTTGGGGCTTTGAGTGATTAACCCATTTACCTTTCATTTTCCACGATAACCATTCAACATTTTCAAGCCAAAGCTTCATTTTCCTCCCTTTTTTCCATCCCACTGAACTTTCTTATTTTTCTCCATACTTTCTTTCATCCACATTCTTTCTCTCTCTATTCTCCATTATTAACCTTTATTCTCTATTATAATCCTTCCCTTAACTATTTCTCATTTTTCTCTTAAATAAGATAGGGTTAGTTTCGATCTTATCTTTTAAGGTGTTGAAGGGGCTTGGATTTTCAAGTCAAGAAAGAATTTTTATCTCTTTTAGCGGGTTTTACTAAGGTTTCTTAAGTTAAACTATTATCTTCCCTATTTTGTGAAAAATGGTATGAGTGAGTGAAGTGTATGTTCAATGTTTTTATGAAAGCATGAGTCTTAAATATGAAAAATGTGTGAGCATGTTAGGGTTGAATAAATGAAATCATGGGCAGAAACTATTGACTTGGAATCTTATATGCATTAGCCTCATGTCTATGACTTCAATTCATGGCTACCTTTAGCCATTTGAGAATTTCATAAACATTAGCATGTGTAGTATGATGTGTAGATTTTTTTACATGAAACAATTATACAAGGAGACAGATAAAAATGGATTTTTCCTTTGGCTACTACCTAAATAATGAACCTCAATAGTGGTTAAATGGACATCCAATGACCTATACCTTCATATTAAAATGTGAAACCACATAAGTTGGATGACCTAGTATGATTAGAAGTAAATAGCATGGCCATATAGATTGGCCTAAATTTGACCCTACTTTGGCCTTAGTTATAAATTGTAACATTTATTTGGATGTTTAAATGAATATATGAAAAATATGAATTAAAGTTGGACTCTAGTGGATCTTTATCCTTGGCCATAAGGACTGACTTTAAATATTTATAAATGGATGGTAATAATATGGTTAAGTAATGGAACCATGACTTTGACCTTAGCCTTAGGCATTGACCTATACTTGTATCTATATATATATAAAAACGGAGTTGTCTAGCAGACAATATACGGACAAATTTTCCCGCCTAAACTATATCATTTATTACTAATCATAAATTATTGCTGCCATATATTATTGCTAATTAATAAGATGGAATAATTAATATAACTATTTATTAATATAATGTGGCTATTCATCTTCTATGTACATTAAATGTATATAACTATTCATTTGTTACACATATGTCAAACAATTAATTTTAATAAAGTATTAACTATATATTTTCTAATCAAATATTTTATTAATTATTTATCAGAACATATGCAGAAAATTATTCATTTCCTACGAATACATATAACTAATTTAAATGAAGTATTATTTTTTTTTTCTTTTTTTTAAGGTTAGATCAACATCAATTAAATATGATGATGATGATGATGATGATGATGATTTTCTATAATAATAATTTTATTATTTATTATTAATAATATGACTATTATTATTAATATAACTATTAATATAATTAATACGAATATAATTATTTATATAATTTTGATGATTACTATTATCATAATTTATAATATAATAATGATAATTATTATTATGATAATAATGAATATTAAAATGATTGATTATTACTATCATGAATATTATCATGATTAATAATATAATTATTATTAAAAAAACTAATAATAGAACAACAACATTGGTTATTATATAAAAATAGAGTTGTTTGGCAGATAATATACAGATAAATTTTTCCGCCTAAACTATATTCATTATTACTAATCATAAATTACTGCTGCCATATATTATTGCTAATTATTGTTATTGCTAATTAATAAGATGGAATAATTAATATAACTATTTATTAATATAATGTGACTATTCATCTCCTATGTACATTAAATGTATATAACTATTCATTTGTTGCACATATGTCAAACAATTAATTTTAATAAAGTATTAACTATGTATTTTCTAATTAAATATTTTCTTAATTAATTATCAGAACATATGCAGAAAACTATTCATTTCCTGGGAATACATATAATTAATTTTAATGAAGTGTTATTTTTTTTTCTTTTTTTTAAGGTTAGATCAACATCAATCAAATATGATTATGATGATGATGATGATGATGATGATGATGATGATAATAATAAGTGTTTGTAATAATAATTTTATTATTTATTAGTAATAATATGACTATTATTATTAATATAACTATAATAATTATAACTATTAATATAATTAATACTAATATAATTATTTATATAATTTTGATGATTACTATTATCATAATTTATAATATAATAATGATAATTAAAATTATGATAATAATGAATATTAATATGATTGATTATTACTATCATGAATATTATCATGATTAATAATATAATTATTAGTAAAAAAACTAATAATAGAAGGAAAACATTGGTTATTATATAAAAACATAGTTGTTTGACAGACAATATACAGACAAATTTTTCTGCCTAAATTATACCTATTATTATTAATCATATATTATTACTAATTAATAAGGTCAAATAAATGATGAAATATTCCTGCTATTAATTGATTTATCAAACTATTCATTTCCTATGTGCAACAAATGCATATAACTATTTATTTGTTGTACATATGTCGAACAACTAATTTTAATAAAGTATTAATCAAATATTTTTTAATTAATTACCTGAATATATGCAATCAACTATTAATTTTCTATGTATTAATTGAATTGTCAAACTATTCATATCCTACATATTAATATATAAATAATTGATAAATAATTAATACACCAAATAAAGTGCATAAACCAGTCGACCAACACATATGCATCTGCTGCCATTAATACAATGCAACTAGCAAATACATATAACTAATTTTAATGAAGTATTTTTTTTAAGGTTAGATCAACATCAATCAAATATGATGATGATGATGATGATGATGATGATGATAATAATAATAATAATAATAATAATAATAATAATAATAATAATAATAATAATAATAATAATAATAATAGTTTATAATAATAATTTTATTATTTATTATTAATAATATGACTATTATTATTAATACAACTATAATAATTATAACTATTAATATAATTAATAATAATATAATTATTTATATAATTTTGATAATTACTATTGTCATAATTTATAATATAATAATGATAATTATTATGATAATAATGAATATTAATATAATTGATTATTACTATTATGAATATTATCATGATTAATAATATAATTATTATTAAACAAAAACTAATAAAAGATTGACAACATTAGTTATTATATAAAAATAGAGTTGTTTGGCAGATAATATGCGTACAATTTTTTCCACCTAAACTATATCTATTATTACTAATCATATATTATCATTGTCATATATTATTACTAATTAATAAGGTCAAATAAATAATGAAATACTCCTACGTATTAATTGATTTGTCAAACTATCCATCTCCTACACTACATAACAACAACATGATATTCATCTCATATGTATTAATTGAAATATTCATCTATTGCACATATGTCGAACAACACATATTAATCAAGAATTTTCTTAATTAATTATCTAAAAATATGCAGCCAACTATTCATCTCCTGCGTATTAATTGAGTTATAAAATTACTGAATATATGAATGTAACTATTCATCAGCTGCACATATATCGAACAATACATATTAATCAAGTATTTTCTTAATTAATTACTTGAACATATGAATGCAACTATTCATCTCCTTCATATTAATTGAATTGTCAAACTAATGAACATATGAATGCAACTATTTATCTCATGCGAACAACAAGTTCATATAACTATTTATCTTCTGTCATTAATACAACACAACTATTCATATCCTACATGTAACAAATGCATATAACTATTCATCTGTTGCACATATGTCGAACAATACATATTAATCAAGTATTAATTAAGTATTTTATTAATTAATTACTTGAACATATACAACCAACTATTCATCTCCTACGAATTAATTAAATTGTTAAACTATTCATCTCTTATATAATAATATATAAATAATTAATACACCACCCGTGCATTGCACGGGAAAATGTAACTAGTTATGAATAAAGGGAGACTATTAGAAAGCAAATGGTGGCTTAGACATCTATGACTGGTATTAATATTGCAATTTCCCTTTTTTCATAAATATTTAAGTAATGGAGTTACCACTTTAAGATTGTAATCCCCCAAAATTTTAAAAGTATATAATTTAATAAATCACTTTTATTTGGGATAACTTAGCTTTTAAACTTATTTGATTTAATTATTTTGAGGATTTTTCCTTTTAAATTCATTTAATTTAATTATTTTGTGGCTTTTCGAGTATATAAAATTAGATGTGAATATTTAATAAATTAAAATAAATAATTTTTTTTAATTTATCATACTCATTTTATTTAAATAATGTTTCAAACCAATATTTTCTAAAATTTACCTTTTAAACCAATATATTAAAATATATTAAGTTAAATTATTAAAAAAAAATTATCTACCAAAAATACTACAACCTATTTCCCATAAGTTATTTTATCTACTTTCCCCCTGATTTCCTTTTTTTCCCTTTTCCCTTTTCTTTTTTTTTCCTTTTCTCCTTGGTGTGGGCCAGCTTCCCCGCACGGGTCAGCCTCTCTTCCCCCCTTCCCTTCGGCGCGGCCCAAGCCCGCCTAACTCTTCCTCCTTCGCCCATCGCCCCAACCAATCCACCCTTCCCTTTCTTTTTTTTCTTTTCTTTCTTCCCCAAACCGGCCCGGTCCAGCCCCTCTTTCCCTTTCCCTTCTTCCCAGCACCCCGCTGCAACTCTTAGTCCCTACTGCGCCGACCAGCCACCTGCACCGCCTACCCACCTTCTCCTTCTCTCCCTAGCCGTTTTCCTATCCCTCCTCAACCGACCGACCTCCCTCTCACCTCGCGCATGCCTACCCCCACCCCCTTTCTTCTCCCTGACCGAATGCAGCCCTGCCATGGTAGACTTGCTTCGGCTTGCCACCACCAGCCAGCGTGCCTCCTACACCTGCCCCTACCTTCCTCTGTCCCCTCTTTTGGTTCTCCCCCATTTTCGACCTATAAATACCACCAAGGAAGCCAGTGTCAGACCTTTTGGAATCGTAGCCCAGAAAAACCCGCCATTGCGACACCTCTAGTTTAGACAACCACCCCGTCGCCGCCACTCTATCCACCCACATAACCCTTCCCTGCATCACCCTCTACCAAACTAAGCCCCCCTCCTCCCTCAGTTTACTCTACACGAGCCACCCCGGCCATGCAAAGTCCCTCCCCCGATCAGCCCTTCATTGAGCCCCACCGCCCTTCGCACCACCGCCCTCCGCCAGTCCCGCCGCTTCCAACACCCCCTCTGCCCTCCAAAATGACTAGGGGAGCTCCCTCTACCTCTATATACCTTCATTTTTCCCTGCCACCCTCTCCTCTTCCTTTCTCCTCTCTCCACCACCATTTCTCCACCTCTCTTCTCCCTCCATCGCCGCTGTTGGTGCCACCACCATCCCTAGGTGGTCCTCTAAACTCCCCAACCCCTAAACCCTTTTTATACAAATGTTAGTTATTTTTAGTAGTATTATTAGTATTATTCTTAATGTTGTTGTTGTTGTTGTTGTTGTTGTTGTCGTTGTCGTTGTTGTTGTTGTTATTGTTATCATTATTATTATTATTGTTTGTGCTATTATTATTAAAGATAACCTTGGCACCTTAGCACTTTTATTATTATTGTAAATATTCGAATCCTTATATTACTACTACCATTTCTATTATTATTAATGGTATTATTTTTAACATCATCATCATCATCATCATCATCATCATCATCATCATCATCATCATCATCATCATCATCATTATTATTATTATTATTATTATTATTATTATTATTATTATTATTATTATTATTGTTATTATTTTTTTATCACCTTGTCACTATTGTTAATATTTCATATATCACTAACCTTACTATCACTACTACTATTATCATTATTAGTAACATTGAAACTATTACCGTTAATAATATAAATATTATTATAATTACTTTAAATTGTTGTAGCTATTAAGACCTATTTTTGATTAGTAGTAGCATGATTAGCTGCCTTAGGAATAATAACCCTACTTTTACTTATAAAATGACATGTTCCATACAGCATGCATGTACATATTTACAGCATATTATGGTAGTAAATAGGGCAATGAAAATCCTAGTGCATGTGATGAGGCATTCCTAACCCTAGATCATGCGAATAGCAATTGTTGTGTTCTAACTATAACTATACATGTGTGTTGTTATAATATAAACCCTAGCTACCATACAATGACATTCATGGAGCACTTATCATGGAAATTACATCATAACTTAACAAATGTATAAATCTTATCAAAACCCTAGGCATGTATAGGTTAATCATTGAAAAAATTACACATACGTATACGTATGTTGAATACATCCTAATTATTTAATATCATACTTTTCGGTTTCACACCTACTAATAACACATGCATACCTTATGTAAAAATTTGATGTGTGACATATACATATAACATTTCAAAACTCACAACTAAATCATACCCTAACACATAACGACTTGTATGTGTTGCCACATGATTTCACATCTTAGTAGAATAGTACAGTTTACCTCTTATCCAAGCAAGAATATAAGGAAATATCCACCCAAATTTATTCTCCAATCAACCTCTTCAAAAACCTTACATTAGCATATAATACAATATAATACATTAATAACTAAGAATTACTTAACACCAAAACGGGGGAGAGGGTTAGAAAATAACCAAAAGGGAAATCCCTCAAGGTAACAATACAACAAGGAACAAGAGACACTCGGAGGTGATCAAGGAATAATGGACACACGAGGAGGTGAGAAATAGTGGAGGTTCCAAGGAAAAGGGGGAAAGCTTCAATTAAAAGGGTCGAAGAGTGGAGGTGAGGTGCGGTGGAAACTACCAAAGATTAGGGAAAATGTGTGGCAACTTTAGCCGGTGGTGAATGGTGATGTCCAATAGTTTGACTGAAGCTAAAGAAGGGAGGGGAGTGTTCAAGCTAGGTTATGGTTGATTTTGTTGCAGCAAGGGGTGGGTATGGCAGGAATGGCCGAAGGAGAGGTGGTAGCTTTGGGGGATGTTACCGTATGGTGGCGGGTTGTTGTGGTGACTTTTGCCAAAGGAAGGGGTAGGGAATGGTTGCTTGTGCCTATGGCCAGAGATGGTGAATGGCTTAGGATGTCAGTGCACAAAGGAAGGAGAAAACTTGGAGGATCTTGGGGAGTTTTGGAGTTATTTGGTAATGATGAGGAGGGGGAAAGAAGAAGGAAGGTGTTGCATTTGGGTGGTGAAATTTGATAGAAAAATTAGAGGGACAAGGAGGTTTTTCGAGCATTAATGTGTTATTCACACACACACACCCCTATATATAGAGGAAGCGATGAGGTGAAGCATGAGCAGCAAGTCAACCCATATGCCCAGAAGGTAGGAGTTGATGGGGTAAGGTGGAGTTGATGGAGTATGGGGTAGGGTGAAAGCATGTGCAAGCATGATGACATAGAGGAGGAAAGGAGATCGGGTAGGTGGGGAAAGGGGGAAAAGAAAGGAAGGAAGGAAGGAGAAAAGGAGAAAGAAATTATGTGGGTTTAGGTTTAGGTTAAAATAATTTAGGTTAGGGTATAAAATAGGATTAAATTTAATAACCCCCTTTTTATCTCGAATTTTACCCTAATTAATTTATACCTAATCTGTTACAATTACGCATAATATTAATACATTTAATACAA
The DNA here is from genome assembly GCA_030549775.1 of Tamarix chinensis. Taxonomy (NCBI): domain Eukaryota; kingdom Viridiplantae; phylum Streptophyta; class Magnoliopsida; order Caryophyllales; family Tamaricaceae; genus Tamarix; species Tamarix chinensis. The sequence continues at coordinate 41,317,010 of CM060176.1, read as the reverse complement.
AACCTCCTAAATTAACTATTATAGCTAATTACATATAATTATTTGCTTATAAATTAGGTTTCTAAAAACGAGGTATTATGCCTCGTGCCTAGAAATATGGTGTAGGAAGCACTTGATTCCACCATGATATAGGATATGAAATAAAGATGACCTGTGTATAATGAAAATAGAGGACTAATAGTCCATAAAGAGGTAGAGATATCCAAATAACTATATCCTATACCAATTCAATTAAGCACTCACCGAAAACAAGCACATTAAGGGTAGTAATCAACAATCACTTGCAAAACAAGGCGGTATATGCTCATGGGAATGAGCAACACCCAATAAAATGATGATTAATAAGTTATGTATTGAGTAAGGTAACAATACAATCATAACAAGGTTACATAATGTCATAAGGTCACATAAAGGAATAAGCATGCATATAGATTAACATATAATGATATAAGATAAGAGTTTATTCTATAACTCATTATTAGATATATTCATAATCCAGTTTATTATTCATGTTGAGTTAAAAGACCCCACTATTCTTAATTTGATGAAATGGAATGAAGTACCTCCCAAGGAAAAATGCTCTTGAACCATTATTATCGTCCTGTGGAATGGACACCATATATATGGCAACACGTTCTTGACCACTATTCTTAAACTAGTTGAATGATCTGAAGCACCTTTTAGAGAAAAATGCTTCCGAGCCACTATTATTATCCGGTAGAACGAACACAACACCTTTGTCCCAACTCACATGATCTTTCACTTTGAGTAATTAATATATTATCCATTATTGTTTATTTGATATAATCATAATCCATATTTTTACTTGAGTTTAATAACCTTAATATTCTCAACCAGTGAAATAGTATCAATAATATACAATCCCAAGGAAAAACAATCATAGCCTCTATTCTCGTTTGGTGGAATGGACATGTACAACCTCAAGGCAGAACGCTCCTGGCCAATATTGTCGTTTGATGGAATAAACAAGTACAACCCTAGGACCAAATATTTCTAGACACTATTCTCGTCTAATGGAATGGTTAGATACAATAGGTTCTGATTCATGTGATATTTCACTTTGAATATTAATATATTATTAGACTATTGATTATTTATCTCAATATCACCTTGTAGAAATATATATCGATATGTGGAGCACACCTTCCAAACTTAACATAATTATCCAAAACACATAAAATACAAGTACATGCGGATTGGGACATCTCCTAAGGAAAAATCCATATTTCCCCTAAGAAAACTTAATTCCACAAGATAAGCATAACTTCTCCCGTGATACCTATTTTACCATTGAATTTAGTACACATAGCTAAAATATTATTATTGAAAAGATATCCAAAAATCAATTTCTAACTCCAATGTCTTCTACATGGGATAATAGCTTGCCTCTAAAGTTACTATTTACAAAACCATACAAAATCCTAATTTCACAATTTATTCATAACTTTTTCCATAAAACTCATATGACCACCAAATTTAATACACATTTTTAAAATATCATTATTAAGATCATATCTGAAAATCAAGGTCTAAATCTAACATTTTATACATGTGATAAGAGTATGCCTCTAGGATTACTATTTTCAATTCCTTACAAAACCTTAATTTTACAAGTTATGCATAAATTTTTCCATAAGACTCATAAAATCACCAAAGTTAGCACACATTCTTAAAATATCATGGTTAACATCATATCCAAAAATTGAGGCCTAACTCCGATGCTTTACATATGCGATAATGGTCTCACCTTTAGAGCTACTATTCCCAATTTAAGTCATTTTCTTTTTTTTAAACGTAGGTCATTCATAATTACTTCAAATATTGTGGATAATACATTTAGAAAATTTTAATCTAATAAACACATTAAAATACTAGAGATTCCACATTTAACCCATATTGACCAATTTACCCTTAAAAAAACCAAAATACCCATATTTGCACAAAAATCCTAAGAGTCCTAATATGAATGATTTCCAACTTCCAGTATATATCATCATGATACTAATTGACTACATTCTTTAACCACTTCATGTAACTAGCCAAAAAACATTAAAATATCATAGGTTATACTAACACACTTAGGTTATCAAAATGAAATTTATTGCAATAATAATATATTAGCTCATGTTCTTCGCATATTATCACTTTCCATAGATTTGATGCCACATCATCATACCATAAAATTATCATCATAATAATACAAACCATGAGTTTTCATACACATAAATACATATTTCACACAAAACCCTAGTTATGACTTATATCCTTACCAAAAACGTCTCTAGTCTCTAAGCACGTATAATCCTAAGATGCCTCCTCCAAGACCAAAAAAAAAATCACCTAAGAATCAAGGTTAATACATTATTAGAACTTAATAAAAATAACATAGGAAAATATAAGGAAACAAAAGAGTGGAAAGTGGAGAAAAATTGAAGCAAACCAAGTCGAGCAAGGCTTAAACTAGCTATAGCGTAATTTGGTGCAACAAGGGGGTGCAACATTAAATTTTGGTGTAGCAAAGGGGTAAAAAACGTGAGAGACTCGTGAAACTAGGGGTTTTGCATGATTTCCTCACATTGAGGGGGTGCAAAATCACGTTTTGTTGAAGACGGGGTAGTGCAGTGTGAAGAAGTGAAGCAAAGGGTGGTGGTTTGGCATAGGTTTTTTACATTGCTAGGGGTGTTGACGTTGGTTGGTGGTGTAGTTGTGGGGTGTTGAGAGTGAATTTGTGATGAAATTAGGGTTGGCATTAGGATTTCATGCAAGCAAGGGATTTTTGTGAATGAGGAAGGCTATTTGAAGGACAAACACGACTAAGGTGTGTTGAGCATGAAATGTCGACGCAGGTATAGGGTGTTTAGCTTAGGTTTGTCACACAGGGAGGCTTGAGCAACACGAGACTTTGATGCAGCAAAGGTTGGATTGAGTGAGGTTGTATAAACTATGTAGAGCTTTGTTGGGAGGAAATGGCAGAACAACGATGAATGAAGGACGGAGGAGTTGAGGAGGAAGAGGGAATCTGGGGGCAAGTTTGTGTGAGTTGCTAAGTGAAGTAAGAAGTGGAGAGGAAGGGTATTTATGGAGGAATGGGGGTGAGGCATGCAAAATGGGGATGAGAGGGCCAAAAGTGCAAGGTCGGGGAGTTGGTTTTGGTATTTCACACAAGACACAAAGCAGGGGAGAAAAGGGACAAGGCATGTTGGTTGGTGGTGCAGCGTAGGTGTAGGGTAGTGAAGGGAGCAATTGAAGTTGCAGTAGACAAGAAAGGAAGGGGAAGGGAGACCATGCGATGAGGTGATGCATGGCTCTAAAGGGAAAAGGGGGAAGCATGCCAATAAGAACAGAAGCATAATGTAAAGAAAAGGAAAAAGAATAAGGAGAAAGCAAAAGGAAAGGAAGAAAAAATTTGGGGTTATGATTATAATTAGATTTATGTTTAAGATTAAAAAATTAGGATAAAATTAATTTATCAAATATTGGGGGTTAGAATTATATTAAAATATAAATTATATATGATTATGATTAGGTTTAAATTTAGGATTAAAAAATTAGGGTAAGATAAAAATATTAACCATCTAGGATTTGAATTAGGTTAAGGTATTAATTACTCAAAATTAGAATTAAGTAAAATTCAAGGTATTATAATAACATTTACGTAATTTGTGTTTGTTTACGTTACATTAGTATTCATCGTTGTGTCAAACTATATAAGACTATCATTGAGATAATATGTTGTACTTGTATTTCTATTTTAATATTTATATAATATTGAAATATATTATGTTAACCTTACATATTTTATTAATTATTAATTTTGTAATATAAAAATTAAAATAAATTCTAAATGATTATTTTAAAAATTATTCAAATCATAATTTTTTTTAACAATCTTAAAAAATCTCCTCAAAAAAATGATCTTTAATATAATTTATAAACTTTATATTTAATTATAATTTATTATATAAAAGCATTAATCAGAATGCATAGATTAAAATATATTACAAGTAAAATAATTTAAAATGTAAGCAATTGGTGATGCAATTAATAAATAAAAAATTGGATATTATAAATTTAGGGCAATTGATGTGAAGTAAAAAATTAAATTTGTTGTAAATTAATTAAAATACGAGAAAGAAAAGAAAAGAGTCGGTTCGTATAACTGATTGTAGTAAATCTGATGTATTGTTAAAGTATAATATATTGAATGTTAGTGTATAATTGCAAACTTTAGTTTTTAACAATAAAAATAAATACTTATTATTTTAAGTTATTTATTATAAATAATTATCTAAATAATTATTTTATTTTATTTTTTAGTATAGAAAATTTTTAAAATAATTATTTATTTTAGAGGGATATTTCAATAAATAATTTCAAGCAAATTACTAATTAACCACCATTAACTACTCGGCAATAGTTTTTCAGAACGAAGCCATCGGCAAATTTGCTCTCCAAAGCTGGGAAGCCCACCTCTACTTGTGTCCGTTCAAAATAAATAATTATTTTAATAAATTGTTTCAAAGAAGTTACTAATTAACGACTATTAACGACGTCACGAAAATCGGCAACAGTTTTTCAGAACGAAGCCATCAGCAAATTTCCTCACCAGAGCTGGGAAGCCCACCTCTCCGTGTGTCCGTCCACCGTCTCTGATCTTTCTTCCTCGTCTGCTGAATCCCGATACTCGAATTCCTCCTTCTCTTCACCTGTCTAGAACTCAGCTCTCGTTCTTCTTTCTCTCTCTCCGTCTGTCTTTCATTTCTTTTTTATTTTTCTTTTGATCTGCCGCCACTCCATTTTCGTCTGATTTCTTGCCTGAATTAGTAATATCAATTGATCGCTGATTTTTGTTCAGCCATGGATCTGCAGCCAGAAGAGCTCCAATTCCTGAGCTTAACCGATATAATAAAAGAATCAATCTCCATACCAAAGCTATCGCCGAGAACATTCTACCTTATAACCCTAACCCTAGTCTTCCCTCTCTCTTTCGCCATTCTAGCCCATTCCTTGTTCACTCACCCCATCCTCGCCAAGCTTCAAGACCCGGAGATCCCTCTCCAAGCACAATCCCATGACTGGACTCTCCTTATTTTAATCCAATTCTGCTACCTTCTTTTTCTCTTCACTTTCTCTCTCCTCTCCACCGCCGCCGTTGTCTTCACCGTCGCCTCCCTCTATACCTCCAAGCCTGTCTCCTTCTCGTCTACCATGGCCGCTATCCCTTCCGTCTTTAAACGTCTCTTCCTTACCTTTTGCTGGGTTTCCCTCATCATGATCCTTTACAACGCCGCCTTCATCCTTCTCCTTGTTCTTATCATTATCGCCGTTGATTCAGAGTCTGCATTTCTTCTCCTGATTTCTATCCTTCTCGCCTTTGGTCTTTTCCTCTTCGTCCACGTATACATCACTGCGCTCTGGCACCTTGCCTCGGTGATTTCCGTCCTCGAGCCACTTTATGGGTTTGCAGCAATGAAGAAGAGTTATGAATTGCTTAAGGGGAGAGTGGTGATGGCGGGGGTCTTTGTTTTTGGTTATCTGTCAATATGTGGATTGATTAATGGGGTTTTTTCGTCTTACGTGGTTCATGGGGATGGAGAATCAGTGTTAATAAGGATAATGGTTGGTGGATTTTTAGTCGGGGTTCTGGTAATTGTAAACCTGGTGGGTTTGCTGGTGCAGAGTGTGTTTTACTATGTCTGTAAGAGTTTTCATCATCAAGGAATTGATAAGATTGCACTGCACGATCATCTTGGTGGATATCTTGGTGAATATGTGCCACTCAAAAGTAGTATTCAGATGGAGAGCCTTGATGTTTGAAGTCTGTGAGCTGCGTCAACTAAAATGCGGGCCAGAGATGTCATGGATAAGAAGAGGTAAACTGAAATATTGTATGTCATGTTTGTATTTCTTTGAGCTGTAAAAAAGAATAAGAAACAGAGCCGAAGTTTTAATGATTCCTTGTTTCTTTATGTAAGGCTTCTTCTTTCCTTTTTCCTTATAATTTTTCTTGTTGGATACTTGTAGTTAATCAATTGATCATGTCGTTGTTGTTTGTGCTGGAGTAAATATATAATATATATAAACCCTCTTTGCCTATTGGTCATAATATACGGCTGACTGCTGATCATTGTATTTCCCTGTGTAATCTGAAGAAATCATGTAATAGTTTGTGGAGTGCTAAGTATTATAACTCTATTTATGTTATTTCACGCTAATCACAGGCTTCTCTTCTTAACCATCTTGTTTTCTTGGAGAAGTGCCTTAGCTGCGAGTGTAAATATTTCTATAAGAGAAAACACAAATCTAGGATTTGGGACATTTCCATAATAGAAGTACTCTTTGTTATGTAGTTAGAACTGAAGGGCTGCTACCAATTTCCATAATGGAAAACGCGTGCTAACCAAGGTTGTTAGCATCGAGATTTTATCTATAATCTCAGGATCGAATCGTAGAATCATATCATATATCGTAAACTTACAAAAACCATAAAATATGGAATTTATATATTTACATGCTATAACAAACATATTTTAATTTAAAAAACACGAGAATTGAACTCTTAAACTCTTATATAGTTACTGATTGAGTTGCAGCAGCTTATAAATAACATAAATTATTAAAGTCGTCGTACAAATTAGAAACTATATTAACTCAACAGCATCGTAAAAAAATTCTCAAATGATATGTGAAGATTACAATGAGATGCTAGGTAGATATAACGTACAATTCACTGTGTTCAAAATATATAATATTGTTAGCCCTAAAACAGCACACAAAGAATGAAAAAAGGCCGATAATGAAAGTGACAATGAGATGACAATATTTTCTGGCATTTAAGAGAATAAGACACAAAAAACATTATGTTGGCTTCTCAAATTTTGACTAATAAAGATGAAAAGAAAAGAAGTTTTGGCTATATGCGCACATGTTAAGTTATTATATAAACCATGTGTAAACTATAAACTAAAGTTTGTTTGCATTATGAAGCTAACATGACCATAAAAAAAAATTAGAAAAACAATGGTAATTTTGAATTCAATAAAATTTAATGATTAATAATATTGTAAAATTTAATATATTCATTTTATCATTTAGTTGGATATTACATTCTTTGTCAACATTTTACATCAACAATTAACTTTATTGTCTTAAGATTATCTCAGGCATATTTTCTTTGTTTTAGCACATTTTTGAAGCATGTTGCAAAATAATATAGGATTAAGAATCATATGATTGAGAAAAAAAATATATGTGGAATAAGAAGATAAATAAATTTAGAGAGAATTCGATAAAAATTATATAATGAATTGTAGGATTTTACTTAGAATCATTAAATTCTACTGAAAAATAGTAAGTTTCTATAACCATTCAACTACTTTAAAATTTACCTAGGATTCAGTGTTTAAAAAGGTGTGCCTATGGCTCAAGATGATGGGGGTGGGGGTGGGGGCTTTTCTAGTGGTAGGCGAGGCAAGGACAGCGAGGTGCACCAAGGCAGCTAAGGTGCACTAAGGCACTGAGGCGCACAAGGTGTAGAGGTGTGTGCCATTGAACTTTGATTGAGAGATATTAGTTGAGGGATGAGATTGATCCTATTTCTTTAAAGGACATTGATAGAAGTAATGAATGGTTAATTGGGAGAACATAATCAAATGAAGATGGTGGTGAAAAAATGATATTGTTTTAGAGGATGATGATTTGAACTGGGGGATGGTTGTTGCTGCTGTTGGAGTTGATGAAGAGATGTTTAACCTAAGATGTAGAGGTCATAGGCCTTGTGCAAGTGGTGACAGTAGCAGTATGTCACATGCTCAGAGGTTTAGCCCTAGTGTCCTTAGTGAGACCAGCATCCGACCCACACACTTACTGAGCACCATGTCGAATATGTGCAACATCTCGAAATAATAATACATAGAGATGTATAGAAGGGACACCGAATCATACCTGTGACATAATATCGACATTAGCAGCCATCAGGCAACAAGGGATCGTCCATATTCGCATAGTTCTTTTGCAAGATGCTTGGGGTAAATCATGGACTATGACAAGTAGCTCATAAAGATATATGCTTGGATAGGATATAGAGGAAGAAGAAGGGGAGAATAATGATGAAGGCTATGGGTTAGAATCAGATGCATTGGAGAATGAAGATGCACTTCTAGAAGACGATTTTTGAGTAGCTTGCTAGTATTGGTAGTATTAAACTCATAAGCTTTTTTTAAAAAAAAAAATATTTTATTGTTATGATATACATTTTTATGAAAAATTTAATCATTTAATCATTTTTAGTTTTTTTGAGTAAATCTAGCACCTCACGTCACATTGGTGCGCCTTAGGCTTTTTCAAACACTGTTAGGATTGTGAATTGTTTTGTAATTTTTGAATCGTACAATTGTAGTATCAAATCGAGATTTTAATAACTATGATATTAGCTAGATTATCACCTCTTTGATAGCATCATATTACATGTTATTTCACATTAGATTACTGTCCTTATTGATCACAAAATAATCGTACTTGTTCTGTCGCTGTTGCGGCCAAAAAAGGATTCTAAATAAATGTCATTTTAGACTTTTGCATACTTATTAACAAAGTATGCAAATTGTTAATTGTGTCCTTATTAAATTTGCATTATTAAATGAGTAGGGGTTACTCGGGGAAAATAGTTTACTTTTTGTATTGAAAATCTAAAATAACATTTATTTTGAAAAGAAAGAGCTTTGCTAAAATGACAATATAAAGCGGAGGTATTATTCCATTTAGGATGCAGCGAAATGGATTTGGTATGTTTTTATTTTTGTGAAAACATGCATAATCAGGTGCTTTTAATGAATGAAAATCCCTTTTAGATCATCATTAGTTCATTGACCTATCTTGAAGGTTCCCAGGGTTTCAAATTATAGATCATAATTCCAAACCTATCTGAAATGAAGTTATAGATTTGGTGAATTTTCTTGTGATCATCATTCTGCTGCTTTGGGCCTGTACCAATTAATATTTGATTACAAGCCATCCAGTTAATATCTCTCAACACATGTAAATAGGAAACGTGGGCAAAATTCACAATCTTATATAAGAAAACAGGACAGTATACCAATCTAGATATGCAAACATAAAATGGTCGCTACTACCTAAGCACAAGTGCCTGGGTTATGTGTCTAATATCATGGCCAATTTATGCTCCCATTTGCTTGTTTGATGTGTCTCAGTGGAGGCACGATCATACGTATTTCTGGCTTTACCATTCTTGCTTGCCTTTGTATTTTATATATGACTTGAAGTTTATATTTAGGAAAGTAGTAGTGATTGTGCTTTTAAGATGACATCGTGCCGGTGATGTAAACTTGTTGCAAAACTTGGGAGTTATTAAAGCTGATTTATCTCGTTGTGGATCTTTTATAATGCTGATGTGTTGAGAGTGTTTAATGTTCAAGCCTGACTAAATGTGAAAATCCCATATGATATGAGTTTCTGTTGTTAACTATAAATAGACCCTTCTCTGATATTCTTATTCAATAAATACTTCTGTTAGCTATAAACAGATCCTTATCTGATATTCTTAATCAATCAATACTCATCAGTCTGGTAAGCTCTCCTTGCATCTGTCATGGTTAAGTTGGTGGCTTGAAGGTGTCTTCAGTGGCCTATTAACAGAACAACTTAGGTATTATGTGTGCGTGGCATAGTCGATGTGTTAGTAGACACCTTGATACGACTGTGATGAGTCTTGGATTAGGACTAAAGAATTAGTTTGCTGCATTGCATAGAGCAAGTGGGAAACGGGAAAAGATGACTAGAAGACACTGAACTAGTTTTCTCAGATGATCTAAGAACCATCATTTTTGCTCTGGTGCGATTCAAGGAAGTTACGAAGCCTTGCAAATAAGGATGGTCGAGATTCATTCTTGATCTTGGGTAGTTATGAACCCTCCTATCTCTCTCTCAGATAATTTTAATAATCGTTATGTGGAGTGTAATATATAAATGGTGTCATGCTATGGCGATCTGCTTCTTCTCTTTTCTTGAGAAAGGTTGAGTGTATTTTAATTGGACCTTCCAAATTTAAATTTTTTAGTCGCTAATTTAATGTGGTTATTATTTTGGCAAATAAGCGTGTTCTGGGATTCTTCCGTGATAACGTTTTGTTCAAGCCGTGATTGAGTATAATTAGACGTATTCATTAAGCGGGCTCGGGGTGGGGCGCCGCTGGGCAGTGGTGGACCTAGTTTGGGGTGGAATGGTTCATGGGTTGGCTTCTGGTCATTTGTTGTAGACTTTGATCAGGTTTGTATCGATTAGGGTCGTTGATGAGTCAAATTGAGTCTAATATTTTTAATTTAAGCTTGATTTGTTTAATCTTTTTTTTTAGACTTGAGTTTGCCTTGTGTTTGTAATGAGCTAAACCAATCTAACTTGAAGCCCAATTAGCTCGTTAAATACTGTATAAACTAATTATAATATTGCCTTAGCAAATGTTTTTTTTAATATTCGTTGAATCCGACTTTATTAAATTTTTACTTCTATATAGTATAATAAAATAAAATTAGTTTTTATATGGTAAATAGTATCTATAAAATAATTATTTATATTTATCATTAGTATTAATAAGAAATACTTTAGGCATGCATTTGATGTTTTAAAATTTTTTTATTACTTTAATTTTACTAAAACAAAGGGAAATTTTTTATACTGCACTATAATTTACTCAAAAGTTTATGTTTTATACTATCATAATTAATGTTGCCTAAAAATGGTTAGTTTTAAAAAATTATTTTACAAGTAATTTTTAAGTATAAGTCATTATAGGATAAATAATTAGTGTTAGATAAGAGTTATTATATTTTTACTAATAAATAATATAATAATAAATAAAAGAATGATTTAATAAAAAATTATGGATATTTATAATTTTTTTTACTAATAAATAATATAATAATAAATAAAAGAATGATTTAATAAAAATTTATGGATATTTATAATTTTTTTTAAGTTGATTTACATTTAATTAGATTAAAAATAAAACTAAAAAGGTCAACTTGTATCTATTCGTGGCTCTCAGCTTTTGACCACCAAGCAAGCTTCATATTAATCAAAGTGTAGGTATGATTTTGCTTGGCGTGGAGGATGAGGGAAGGCAACGATAGTTTAACCTTTTTTCTACCGATAGAAATTGATTTTTGGAAAAATTATTTTAAAGTTTAGTTAAGTTAAATTATTTAATGTTATATAATTTATTTGGTATTTAGTCTATTTTTTTATATCCAATTTATATGTACATATATAGAATATTATATATATATATATATTTATGCATAATTAGGTATATATATTAGTATAATTATATGTACATAATATTTTGTACTTGAAACCAAATATTTTAAGATTATATTGATTTTTCTCCTATAAATTCCACTCAAGTGAACCTTAAACTAATTTTCTCTTGATTTTTTCCACTATTTGTATCGTTATTTAGTCCCATGAGGTTGTGTCTTAATTTGATGGAATTCTTTATTATAATGAGGGTTGCATAAGGATATCCGTAGAAAAAAAGGTTAAAATATTAATATTTGAAAAAATAAAAAATAGACGGAATAAAATGGTAAAAAAAATATTATTATATATTAATTTGGTGTGTGTATGTGTGTGTGTGTCTATATATATATATGTATGTATGTATGTATGTATGTCCTAGTTATTTTATTTTAATGAATGTATGTAATTTTTTAGTTAAAAATAAATATATGTATTATTTTATTTAGTAAAGTAAAACTTTAGATTATTAAATATGTATTAGTATTATAATACTTAAACTTTGTTACATAAAATCTAATATAGACTTAATTCAATATAGGAAGAAAGGAAAAAAAATATCCTAAACCCTTCTCCCAACTGTAACCATCAGAAAGGGTGGGGGGACTTGTCTTTCCATCTCCTCCCTTTCTCATCTTCTCTCTTTGTTTCAGTTCGCGGGAAAGAAATAATGAACAATAGCTAAAGGCCGATGGTGATGCAGCAAAGGCATAACAACAGTGATGAGGTTGATGGTCACCAACAATGGAAATATGAGTTTTAAATGAAAAAAAAAATCCAAAACTTTAAACATATTTGATCAAGCTTGACGTTTCTCTCCTAGTCCCCATATCAAGGATGTCCCCATTCTTAACGAGAGCAAGTCATCGTCCCCATGCTTCCATGATTATAACTTTTTTTTTTAACTTTGAGATCTACTACTACTCTTTAGTGGATTGTTAGGGGTTATCCCAACTATCATATTAGATCACGCCTTTTTTTATTACTCACACAATCTCATTTGTTTATTCAAGAAGCTTGACCAGGCCATTGCACTCAAGGATAGGCTCAAGCAATTTCTTTGTTTCTCCCCTCCCCATTGCTCTAATTAAGAATATCTCTCTATAACGCTTCCAAATTTTAAATCAAAAAATTTCACTTTAAAGATAATGTGGAAGTATTTTTAAGAGGAAATTCGAAGAATATTATCATTACATCAACTATAAAAGATGTGTGATCATTATTTATCACATATTTGATGCAAGATAAAATATAAAAATCGTGAAATAATGCATGCTCAACTAACAATACTATAATTCTACAACAACAATAACTAGAATGGTATTATAGATAAGAGAGTTTATAAATCCAAATACGAGAATTAAAGCTAAGAGTTTAAATAATCAGAAAGAGTCAAAAATATCCCAACATAGTAAGCAAAAATACATCTAACTGGTTAGTCTAACTCTTAATTAAATGAGAAAGTAACTCTTGAATCCTCAAGCAATGGCCAACTACTGGCCCACGATATCATTATCAACATATTCTAGTTAAGAATTGTATCCCTACAAATCGTCATCTACTTTCTAGACCAGAAGGCGGATCATTACAGTGACCATACAAAGGTAGCATCAGTACGGTGAAGTACTAGTCAAACAAACTACCTAAAACATGGTAAGAGCTTACGCAGCACATTGAAGTCACATAGTAGCATGATGATAAACATACTAACATAAAATAACACTTACGCTCATGGTAGTAATATAATATGACATTCTTGCATGGAGATCATGGAAGAATAATAATACAGTAGATGCATCATAACCACATAATATAAACCATATTATAAATCTTTCTTTAGTAAACACATAATTTTCAGTTATTAAGATAATATGTTCGACCTTACCTAGTTCTCCACCATGAACAGAAGTCATGGCAACATATAGACACAATGGGATACCACATCCACTGCATGGGGTCAAAATGCATCAAAGAGGCTTTTCTTCAAGGATACCACACCCACCACACATCGAACCACAAGGGTTAACACACCATGGGATATCAAACCCACCACATAGGGTCAAAATACATCAAGAGGCTTGTACTTGGATACCACATCTACCACGCCTTGAATGTTTATGCCGCGAGGGCTAGAAGTTGGGATACCACACCCGCCTAACCAATGAATAATACAAAGTGTCAAGGGGATTGTATTGGGATACATCAACCACCTGAACTAAACACCAATGTCATACCAACCTGCCATATTATAACTCTATACTTCAAAGATATGTGTATAGCCCCTACCGATTGCAATCCTGATGTGTGTGGGAGGGTGTAATTCTCAAAATGGTATGAATATGGTACAATTATGTTACTCTTCAGTAGAAGATGATTCGGTGATGATGAATTAGGTTTTAAAATTCTCGAATGAGATGGAAACTTAATGGTGATGATTCAAACAAGAAAGGTATGATTCGTTGATGATGGTTTAACAATGATGATGGTTCAAATGGAATTTACTAATTAGCATATGCATTCGATGGTGGAATTATGATGATGTTTGGTTTCAAAAGTTAGGGTTTGGATGAAGGTTAGAGTCATGGTTTAGGGTTAGGGTTAGGGTTTAGTTCGAAAAGAATAAATAAAGTGGTGTTTGGTTGTATGGAAAGGTCAAGGTTTCAAATGGATGGTTTAGAGTTTCGATTGTATATACCGAATTAGCGCTTTGATTAACCACGAATTAGAGTAGGATTTTTATGGTAATCATGGCAGAAAAATATGGATTAAGAATAGTAGAAAATATATGGATTAATCTCTAATTCACACAGATAAAGATATTAAAATTTTCAAGCCAAACCGTTTATACATATTCGATTTGCTTGAGTTTGAACTCGCATAGAATTCACTTGTTTTCAACTTCAATTCAATTCGTCACATGCTCATCTTTGACATTTATGCAGATTATAGCCTTTCTACCGCTAGCTAAAAGATTTCAAACTAAAATATATTATACTACCTTTATGCTAACTTTATTTTCCAACTTTACTACTTAATTAATAAATTAGCTAAATTACTTAAGAATTCTCAAAAATTCTACCAATAACTCCCCATGCATGTGGTCACTTCCTCCTTGCATGTCATGCACATGCACGTAGACACTTAGTTGCTTGTTTATTACGTTTCAAGCAACATAATCATCCATTGGTATTCAAATTTACGGGAGAAACTTTCCAAATGAAGAATAATTTATTCCATGATTATAAAAGCCAATTCTTAAGTGTTTTCTCCTGCATCATTCCCCCTTATTGATTTGAATTTATCCTCAAATTTGCATTGTCATAATAAGGGCTAATATCTCCAACATTAAATGTCCATGATGCCCCACCATATGAATCTGGCAAATCAAGCTCATAAGCACTTTTTCCAAATTTCCGAAGTACTTTAAAAGGACCATCCACCCTTGGCATAAGCTTGTGTTTCCTTAGATTAGGAAATCTCTCCTTCCTCAAGTGTAACCATACCAAATTTCCTGGTAGAAAAACATGTTGGCTCCTATGCTTGTTTGCTATTGTTTTGTACACTTCATTTTCCTTCTCAATATTATGCTTGATTTGTTGATGCAATTTTTGAAAGAACTCCACTCTCTCTTGTGCATCATAACTCTTCACTTCACTCTTCTTCAATGGCACCATATCAATCGGAACATATGGATTAGTACCATACACTATCTCAAATGGACTAGAGCTTGTTGTAGTAGAAGGACTTCGATTGTAAGCAAAATATACATGTGCTAACTTGACATCCCAATCCTTAGCACTCTTACTCACCAATCCCCTTAGCGAAGTGCCAAAAGTTCTATTAGTAAATTCGGTTTGTCCATTCGTTTGAGGATGATGCGATGTGATAAATATAAGCTTCGTTCCTAGCATGTGTTATAACGTCTTCCAAAAATAACTTAGGAACTTCACATCTCTATCCGAAACAATACTTCTCGAAATTTCATGCAACCTCACGATCTCCTTGAAATACAAATCTGCAACATGAGTAATGTCATCAGTCTTGTGACATGGAATAAAATGAGTCATCTTGGAAAATCAATCCACTACAACCATAATATAATTCTTGCCTCGTTGTGTCCTAGGTAATCCCAAAATAAAATCCATGCTAACACCTTCCCATAGTTGAGCTGGCACAAGTAAAGGTACATATAACCCTTTGTGAAAGAAACTCTTGCTCCTTTAACACGTAACACACCTAGAAACCATGGTTTGTACTCCCTTTTACATTCTCGGCCAATAGAAATGTTCTTGCAGCAATTCCAAAGTCTTGTGAACTCCAAAATGTCCAACAATTCCTCCTTCCTACACCTCTTTGATTAGCAAGTCTCGAACTGAAGTCTTCGACACGCATAATTTGTTGTACTTAAATAAGAACCCATCTTGAATAACATAAGCTCTAGAACTTCCTTGTTCCTTGAAATCTTCAAAGATCATAGAAAAATCATCATCCATGGAATATTGAATCTTCAACATCTCAAACCCCAAAAGCTTTGCATCCATCATGGTGAGTAACATGGTCCTCCTCGATAATGCATCCATCACGACATTTTCTTTGTCATCCACATGCCTTGTAGAGAACATAAATATCTACAAGAAGCTTATCCACTTAGTATGTCTTGGACTCAACTTCTTTTGACCATGCAAATACTTCAAACTCTCGTGATCTGAATGAAATACAAAAGGCTTGGGTCTCAAGTAATGACTCTACGTCTCCACACAACGCACTATAGCATAGAACTATTTATCGTAGGTCGAATAGTTGAGTCTTGTGCCATTCAACTTTTTACTAAAGAAAGCAATTGGTTTCATTTCTTGTGAAAGCACACCCCCAATGCCTACACCACTCGCATCACATGTTACTTCAAATAATTTATTGAAATAAGGTAAAGATAATACCGGTGCATTTGAGAGCTTTGTCTTCAAGTCTTCAAAAGCCCTTATCGCTTGATCATTCCAATGGAACTCTCCTTTCTTCATTAGTTGTGTGATAGGTGTTGCAATGGTAGGAAAGTCTTTGATGAACCTCCTATAGAATGAGGTCAACCCATGAAAACTTCAAACTTCGTGGACATTAGTAGGAATAGGCCACGATTGTATAGCTTCCACCTTTGACGGATCAACTCAAATACCATCTCCATTCACAATATAACCAAGAAAAATCACCCTCCCCATAATGAAACCACATTTCTCCATCTTACCATAATGTGTCACCTCTCTAAGCTTGTCAAATATCCTTTTTTAAGTGTTGTATGTCCTTGAACTCACTCTTTTGATATACCAAAATATCATCAAGATAAACAACAACAAAGGCCCCAAGAAATGGTCTAAGTACATCTGTCATCAACCTCATGAAAGAACTTGGTGCATTATATAGCCCAAATGGCATAACTAACCACTCATACAACCTATACCTAGTCTTGAAATTTGTCTTCCATTCGTCCCCTTCCCGTATCTTCATTTGATGATAACTGCTTCTCATATCAATCTTCGAGAACACCTTTGCGCCATGCAACTCATCTAACATGTCATCCAATCTCGACATTAGAAATATGTACTTGATTGTGATGTTGTTGATGGCTCTCGAATCAATACACATCTTCCACATACCATCCTTCATAGGAACTAACAAAGCTGGAACACCACATGGGCTCATATACTCTCCCGAATATAACCTCGGTCTAACAACTCTTGCACTTGTTTCTGTAACTCCTTAGCCTCCTCCAGATTGTATCTATAAGCTGGCTTGTTCGGTAATGGGATTCCTGGCAGAAGATTAATAGCATGCTCAATACCTCTCAAAGGAGGTAACCTACTTGGCAACTCTTTCGGAAACACATCGGCATACTCTTTCGATACTTGTTGTAATTTTGGATCCATATTAGCATTCTTCCCTTATTAGACCTCTTTTACCACTAAGACATAGCATATCTTCTCATCTCTAATAACTTCATTCATCTCATACTCTTTAAAGATCAACAACTCCATATTACTCTTCTTTTCTCCTTTCCTACACACGACTTCTACCTTCCATGTTTCTTCCTTTTCACTCCTCAAAATTGAATCCTCCCCATATAGATTAGGTTTGAGCATAAACTTCTTTTGGCCCTTACACATTGCTTATTAGGGACCCTGTCATGCACAACCTTCCTATCAAATTGCCACAACCTCCACAACAAAATGTGATAAGCATCCATAAGCAGAATATCACATAAAACATCATCAAAATAATTTTCAATCTTAAAAGAGATAAGAGTTTGTTTGGTTACCCTTACGCCTTTGTCTTTGTTGAGACATTGGAATGAATATGGTCTTAGATGACCCTTGGTCTCGCACCGACCTTGTTCACCATATTCTCACCAGCAACATTAGTGCATGAGCTACTATTAATGATGACTTCACACACTTTATCACCAACTCTGCATTTGGCCTTGAAAATCTTCTCATGTTGAGTAAGTAAAGGTTGTGGTTGTACTTGGAGCACCTTTTACAACACGTAGCAATCCACTTGGCCTTCTTCTGAAGTATCCTCTAGGATATCACTTTCCTCTTCTAGGTCTTCATTAAGGTCTTCATTTTCTTCACAAGCCTCCATATTTGATATTTCCTTCAAAGTCAACACGCTTTGGTTTGGACAATCCCAAGCAAAGTGGTCATAACCTCTACACTTGAAGAATTGCTTGTTCACCTTATCAACCACTTGATCTTTTCCCTTTTATTCATGAGTGAACTTCCTAGCATGGTCTTGGTTGGCGGCTTGAGAAATTGGTGGCTTCAACACACCCTTGAAAGTCGAACCATATGGATCATTGATTGACTTGCTTGGTGGCTTTGCCCTCTTCAACTATTTCTCGAACTTGATGGCTAACTTGGCTAAGTCTTCAAACACTTCATAAGGGTACACCTATACCTTCTCCCTCATATTCATATTTAAACCCCTGATGAATCGTGCACACCTTTGTTCTTCTCATTCCTGGACACACATATAAGAGCTAGCCTCTCGAACTCCCGAATGTATTCTTCAACTCCAAGTAACCCTTGCCTCAACATAGTCATTTTTATAAAATTTTCTTTCTCGTATTCCCGAGGCACAAACTTATTCTTCAAATGTTTCTTTAATTTTTCCCATGGCCTAATGTTCGATTTTCCTTCTCTCTCCCATCTCCTTTTTAAATTATCATACCACACTCTAGCGAAATTTTTAAGATTTAATATCTCTATTCGACACCGTTTCTCTTCATCAATTTCCTTATAATCAAAAATTGACTCAACGCTTTGTAACCATTCAAGAAAAGATTCCAAGTTGAGATTACCTTCAAAGTTGGGAAAATCAAAGTGGATTTTTTTCCCACATCATCATAAGTTTCCCTCGAAGTGTCACGTGCCCTTACGTAATTTCCCACTCTCTCTTCTTCTTCTTCCACCTGGTTTTGTGCCCTTCTCACGTGCCCTTCCTCTACTTGTTCCCTTCAGTTTTATGGTTGCACATGGGACTCGTGGGCTTGGGAAGCTTCTATTCTCCCCACTTGTAATTTTACCTCCTTGATTTCATCCATAAAAGGTCTTGAGAAAATCTCTCAAGACTTCTCCTTGGTTCTCCATCCTTCTCCAACCAAACATAACACTCCCCAAACACGCCCTTAATCACATGACCTCTTGTTTCTTTTTAATGAACTCTTGTAAATTCTTGAAGATGGAACACTTTCTTGATGAATCTTGAAGAAAGATTGAATCTTGATTGCAATTCCACCAACCTATGGCTTTGATACCAAAATTGATGTGTGTGGGAAGGTGTAGTTCTCAAATTGGTGTGAATATGGTTTGATTATGTTAGTCTTGAATAGAAGATGATTCAATGATGATGTATTAGGTTTCAAAATGCTATAATGGGATGGAAACTTGATGGTGATGATTCGAATAAGAAAGGTAGGATTTGTTGATGATGGTTCGAATGGAATGTACTAATTAGCATATGCATTTGATGATGGAATGATGATAATGTTTGTTTTTGAAAGTTAGGGTTTGGATGAAGGTTAGAATTGTGGTTTAGGGTTAGGGTTAGGGTTTGGTTCGAAAAGAATGAATAAGATGGTGTTTGGTTGGTATGGAAGGGTTAGGGTTTCGAATGGATGGTTTAGGATTTCAGCTGTGTATACCGAATTAGGGCTTTGATTAACCACAAATTAGAGTAGGATTTTGATGGTAATTATGGCAGGAAATTATGGATTAAGAATAGTAGAAAAGATATGGATCAATCTCTAATTCACACAAATGAAGAGATCAAAACTTTCAAGCTAAAACATTCACACAGATTCGATTTACTTGAGTTTGAACTCACACAGAATTCACTTATTTTCAACTTCAATTCAATTCTTCATATGCTCATCTTCGACATTCATGCAGATTATAACCTTTCTACCACTAGCTAAAGCATAATCCAAAAGATTCCAAACTAAAAGATATTATGCTACATTTTTGCTAACTTTATTATCTAACTTTACTACTTAATTAATAAATTAACAAAATTACTTAATAATGCTTGAAAAGTCTGCCAATAACTCCCCATGCATGTGGTCACTCCCTCCTTACATGCCATGCACATGCACGTAGACACTTAGTTGCTTGTTTATTACGTTTTGAGCAACATAACCATCTGTTGGTCTTCAAATTTGTGGGAGACACTTTCCAAATGAAGAATAGTTGGCTCCATAATTATGAAAGTCAATTCTTGAGTGTTTGCTTCTGCATCAAGTCCTCTAGAGAAGGAAATAGGTACTAAGTGAAAATATAAATGTAATACCCCCAAAATTTACTACTGAAAAATTTTATTTTAATGAAAAGGTTTAACAGAAGCGAAATAACAAAACTGTAAATTATGGGGATATTACCGCCACACTTAGTACTAGATCGGTTCACTCTTACCGTTCTAGTACTAAGTACTAAGGGTGAATGGGATTTATACCAAACACAAGTCATTAATTAAGAACGAGAATCCATGAAAGAACTCAATCATCGTCGTATAAAAATCAGAGTGTGGTTTAAGTGTTACAACCCAAGGAGTAAGTAACTAAAGTTTTCCAAAACATAAAATTCCGCATGACATAACATAACTAGTATAAAAAAAATACATAGAAAAATAAAAGGAAAGATAGAGTCCGACTGGGTCGCTCTTGATCCCCAAGCCAATTATAGGCTCAACTCTCAGCCCCGCCCGATGCTTCATAAGTGTCATAGGCATCGAAGACATCATCTCCTACATGCACAAACTCAGATGGGTCTTCTGCTCGTGAGAATGAGTAGCACCCATGAAACAGGTGGTTAGTACGCTATGTACTGACTAAGGTAACCATACAGCTAAGGCCAACATATAAGGCATGTAACACACGCATGATCATATAGGCAACATGCAATAATACAAATAATGAGGCTGGATTATAGTTCAGATAAACGTGTTCTTTAGTTCGATGGTCAACATGCTCATTTCACACATACTCTTTATCAATCCATGCGAGTGTGGGAACCCCACTATTATAGTCGGTAGACCAGAATACATACAGGACAGAACACTCCTAACCACTATTATAGCCGGTGGACCGGTCTCCAAGGTAGAACACTCCTAGCCACTATTATTCACTGGTGGGCTGGTCTGGCCCCGACTCACATGGTGTTTCACTGTAATTACTTCGTATCTTTCCCATGTCTTATCATCATTACATTCGTTTTGTTGAGCACAGAATCCCCCCACTATTATAGCCGGTAGACCGAAAATTATGCGGGGAAAAACGCTCCTAGCCACTATTATTTGCTGGTGGATTGGTCTCCAAAGCAGCCCAGCTCCTGGCTACTATTATTCATTGATGGACCTATCTGGGCCCGGTTCAACAATCTTTTTCTTTAAATGGTTAGTATCTTATTCATGTCTTGTTTGATAAATATTTCACCCTTGACATGCATGTCACCAACCTTCTACTTTTATCCTCTCAAGGGGGTCCGTCCCATATCTTGAGACTCCTACACCCCTATCACACCCCGACATCAATTCCCCCTTGCATTTACCCATAATGAAAACCCAACTCCTAAGGGTGTGGGTTAAGGCCCATCACCTCATGACATCCAACTCTACGTACTATCACCCTCTAGGGTTTTTCCTTGAAAACCCTAATTGGACCTATGGCCCAACTTCCTCTTACTTACACTACCATTATTTCAGTTATCGCCCATTACCTTATCTCATTTAGATTCAACCCCAAATCATATCACTTTACTCATCGATTTCCCATGTGACGGGAAAACCCTAGTTAGCCACTACAAACCCTAGCACCTTTCTTCCCCCACAAGTAACCTCTCTATTTTTTTCACCTAACAATCCTTCCTTTCCATGGCACCCATACTCATCCCTCATATAATAAATTTCACTCTTAACCCATACTCCACTCTTCCTTAATTTTCCTACATACTATTTTTCATTGCAAGTCTCCAATCCCTCCACAACTCTCCCCTTACCTTACTTACACCCTAAAACAACTTTTTCACTTAAAGATCATCTCCATGCAAACTCCATGCACCCCATGCAAACCCTCAAAGTTCCCATGCAAGATTCCCATCTCTCATTCATTTTGATCACCTCCTCGTCTTTATTTTCCTCTCACGAATCATGAGATATTTTGGTCAACCTCATGTCCTCGTTAGTGAACTCACTTCCCATTTTCTTCCCTTTTTTTATCATTTCATCCCCATATCATATTATCGATCATCCTAGCATGCATGTCCTATAGGGTCACATCATATCACATCATAATCACCATATATACATATTATACTCATGCCATAAGGGAACACACGAACATACCTCAACTCCAAGCTGCGATACACATAAGACAATTTAATGATAACCATACGATACATAACATAGCATGATATATAACATCCAAGGCATACAAGTCACACAATATACATAGACCTTAGCTACATCCTTACCTAAAAACGATGTCAGGCTTAGAGCACATTCCTACGCATCCTTAAGGTTTTGACTTGATTCACCTATAAGAGGGAAATGCTATAGGTTAATCTCCCTCTTACTAAAATTACCATTATTCCTACCCTACCCTTATCAAAATCTACTATTAGGGCTAATAATGATAATAGTAGTTTTATAAGTAAAAGTAAGGTTATTATTCTCAAAATAATTAATCATGCTACTACTAAGTAAAATAAGTCTTAGTAGCTACCATGGTTTATGTTATAATAATCACAGCGATATTCATAGTATTAAAGGTAATAGTTTCAATAATAATAATAATAATAATAGTTTTAGTGATAATACTAATATCGACCCAAACCCTAGTAATAATAATGATAGTGATATTAGCAATATAAAAGTAGTGACCCTAATGATACCTATATTGATAATGCTAGTGGTGATAATAGGTTAGTGATTATGAAATGTTAACAATAATGACAAGGTAATAATAATAATATTCATAGTAATAATAACAATAACAATAATAATAATAATAATGATAATAGTAATAATAGTTCCAATCTTAAGAATAATGCTAATAAAGGTCCTAGAAATCATAATAGTAGCAGCCTTGGTGATAATATAGTCAAGAATAATAATAATAATAATAATAGTAGTAGTAGTAGTAGTAGTAGTAGTAGTAGTAGTAGTAGTAGTAGTAGTAGTAGTAGTAGTAGTAGTAGTAGTAGTAGTAGTAGTAGTAGTAGTAGTAGTAGTAGTTATAGTAGTAATGCTAGTAATAATAATAATAATAATGTTAAGCATAATAATAATAATAATCGAAAAGGGTAATAGTAATACAAGGGTCCAAATATTTACACTAATAATAAGAGTGATAATGGTCAAAGTTAGTATTAATAGTGTTAGTAAAAAAATAATGATAATAATAAAGATAATCATAATAATACTAAAGTTGTAGACCATTAATAATAATCACATTAGTTAGAAGTATTTATGAAGTTAGGTTAAATAATAATAATGATAACATAACAGTAATAATAATAAGGATAATAATAATAATAATAATAATAATAATAACATTAATAATAATAATAATAATGAGTAATACTATTAATATTACTAAAAATTACTAACATTGGCGGAAACGGCGATGGCGGCAACGGTGGAGGAGGAAGAGAGGTGGAGAGATGGGGGTATAGGCTAGAGGAGAGGGAATGATGGGGTGTTTGAGGTGGTGGAGGGTGTCTCAGGTGGAGAGGGGTAGAATGAAGGTGGTGGTGCAGCCAAAGGTGGCGGTGCACGGCGGCGGGTGTGGTGGCCGAAGGTGGTGGAAGGTGGAGAAGGGAGAAGGAGAGGGAGGTAGGGAGAGATGGAGGTATGGGGAGGTAGCGTAAGGTCCCCTGATTGTTTTGGAGGGTAGAGGTGGTATTATTTGCAGTGGAATTGGTGGCGGACGGTCGTGTGAAGGGCGGTGGGGTTCGAAGTGGGGTTGATCAAGAGGGTGACTTTGCACGATCGGGGTGGCTCGTATAGGGAAAATCGAGGGAGGAGGGAGGTGTGGTTGGGTAGAAGGTGGTGTAGGGAATGCTTAGGTGGGTGACGTGGGCAGTGGTTGGTTATCGACAAAAAATTGATTGCAAGTCGAGGGTTACAGGTCGGCTGGGGAAGAAGGAAGGGGAAAGGGGTTAGACCGGTTGGGGCGAGGGGTGAAGGAAGAAAAAAATGAGGCGAGCCTAGGCCGCGCCGTAGGAAAAGAAGAAGGAAGGGAAAATTTGGCCGTGAGGGGCTGGCCCAGCTCAAAAAGAAGGGGGAAAAGACAAAGGAGAAGGAAGAAAAGAAAGAAAAAGGAAAAGAAAGAAGAAAAAGGAAAAAGGGAAGAAAGATAAAATGGATAGGTTAGGGTATTTTGGGCATTTGGTATTTTTGAATATTTAAAATTAATAATATTTAAAATAATAATAACAATCAATTTCCTTTTTAGATTAATTTGGCTGTTTTGAATAAATTTTTCTTAACTTCCATTTTAATTAGCAAAACACCCTAATTTTCTTAATTAAATTCTTTATTATTTTCCTCCTGATTTACCTTAATTAACTCTCTTTATTTTAATAAAATAATTAATTTAATTAATTTTCCTAATAAATTCTTATTTGGCCATAATTCCCTAAATTAGGGGTTGGGTGTATTTCAATAAAACATAGGGTGACCCACCCACTAACTCCTGACTAGCCACCCCAAGAGTCAAAGAAAAAGGTTTGAAAGAAATGTTAACCCATTAATTATTAATTACCGAGTGATATTACAAATCATAAATTAATTTCAGTATTATCCAAATTGGGTGTTTCCAAGTGATAACACCAAATACATCACAAGGCATATAAGCCACCAATTAGGTATTTAGAGATGATACCAAACTTAACCAAATCAACTCTCCAACCACTATCATCATTTTGATCCATATTAATTTCATAATAAACATGAATGTAATCATGATTAAAATGTTGTAATTGCATAAAAACATTAATATAGAATGCCCAATGAAAGGATATTAATTCATAAGTAAATTTAGAGAAAACAAGCTAACTAGCCGATCAATCCCTAGGACCCATCAATTGGTCTAGATGTACCAAACTTTCACAGAAAAATAAACCAAAGAACCAGTCGATTGGTTAGTTCCAATGATTGACTATTTATAGGAAACCAGGTTTAATCAAACCGGTCAATGGGTCTAAGCAAAGACAACACCACTCTGGTCACAAGGCAGTTAGTTGATGGCTTGGGTAAACCAATCGACTAATCATAACAACCAACCAACTAGTTCATTGAACCAATCGAATGATCTCGCAACCAGGTTATCAAGTTCCCCAAACTAAGCGACTACTCACACAATCAGTTGATCGATCCAGCAAACTGATTGATTGGTATAGGAAAAACAACGTCCAAACTCACACATTAAATTTCACTTAATTGTACCATATTAATCCTAGCATACTTCTATATCATAAAACATATAAAAATACATATTGAACACATAGAACCATATGGATACATAATAACATTGACATTTAATAAAATCATGCTCAAAACTACCTAAAAGTATGCATATTATTAGGAAACTCAAAACATGTTTAATTTTCAAGGAATAAAACTTTACCACATGCTCAAATATAGGAATATAATTAACTCATGCTCAACATAGAAACACACCAAGAAAATTGAACCACAATAAGCAGCAAATGACCTTATTCATATTAAAAATAAGAATGGCTTACCTGAAAGCAATTCTTCTAACATAAAATACTTCTAACTTGATGGTTGTCTACTTGGCCCTCAATTCCTAAGAGAATCAAGAATCAAAACTATTAAAATTACTTTTCAAAACTTACTAAAAAAAATCAAAAAAAGGAGAAGGAGAAGAAAAATGACATATCACAACATATTCTCATAATTGAAACCTAAAACAAAAAACCCAAGGTATTCATCCTTTGTCAAAACTTTAACTCTTCCTTGATTAAGAGAAACAAGGAAAAGATAAAACTAAGATTAGGAGAATAAATAAGAGGCAATCATTTTGACCAAAGGATAGGGAACAAGAGGTAAGCCTCTATTTTCTCTACAAAGAAGAAAAGAGAGTAAAAGTGGACAATTCCCAACACTAGGAAAATTTCCACAAAGGAAAGGGGAGAGAATTAGCAAATGCAGATGATAGGGGAGTGGATTGAATCAGGAATTGGGTGTGTACAAGGGAAGTGTTGGTCAACATACCCAAATGGAAGAGAGGGAAGTCTAATATAGATTGATTGTGAGCAACCCAAAGTGTAAGGAGACCGTGAGTTGAGGTAAAGCAGGTAAGGTGTGATCAGGGAGAGACATGGCAAGGGTATGGTAGGCCATGGAGAGATGTAGAAAGTCAAGCACACATGGCTATCAGAAGAGGGAGGAAAGTGAAGAAGATGATAGAATGTAAGAAATGCATCAAAAAGTGCTTTTGGAAAAAAATTATGTAAATAAAATTGTAGACTAATCTAAATAATGTGAAAATAATCTCAAAGCATCTAATTATGCTTATTAGCATAAATATATTCTAATTAAAAGTTTTCATAAATATTGGAAAAAATATTTAAACCAAAATTAGAAATGGATCTAAAGTTTTAGAACAACCAGTAAATTAATTTGAGCAAACCGGTCGATTGATTTATTAAGAAATGAAATTGCCAGTTCTTGAGTATACTAGTTAATCGGTTAAGCAATCTAGTCGTTCTATTTTTCTGAAAGTCATAAATTTATTAAAATTACAATACCTTTCCAAAACCAAAACTCATTAATTTATATCAACATAACTTCAAATACAATTTGAATAAGCTTAGGTCGGGGTATTATATCCCCACTATTACATGTTTAGGATTAGGTGAATAGATGTAAACTATGTTTGGAAATCTATTAAGTAATGTTTACCTAAGTTAATTGTGGTAAAATATTTACCTTAAATCACTAAGTTTTTGTTAACTCTAATTTAGGTTTAATTGAGATAAAGGTCAAATTGTAAATGATATAAACTATATTTACCTTAATTTACCTCAACCTAAATGATATTAGAATACTTTTTATCCACGTAGACTAATATTATTCAAAAAATATTTTAAAATATTCACTCCAATTCACTTTTATTTTCTTTATTAAAATGAATTTTTAATGTTTAATTTTGTTCTAGTTCACCTCAATTCAAACAAAACATAAGAAAAATGTTTTCATTTTTTAGCACTAAGTGTTTCTTTTTAAAACTCACTTCTCTCTAAAGTTCTCACCAATCTATTGAAAATCTCACTCCAACACAAATTAATAAATAATAGGAAATTATATGATATAAACTTGAATTTACACAAAATATACGACATAATTCCAAGTTTTTACAAATGTGCCAAATCACCTTATATAAATAATAACCGTTGATTATGTATCAGAATTTAAAAATATATGGAAACCACCCTGTGAAATGACCTATTTACACTCACCTATATTAGTCATTATTCCCTCCATTTTTCATACCATTTTTATTTTCTTCTTTTTTTAAATCAATTAGCTATTATTTTCCTTTGTTTACTTTCATTTAATATTTTTTATTTCTTGAACAAAGGTATAAAATAAAATTTGTTAAGATTTTAAAAAAATCGTTTATTTTATCTCCTACCCCTTCTTTTTCTCTCATAATATAAACTAATTAAAAATAAAAGAAACTTGAAACAATATAAAAAAAAATCAATTATCTAATCTTTTCTTTTTGTCACAATATGTAAAATCTAACTAAAACAAACACAATTTGAAGCAAAACAAAAGGTTGTCATTCTTCAAGCCTTCGACCAAGGATCTAGTTCAATATTGTTCTTCTTTATTCTTCGATACAACTCACAAGAAAAAACCAAATTCCAACTTTAATCAAAACAAATATAAGATGAATGAACTAAAAGTAGAGCTTCAACTCAATCCCCATCTTAGTGATTAAATCTAACACCTAACAAACAACTTGGACCATATCAAAAATTCAAGATAATCAACAAGGTAATTGAGGATAGAAATTTAATGAAATAAAAAATTGAACACCTAAATCAAAGCTTAGGCTCATATATGAGATAACCTCATCTCACCTTAAACAAATTTGAATGAGCTTAGATTTAAGAGAGAAACGAAGAACTTGCAACATCAATTAAAATAGAACACAAATGATCCAAAAATGAAGCATTGAACAACACAAATAAAAACGAACAACGACAAATAGAAATTCAAAGTAGCAACTAAATCACCTGTTGAGGATTCAAAAACCCAAGAGAGCTTAATCAATCAAATTTGCCCTAAAATGCACAAAACGGGACCAAATCTTCAAACTATGAAGAAACCTAGATTAAGGCGAGATATTGGAAATAATAAGCAAGAAACAAACAAATCTTCAAAGAAAGGAACCAAATTGAATATAGGAGATTCGAAACCAAAAGGCCAAGTTTTGCTAGGAGGTGGAGGAAAACAGATGATGAGGTGAAATCAATTAACAACTCTGACATCCTCAAACCATACCAACAACAAGTGCCCACATGCAAGATTTCATCCCCAAGCCCCACCATTTTAGTTTCATAGCAACATAGCTTTGTTTTGGTTTTCTCCACATAACCAACCCAATAACTCCATCCAAATTCACGAGTGAACACCACAAATTAAGTGTGAGTGGGTTGGGAGAGTGGAGGAAGTTGTGAGAGTGAGAAGACAGAGGAATTTTTTGCATGATTTTGGGAGGGAATGATCATAAAATTTTATTAAATTTCTTCCTTGTTTTAGTTGTCTACTATAATTATTTTAGTTGTTTAAATGATTGATTTTTGTTTTACATTATATTTTTCTCAATAAATAAAATAAATTGAAACTATTTTTTTAGCATATTTAGTTTATTTAACTTTATTTTTAGTTTTGGCTTTATATTTAAATGTTTTCTATTCTTATTCTAATTGAACAATTTTTTATTTCACGGTTTTGTCCAAAAATAAATAAATTAAATGAAAATGAAATAGATGTAAGTATAAAAAAAAAGTTAATTAATTGAAAAATAATTAAGAAGAGTGAATGGGGTAAGAAAAATGGAGGGAGGTATGAGTAATATATGTGATAGTGAAATCGTCATTTTGTAGGGTAAAATATGATTATTATTATTATTATTATTATTATTATTATTATTATTATTATTATTATTATTATTCTTAAATATTGACACATAGTTGATGGTTATTGTTCATGCAATGTAATATGGTACAAAACTCCCTAAAGTTAAGGTTATCTTGTATGTTTCAAAAAGTTCAATGTTATATGGTGTAATTTCCCTTTTTATTATACCAAAATAGGCATAAAATACATGAAAGTGATGAAGAAACTAATTCTTCGTGTGTGAGAGACAATACATGGTAGACCTTAGATTCATTGTTGGTCTTATGAGTTTGCTAAAGGCCATCATTCTTGGAATGGAACAAGGTCGGTCAGTTAAACTAGTTTGATCATAAACTAGTCACAAATCTGGTCTAATACATCTCAAAATTTAAAAATTTCAAATCATTTGAATAAAGTGGATCAAGTCTATCTAAACTACTAGTTGAACTATTTTTGGTTCACCTAATTTTTTTATTTAAATTTGTTGTTATAATTTCTTTGTAAAATATAGTTTATGATATTCAAACCTATGGGTTTTAGTTAGAAAGGTTAAATTTCAACCAATGATAAGATTTTTATGCTTGTGTGATATTTCTACTTGTTTCATGTTTATCTATAAATTTCTTTTATTGTTTTTATGATACGATTATTAAAAAAAAAAACAAGGTGGTTAGTGGAACTTGAGCTTGGACTTTAGATTGACACAATAGTTTTTCATGCTATATTTTTTTTTCATAAGTTATTATTTTTTTAATTATAAACTAAAAATCGGTTGAACCAAGGTCAAATCGTAACTTGAAATTTTTTACTACTATGATTGTTGTTCAATTGTAGCAAATAATTTATCTTAATTGTTCTTTAAAGTGCTAGTTTGGCTTTTCTTAAACCATTTGTGTGCGCACTTTTTTTATTTTGTCCTTCATCGTTTTATCCAAAATAAAAAATAATATTATAATAATATATTTCTTCTATTTTGTCTCTCTAATTTTCTTACCTCCATACTTTTACCCTCTATATAATAATAAAAGATGAAGATGTATTTAAAGGTATAAATATTTTCACTTTGTTCTTATAAAAGTATATACATTTTCAATTTTTCGTAAATGCAAAAGCATTTTAAATTTGTTCTCGTTAAGACATAATACTTTTTTTATAGAAACTTAAATTTTAGGTAATTTTTATTTATTTCTTAATAGGAACATAGTCTTTGTGTTTATCTTGATAGAAGCAAAGTTCAAGCTATGCCTTATATATATATATTATAAAAAAATATTTATGTCTTAATGGGAATAAATTATTAATGTTCATGCTTTTACCAAAAAATTAAAATTATTTATGTCTTTATGATAACAAACCCAGAGCATTTAGCCTTTAAACATAATTTTATCAATAATAAAATACACAATTATATCAATCTATGTTCCATTAAATTTAACTAAGTTAGTTATTATTTATTTTATTGATAAGTTTGATTTTAGTTTTTAAAATAAACATTAATGGTTATTTTGTTTTATTATTATTGATGAAAAATATTAACTGAAAATTAATTATTTTTAAATTTTTAGAAATTACTATATTAGTTTTTTAAATTAATATTTTCATGTGTATTATTTTCCAATATTAATTAAAATTATTATTATTATGATTGTTAAAATTATTTATAAAGTTGACATAATTATTAATATTAAGTTGTTTTTCATTTGTACGATGCATAGAATAAGACATTGAAGGTAACAAAAGTATAACATTTGTTGTTGTAGTTGAGCAAAGTCCCACTTTATCCCAAGCTAGTATCTTCAAAGCTTGGAGATTAATAAATATAAGTAGTTGTTTAATGTTGTGGATGGTAACTTACCTTTTGATAAATTAGTTTCTCTAATGCATTTTTTGATATTGTTTTTGACTTATTAAGCTTAAAGTTGTTATACTAAGCCTTTTCTTGGGAAAACTATGGTTGTAGGTTGTTGTTGTGTTTGTTGTTTTCCATATTTAGAATATGAATTTGCTAAAATTATAGTTAAAAAACTATGTTTTAGAATCAAAACAATTTTTTAAAGACAAGCTAAGTGTAGTAACTCGTTTAATATGCTTTTTATTTAAAGGTATATGCTATCTTGGATTAGTGTCATTGTGGGTATATATTAGTGCATTTTGTCACATTTAGTTTTATGACCTATTAATAACTAAATGGTATTGATAATATACTTTGTATTCCTTGATATTAATTTGGTTGCTTTTTTCATGGTCTCTAGCCATCAACTTTCATGGAGTCAATTTAAGTTGATCTAGAATTCAATCGAGTCTTTATAAATTTTTAGATAATTGATTGATAGGCCAATTATATTTAATTCTTCAAATAATATAATGCAAAAATCAATTTTTTAAATGGGAATTATTTGTCCATATTTCATTCCTCAGAGGGTATTGAATGTTACAAATATTAGATGTAACTTTACATATTTCCAATAGCGATTAGAATATTTTTAATGATAATTTGTTACTTTTTTTCCTCTACTATATCGTTTTGTGTTATGGTTTTAAAGTTGTACAAATTCAAATGTAGCAAATATAGTCTATATTCAAGACTAATAGTAATTATAATGGTAATAACTCATTAGGTCTAATTATATGCATTCACTTTATCTCTTTTTTTGCTGATGTTAGTCAACTTTTACTACAATAATAGGCCATTCAAATTATTTTATAGAAAACATTTTTCTTCACTTACTTAAAGTCTTGTTACTTGAGTTGAGGTATTGTTTTTGCAGAAAAAAAAAATTGATATGTCCGTTTGTTGTTGTTATATATTATAACGGATAATAAGTCTTAATTAACTTTTAGATTAGTTAAAATTAATTATTATTCATTTAAATTATAACAATTTTATCATATGAAAATATTTAGTTTAAGCCTTTATATAATCATAGAAAAGTATTAAAATTAATTAAATTACCAAACTAATATTTTATATAGTCCTTATTAAATTATTAATTAAAATATAATTCAAATTAAAATATTCCTAGAATATTCTTGACTATTCTCACCGATGGATTGGTAATCAAGTTACAACCTCAAGGCAGAGCGCTCCTGGCCACTATTCTCATCTATGGATCGGTAATTAAGGTGCAATCGGTCTTGGCCATATGATGTTCTACTATAAGTAATTAATTTTTTACCATGGGTTATTATCATCTAATGATTCAATTTACTTAAGTTTTGGACCCCACTATTCTCACCAATGGAACGATATAGGGTACAACTTCCAAGCCAAGACACTCTAGTGGATCGTTAGTTGCAGCTGGTCCTGACTCAAGCTATCTTCCACTTTAAGTGATTAGTGTGTTATTTGTGTTTTATTTGATTTAGGTTCATCACACAAACATATACACCTACCCCATGTATGGCACCTTCCTACTACTACCCTGAGAAAACCTTATTTCATTTGGGTACCTCTAGTAAATCCTCACCTCCAGTGTCCCTTTTGAGTCCCCAATCTAGCCAATAAACTCTAACATGTAATTGGAATCCCTCATTCAAGGGTCATGGCCTGTTACCCTTGTTTCTCCATGTAATAATAACTAGTCTCTAGGGTTACTACTCAAAACCCTAATTTATCCTAGTTGGTCTAGTCCCTCCTCTACTACTTTTCTAGACCTAAATTTCTATACCCATGCATAAAATGCTATTGCTAACCATAATATTGAATATCATAGCCTAAATCCCCCATTTTGCACAAATAATAATGTCCTTCCTATTCAAGCCCCCGCCGAAACCCTAATTCCTCATTTTGGTTACAACTACTTCCCTCTATCATGTATGGCTACTAAATTTGGTACATATTCCCAAAATGATATGGTTAACATCATATTACAAGGTTATAGTCCAAATCCCCCATTTTTTATATGTGATAATAGCCTACCCCAAGGGTTTCATGCCTTGACCTCCCAAAACCCTAGTTTCACCTTTTCGTCATATCTCCTCCCCTAGTGCTCAAAGGCTTTCCCAATTTTCATGGATACCCAAAATTCCATATTTAGATCCATATCCATCTTTTTTTGTAACGAAACTCCACTCTACTCACATATGATCATATCTCCCTTAGGTTTTACTCCCCCAATACATGGTCATTCACCCCGATATTGTATCTACCCTAAACCTCCTTTTTTATCACAATTATTTTGTATAGTATCTCCAAACTATTTTAGGCCAATTTACACCCTAAATCACCCTACATGTCATGTAACACCCCCAAATTTTATTACTTAAATTTTCATTTTAAAGAGTTAATAGCATAAGCCAAAACATAAAATGGAGGGGTGTTATGCTGCATTCAACATAGAAAAGGCACTCCCTATGGCTAGTCCATGTCATGTGCAAGGCAAAAGTAACTTCATACCTAGGAATCAGGTGTGGGAAGTACTTAATTCCATCGCGATATAGGATACAAAATAGAGATAAGGGAATAAATAGTGAAGATAGAGGACTAAGAGTCCAAAGAGAGATAGAGATATCTGGATAACCATACCCTTTACCAATTTATTTAGCACTCACCCAAGGTAAGAACATCAAGCTAATAATCATCAATCACTTGTAAAATAGGGTAGATCTGCTCATGGGAATGAGTAGCACCCATAAAACGGGTAGTCAGTACACTATATACTAAGCAAGGGAACAATACTATCGAAACAGGGATACAAATAGCACATGCTTTCACATTAGATAATAAGGGAATAACCATATAAATGAAACACCTCATAAGACAGAATATGATCTAGATTCCTTTATTAAATATAATCCATTTTCATTCTTATATATACGTTGAGTGCAAGAACCCCACTAGTCTTAAATCGGTGGAACGGTCTGATGTTTTTCTCAAGGACAACACATCCGAGCCACTATTCTTTCTAGTGGAATAGAGATTTAAAATATCCACTCACAAGCCACTATTATCCCCAGTGGAACGGGATACATACATACATATAGATAGATAGATATAGAAAAATAGATCACCTTGGTACTAACTCACGTATTCTTCCACTTTAGATCATTAATATCTTTTCCATAAGTGATAATGATACATTTTCATTTCATGATGAGTATATATAGAAAAATAGATCACCTTAATACTAACTCACGTATTCTTCCACTTTAGATCATTAGTATCTTTTCCATAAGTTATAATGATACATTTTTATTTCACGAAGAGTAGGGACCCCACTAGAGGTGTTCAATGATATAAAAACCAAGTTAGGTGGATTTTTCTTTATCAAAACTATGACTAAAGATTAGGGATATAAATATTTTTAACCAAACTAAACTATTTTTTAAATACTTTAAATACCATAATTTTGTGGTATGGTTTGGTCCACTATTTATGCCCTTTAGATTTTAATATTTATTTTAATGCTTACAAGAAAAACTATATCTTTACTATTCATCTTCAAATTTATAGTAACTATTTTTTTATGAATTTACAACTAATCTAAACTTCAAAATTATAACTTCTAATTCAATATCCATAATAAATAAGTTTTATATCCTATCACATTAGGAAATAAAAGATAAGAAAAGGTTTGTATATATGCACACTAATGTAAGAAGAAAGTTTTTTTATAGGCTATAATATACTACTTAAAAGTTACAAAATTTTATATGGAAATATTTTACATTTAAAATTAAATATGTACGATTTGTTTTTTATAAACTATAATTTAATTTTCAAAACCATAATCAAACCATTTTTATAGCTACTAAACCAAACTATATTTTTTCAAACATTAAATTATGGTTTGGTTTGTGATTTGGGTCATATTATGACTACCCCTACCAAAAATGAGACCGATGAAACATGATATTTGATTGGACTATTCAAAAATGTTAAAAGATATCTAGTTTAATCCATATTAGATTTGAGTTAATTTTCTTTATGTATGAATTGAATAACAAAGTATTTTGACAAGTTTTTTTTTTTAATTAAAATTTCTAGTTTGTACTAAAAAAACATTTTTTTGTTTCAATATTTCAATCCAACTTGATTCATAAATACTCTACTAGTGATAACAAAAAATGAGTGGGTATGATTGACCACCACCTACACCGCTAAAGCCCCTACCACCACCACTATTATTAGTTCTAATGATATTATTGTTACTATTATCATCAAAATTATTATTTATATTACTGGTATTATTCTAATGAGTAATTTAGGTTGTTGTTGTTGTTGTTTGTAATTACTATTATTATTGTTGTTGTCATTGGCATGATAGTGTCAGATGATTAAATGAAATTAAAATCTAAAAATTTAAAACTAATTTTTAGAAATAATTGTACTAAAAAATGGTTTCAACTTTTTAGGAAACAAAAATAATTAAACATTATGCACTTAAACATATCAGTACTCAAGGGCACTTGAAAATAAAAAGGATGATTTATGGGTATCTATATTTTCATCTCTTTAGGGTTTTTGGCTTCCCCAATATCCATGTTGTATTATTTTATCTAATCTAAAATATTATTCTACGTAATCCTATGAGATGGAACTTTAAACTTATTTGACATTGTTTCCCTCAACATATCCTTAACATTTATATCCTATAAGTTTGTTCTTTTCCATATTAAATATTGCTACTAATACATTATCTAAAAAGAGTATTTATTGTTGAATTGGTTTATCCTTATAAAGCAAGGTGCAATCGTACTAACACATGTGAATCAATTCATACCCCTAACCCTAACTTACTCATCATCCTCTCAAAGTCATAGTTCAATCACAATAACTTATTCACCTTTGGAAGAAGCTCTTTCAAAAACTTTAGAATTCCATCAAACAACTTAATACCCCATTTATCCAATATCGTATGAAAAATCAACTTTACTAAAATATTTAAAGAAGAGAAATTTTGACAGCCAAGATAAAATTTTGTCATCATATCTTGGCATAAATCTTCATAATATTGATGGGTGCATATTTTATGGTATTATTTGATGTATATTGACCTAACTTTCTATATTTGTTATGGCAATTGAACCATTTTCCCTCTAGTTTTCTCTACTGGCCTAGCTTTGTAAGAAAAGATGAAATCACAATAAGTTGGGATGATAGCTAAGGAAAATAAGCACAATACGAAAAGCGGGCTCAAAGTCATGAAAAATTTGATGTACCATAATGCAAAACCCTAGAAGAGAAGTCATGTGAAGAAAAAAAATTAAGAGAAAATAATGAAGAGAGAGGGAATATGCATGTCCTGTATTTATGGAAATAAAACCTTTATTTCTTGATTATTCCTCCCATGTGCTCCATGCATTCAAGCCATATGTATAGTGTTAGGGGAAAAATGCGAGTGTCTTGTATTTACTATTATGGACTTTATTTTTACCATATTTTGGATATGCTTCGTATAACCTTCTCTTTACATATGTAACATATATTAGGTTGGATAAAATCATCAAGAGCACCACCATCAGAATTTCAACTTTCTTTTCATTATTTTAAATTCATAGGGTTCTTATATTATATTTATGTAGTTCATTGATGTAATTGAAGGATTTGAGATAAAACAAAATTTGTGGTTCGGCAATATACTAAGTTCTTCTTTCCTTTGTTTCATTTATTTATTTCGTACTTGTTATTATGTTTAATGCATTTTTGGTTATTCATTTATTTAATTGAGTTTGTGATTTAATTCAATAATTGTTATTTTGTTTAGCTATTCTAGTTAAAGTTACGATTTTTATGTGTTTAGATTCTACATTTTTAGGCTTTATCAATATGTTATGGTAGATTAGTATGGGGTAGGAGGATGTTTGAAGATCATGGGATAATTAATCGTGAGATGTGAATTGAACTTCATTTTTATGTATATTTTTCTTATATTAATAAACCAATTTTAATGATCATTGATCCAAGATTAGGACTTTATTATCTAGCTTGATAACCTAGTTAATTTGAGTATTAATCAAATGCTAGAATAGTATAGTTAATCCGTAATTATTAATGTTTACATCTACAAGTAGAAAATAGATTAGTTAATTTCTAAATAAGGATATTAATTTAATCTAGTTTATTAATCTTTATAATTGCATAATTCAAGCTAATCGTAATTATGGTTATAGTTATCTACTCCGAAATTGATAATGTTGCCATTAATTAAATCTAGAGATCTTATCCTGGGTTATTAATTAGTTAGATAATAAATCATTCGCATATCTTGGTTTATTGGCATAAATGGTTGGTAGGAAGTAGATGCACGCAAGCTTCTATAGATTAACATAAAAAATACTACATGACCATATTGTTCAATAATCAGTTAATATCCCTATGTTGAATATGTCATCTGACCCCTATTATCTCATTATTTTTGTTAATCATTTTGTTAATTATCATTTCCTTCTTTATGTTATTAGTAATTATTTTTCCCTAATTTTATAATCGAAAACTTTTATTTGATAATAAAAATCTAAGAATTAATTTACAGTTTTTATAGGATCGACCCCTACTCGTTGCTTACTATTTGTTTGTACATTTGGAGTGTCTACAACATCACACCAAATTTGTCACCATTGCATGGGACTCAAAACTTTAATTCTGATTTCTATTATCATTTTTTATATTTAACTCTTCTTCTTATTGTGGGTCCATTTTCTCTTATTGCTTATTTCTGACAAGAATTCACTCTTAAGAGCATCTGTAATCAAAAATAGAAATTTAGTAATGCAACACATGGACCCCACTTTAATTGCTCCCATAGCAAATAGAACTTGAAGATGATTGGAGTACATTTGTGCCATTCTGTCACCCTTGAGTGATTGGTCTTCATCATTTGTGGTGGAAATAGAAGGACTTGGAGAACATGCTTGAAGGACCAGTGGCGAACTGAACTTTGAAGGAGCTTGTAGCTCCTGCTTTTAACCATAATCTCCTTTACATTAATTATCTTGATGAACTAAATGAGTCTGAGATAACACCTAGCCTGATACGTGCATTGCCTATTTTTATAGCTTGTTGGGGCATTAGCTCTTTGGGATCAAGCTGCATTATTGATCCATATAAGTTTACCTAGAAATTTCACATGGCATGCTTTAATATGAAACCAACAAGGGTAAGTGTAGATCAACTTAAATTAAAAGCTTTCCCTTTTTCTTTAACGAATGATACTAAGTAGTGGTTTTATGATTTGCCTACTAGATCTATTAATACTTTGGTTGATATGCAAAAAATTATTTCTAGAAAAGTGGTTTCCATTGTCTAGGGCCACAAATATTATAAAATAAATATGTGGTATTAGGCAAGACGAGGGAGATTCATTACATAAATATTGAGAAATATTTAATAAATTGTGTAGTAGTTGTCCTGACCATCAAATTAGCAAACAATTATTAATACAATGTTTCTATATGATATTAATGCCCATGGATTGTAATATGATAGATGTTGCTAGTAGCAGAGCATTAATAGATAATACCCCAACTCAGGCTAAAAGTCTAATATCTATTATGGCATCTAATTTCTAATATTATGGTACTAGAAATATTATCTCTTCATCTCATGAGGTAATATACAAGTATAGTAGAAATTAATGAAAATTTTAATAACTTGATTTTGTTAGTTGAAAAGGTAGTGAAAGGGGGTGTTAGCTCAAGTGTGTGGAATTTGGTCATATACGAGTCATACTATTGATACATGTCCCACTTTGCAAGAATAACGTAAAATTAATGTGATAACAGACCTCAAAGAAACCCAAATTATGATCTTTATGGTTCAACTTATAAGTAATGATGGAGGGATCATCCCAACCTAAGGTATAAGAACAATCAAAGACTACCATTATACCAAAATCAACAAGGGTGTAACTAATTATAATACCCCACAATTGAAACTTATAAAGTGAAAAAATTTGGTGTTTAATGGATTTTAAATAGTTATTTTATCTTTATTTGGAATTATATTTTATGTTTAATTAAAATAGGAATTGAAACAAATGCTTGAAAATTGTGTAAAATGAGTTTTCCTAGTGTACCAATCAACTAATTCTATGACCCGATTAACTGGTCTATCATTTTTAGCTTGTATTTTGATTCGATGGAATTGATCAACTAGTCTATAGAACATTTGAGTAGTCAACTAAAATGATTGATTGGTTTGTTGAGTTGAGTTAACTTTTCAAGTATTGAATTTTTGGATACAAATTATTCTAACATTTTAGAATTTGGTAATCCAACTTAGAATTGTTTTCTGAGTAATCTATAACCATTTCTAGCCATTACCCCCATCTTTTCCTTCCATCAAACTTATACGACATATGAATTTGGTAGGAAGGAAAAAAAGGGAAGATGACCTCATCCCTTGTCTTCTTATTCTTTTCTAATGAGGAAGATTATGGATGTATAGCTTTCTATAATGCTGGATCTTTATTTGGATGTCATAAGTTACAAAATAATTCCAAAAATAAGTACATGTTTTGACTTGTGTAGGTTGATTTCGATGACTTTGGTAACTTGATATTGATCTAATGTAAGATCAATTCAATTCAATAGAGAAATCACTTATTTCTCTAAAAACAATACTCTACAACTCCTCAAGAAACTCACACTTAAAGAAGAAGAGGCTCAAATTGCTCTCAAATTTTCGATTTCATTCATTAGTTATTATCCTCAATGTACAACACCCTACACACACATGCAGACCTTAGTTCACTCCTTATTAATCAAGCATATATAACTAGCCTAATTAAAAAGATTAACTATATGCATGTTTATATTATATATATTGTGTTACAATGACAAATTACAAACACTGCAAAGTATACGATAAAATAACAAAGCTATACGAAACTCTAAGTATGTAATACATTGAATAATCACATGTAATCAAGTTTTATATCATATAACCTTGTATTACATGCAACTTTGTAATCCTTGTAATGCAATTGTCTTGTATATTATATATCCTTGATGGGTAAAACATATATAATACTTTCAAGAATTACTTAACAAAACATTATAAGTATTATGATATTCAAGAACAATTGATACCATCTCTAAGTATACTAATTCTTGTTATTTGTTATTAGAAGAGTAAGATTGATATGCTTCTACATCCTAAACACTTCATCGTTAACTTGGAAAACACTTACAAGGACCTCAAGAAACATCCTAACCATGTCTTAGAATCATGTTTAGATGTGTAAACATACTTGCATTTGCATCATTCCCTCCCTCTTGTAAGAAATTTGATCTCAAATTTGAATCTTCGAATAAGAACTCCCCAATAAATGAGAAAAAATATTTCAAGATGATTTTTATCTTTAAACTCCTTGATAATAAGTCTTTTGGATGTTTGAAGAATCATCTAAGAACCTAGAAAATGTTGAAAAATCAAATTAGCCTTCAAGTTGAAGCTTCAAATGTAATGCATATACCATGAAATCTCCATGCACCACTCTTTAATCACTTATAATATTCATGGCTTGATCTCCACATGTATTTTATTTTCATGTTATACGTTCAAATTTAGAAAGACATGTCTTTGAATCCTTCAAAGTCACCATGTACACAACATCACCATATGTACACAAAGTCACTATAAACGGATATTGCACTTCTTTTTCGTGCATCAATTCGAACCCTCTAAACATATAACACACTTCATATTCTTCACCATACACACTTTCATACTCTTTAGAATAAAACACTTCCATGTTTTTCTTTCTATCTTATTTCCTTGCTTCACCGTTACCATGATCTAAGGTCTCAATCTCCTTTAATGACTAAGTTATTCTATTTGCACACTCCTTAGCAAAATTACCATATCCCCTACACTTATAACATTACTTAATCTTAAGAACATCTTTAGCCATCTTATATTTTCATTTCTCTTCACGTGTAATCAATCTTCTTTCATCTATATTCGAACTTGATGAAACATCAATACGAGAAGAAGAATTAGAAGTTTTTGAAATCATATTTGATGTCTTGTCTTGCTTTTCAAACTTCAATTGCAACTTGATAACATCCTCTAATGAATCATGAGAGGAAATGTCAACTTTGTCTCTCAAATTTACATTTAACCCTCCTAAAAATATTCTACATGTTTTCTCCCTTCTTTCGGTTACATCACATATGAGAAAAAGTATTTCAAACTCTATTACATATTCTTCTACACTTGCATTGTCTTTCTTGAGAGTAATCATCCCAATAAAATTATTTTGCTCGAACTCCTTAGGAATGAATTTCCTCTTCTTGTGCTTCTTTGATTTTTTCTATGTCTTTATCTTTGGTTTTCCTTCTTTCTTTCTTGATTTCTTTAAGGTTTCAAACCAAGTACGTGAAATATTTCTTAAGTTTAAGAATGCTACTTTTTACCTCATTTATACATCTAAAAAAGCCTCGTTTTGGATATGGATAACATAGAAAAGTGATGTAGGTACTTCCTCATTCATACATCTAAAAAAGTGTTATGGATAATTTTTAGATGTTTCTTACAATTATTGGAGTTTTTTTTTCAAGTTTCAAACACTTTCTTGAAGATTTGGGTATAAATTGAAGAATCTTGTAAAAGAGGCAATTGTGTGCAACAAAACGAGGCCTTACCGAGTTAGACAATGTGTTCACAAGTCAAATAACATGGAATCGTGATTATGTAATGCATACCAAATTTAGGAACTTGGAAAACATAATTATGTAATGCTTATGGAAGTTTTAGAGTCAACATCAATAAATGTGTATATATATAAGAATGAACAAGTAATATAGGCACACACCATGGACTCATGCTTTCTCTCACATACCTTTCTCCTATAAGTTCTTGTATTTTTCTCTCTAATTCCTTACCCTCTTCTAGATTACATCGATATATAGGTCGATTAGGTAAAGACACATCAGAAATTAAATCTATATCTTGTTATATTCCTCTTTTAAGTGGCAATCCAAGTAGTAACCCTTTAGGAAACACATCATGAGATTCATTAATAAGTTCATTTAATTAAGGATTATTGTTGTTTTTCTCCCCTTGTAGGGATTCCTTCATAATCATAATATAGCAACTACTTTCTTCTTTAATATATTTTTCCCATAGCATTCTCATATAAAAATAAACTATTTTTATTCTTGGTTATGTTCTCATTATCACACATATAAGGTTTAAGGTTATGCTTTTTCTTATCTTTATCAACTACATATTCATTAGTAATACCATTATTAATAGCATTTCTATCATATTACCATGGTCTAACTAATAAGATTCAATAAGTATCCATAGGCAAAACATCGTATGCCACATCAACATGATAATTACCAATTCGAAATGAGATTAGGATTTGCTTGGTTACCTTGACTCCTTTGTCATTTTTTAACCATTGAAGAGAATAATCTTTTGGATGTGGTGTAATATTTAATCCCGAATCCTTCACCATTCTCTCATTAGCTACATTCATATAAGTTCCACTATCAATGATAAATTGACAAACTATATCTCCCACCCTTCCTTTAGTTTTTAATGTATTTTCTCATTGATTATGTTGTTCACTAGCTTAGACTTGAAGTAATATTTCCAATACATGACAAGTATTTTCCTCCTCCTCTAACTCTTCAAAAATTTCTTCAACAGGCTTGAATTTTATCTTCTTCATAAGTCTCCATAGCTTTAATTTTTTGTATGGATAACACTCTTTGATCGGTAAATTTATGAGTAAAGTGTCCAAATCCTAGGAATTTAAAACATTATCCTGTGGAGATTTCATTTACCTTATTCTTGCCTTTCTCTTCTCGAGTAGATCCTTGTTTCTTATCAACACTTGTAGAGTTTGAAGTACATGTTACATACTTTATATCTCGAGTACTTGAGTAGTACTTTGTAGGTGAAGTATTTTTCTTGGCATGAGGCTTAGTGGAATCGATTTGCTTTTCAAATCTCAAGGATAACTTAATCATGCCATCAAAAGAATCATATAGACAAGTTTCAACTATGTCTAAAATCAACATGTGTAAGGTTGCTTAGAGATCTAGCACATGCTTGTTCCTTTTTCTCATAGATGTCACATATAAGTGTTAATCTTTCAAAATCCCTAACATATTCCTCAACACTTATAAGTCATTGCCTAAGAGTATTCAATCCAATATAATTATCTTGATCATAATATTTAGATACAAATTTCTTCCTTACATGCTTCTTAAGTTTATCCCAAGATTTTATTTTTGATTTTCCTTCTCTCTCTCTAGTCCTTTTTAAATTATCATACCATATTCTAGAAAACGTCTTAAACTTAAAAGTATCTAGTTTACATTTTTTTAATCATGATAATCTTTGAAATCAAATATAGCCTCTACCTCATGTAACCACTCAAGAAATAAATCAACATCAAGTTTACCCGTCAAAATTAGGAAGATCAAGTTTAATACCTTTATCTTCTTTTTTATGAAGCTTTAGTTTATGGTCACATAAATTTTGGTTGCTTCCACTCCCTGTTGATTCTTAATCATGGTCTACACATGATTTTAGATATATTCCTCCTGATGGATTAGTTGGTTTTATTGCACGACCCATTCGGTCTCCATAGAACTCCCATTGTTTTTGGATATTTTG
Source organism: Tamarix chinensis (assembly GCA_030549775.1). Lineage (NCBI taxonomy): Eukaryota > Viridiplantae > Streptophyta > Magnoliopsida > Caryophyllales > Tamaricaceae > Tamarix > Tamarix chinensis. Next base: position 41,273,398 of record CM060176.1, on the reverse strand, counting down.
AACCAATTCTTGTTAGAAAAATCTAGATTCCGATCTTTGTAATTGTGTTTTCATTGCATAAATTTGCCTAAGTTGAGCATTGATTGCATGTAGATTGGTTGAGATCTTTTGGATGGCCTCAAATATGGCTTGAAATTTTGGTTCCCCTTATATGGTTTTAACTCACTAGCACACTTAACCACAAGCAATGTCCCCCTCTAGTCTTTGGTTGGTTCTTGTAGAAAATTTTGATTTTAATGAATCAAAAACACATCAAGCAATCACATATACTACTTACACGACTAAATGAATACACTTGGCACCTTTCATGCTAAGTTCTTGATGTAGAATTCAGCAAGTTCACAATCATTCAATTCGAAATCCCTCACCAAGTATCATGCATGTTTCAATGTTTTTATGTGTAATTTGATTATAGTAAAGACAATACACTAATATAAACTTATTCTACTCAATTATTATACACATGCATTTGATAAAACCATTTAAAACACACGAATCAAAGTTTAAGGAAAAACACAGAAACATTCGCCAATATCCTACATCAACTAAGTAATGTCACAAACTAAATCCCTACTCGTTCGATTCTACACATATTTTTTGATCACCACATGTGATCATACAACACAAAATCCACAATAAATATGCAATACTTTATACAAAATGAGTATTATGAATTCTGGAAGAATGCACACAACATGCACACACATGATTTCTATATGATCTCAACAAGGAATTTCATGCAAGTTTGTGTCGATTCTTTGCATATGCGTTATCAAGTTTTGTTTTTTCAATATCCATGCATCAACTTCTACAAACCATGCATATACTACTTAAGAACATTTGAATGATTTCAAGATTCAAAAAACAACCATCAAGATTCAAAGAATTAAATTAAGAAGGATCAAGAATCTTAATAAGACCTTTAATGGGGGCATTTGGTGATGTCAAAACTTGGTGATGAACTTTGCACCTATGATGTCAAATCCAAAATAATCTTTGATACCAAAATTGATGTGGAAGATCATGGATGAATATTATTCTACTTCTACTAAGAAGGATTTGTCTCCCTAAGGTGGAGGGTGGTCTTGGTTTGCTTAACGTGGGGATTTGGAATCAGTGTGCCTTGGGAAAGCTGCTATGGAATATTTCTACCAAGAAGGATTCATTATGGGTGAAATGGGTTCATGCGATCTACCTCAAGAATACAAGTGTGTGGGAGTATAATCCCATTACTTATACTTCATGGCTCTTTCAGATAATCCTTCTTGTAAGATCTCAGTTACAAAGCTTTTTGTAGATTAGATGGTTGAATGGTTACCTTGAGTATAGTATCAAAGCTTCTTATGACGCTGTGAGACCTAGACAAGCTAACCAAAGGTGGTCTAAGTTTGTGTGGCACTCGCTCAACTTGCCAAGATACAGTTTTCTTTCATGGATGGCTTTTAGAGATAGGTTGATGACTAAAGCTAGGCTTCTGGAGATTGGCATGGGTGTGTCATGTCAGTGTGTGTTCTGTCAGCATGGTCTTGAAACTCGGAACCATTTGTTTATCCACTACCCCATTAAAGCTAAAATATGGAGGAAAATATGAAGAATTGCTGGCAATAGGAGGTTCAGACTTTGTTAAAAAGGTCTAGGAAAAATAGTTAGAAAAAGCATATCCTAGGAGCTCTTTTTTCATCTTATATTGTTAATGTTTGGTATGAGAGAAACTCGAGAATTTTTTAGAACTGTAGTAGGGATGTTGCTAGTATTAGTCGAGCTATTGTCATGGCTGTAGCTAGACAGTTATTGCACCCATATTATAAGGCTAAATTCCAAAAGTGGGCTAGCTTGGTAGATTATATGGTTTGCTGATGTTCTTGATTGTAATTCCTCATTTTTGAAAGTAATAAATTACTTGCTTATCGAAAAAAAAAATCTTCTACAATGCATGACCTTTATTTGGATGTCATAAGTTGTAAAACAATTCCAAAAATAAGTAGATGATTTGACTTATGTAGGTTGATATTGGTGAATTTGGTAACTTGATATTAATCTAATCCAAGATAAAATTAATTCAATAGATAAATCACTTATTCACCTAAAGAATAATATGAAAATCCTCAAGAAACTCACACTCAAAGAAGAAGAGAAGAGTAAGAGGCTCTAATTGCTCTCAAACTACCGATTTCATTCATTAGTTATTCTCCTCAATGTACAACACCCTACTCACACACATGCAAGCCTTAGTTCATTATTTATTAATCAAGCCCATATACTATATGCATGTTTATATTATATATATAATGATTATAATGACAAATTACAAACATTACAAAGCATACAATAAAATAACAAAGCTATACAAAACTCTAAGTATGTAATACATTAAATAATCACATGTAATCAAGGTTTGTGTCTTGTAGCCTTGTCTTCCATGATAAATTTTAATCCTTGCAATTCCATTGTCTTGTACATTAGATATCTTTGATGGGTTGATCTTCTTGCAAACATATATAATACCTGCGAGAGTTACTTAACAAAACATTAGAAGTATTAGGATCTTCAAGAACAATTGATACCATATCTAAGTATATTAATTCTTGTTCTTCATTATTAGAAGAGTAAGATTGAGATGCTCCTACATGAATTTCTCCTTTGTACAGTCCTAGGATAAATGATTTGTTCTAGATCTCCCTTGCATGATTAGGAGATTTTTTTCCCAAGCTAATTTGCACATTTCCTTTCTTCTATTTGATCTTTTTCTAGAAAATCTAGATCTACATTCTTCATAAATTACCACTGAAGCTCTAGGAGAAAGGTAAACTTGTTTGTTCAATCCAAATTCTAATGGTAAAATTAGGGTTTGTGATACGTTTCACATTTCTTGTTTATATCTTGACCAATCAAATGGTTATAAATAACCCTAATCATCTCACTCACTTACCTCTTTTCAACCATCAAAATATTCAGAGTTTATCTAAACACCTGTGCTACACTCTTTCTCACTTATAATATTCACTCTAAGTTATGTACCTATTCTAATACTTCCTCTAACTCTCTCTTATTTTATCCTTAATAAATAAAGAGTTAGATTTAGGAAAATATGAGTTTTCTTTCAAATGATTCTTTCCTAGGGTTCTTTTAGAGATGGTAATTTTGTCTTATTCCCTAATTCGTATTTCTTGATTTATAAAAAATATTTTAAGGTTTTTGATTTTTAACTTCTTATTATAAGGTTTTGGAAGTTATAATCTCTGAGCTAAAGGTTTTGCTTTGAGGTGTGTATTTGTGCTAAGCTTTCAAGTAAGTCATTCTTACTTTTAAAATGTGATATGAATAAGCATATGAGCCGGTATAGTTTGTAATTTTATGATCTTTTCATGTATGATTAATAGGTGTTACGTGTTAGAAGATTTAATATCTTTAAGAAAGGTATGCATTCAAGAGAAATACGGTTAATTCTATGTAAATGTTGCATGGCTTAGTATATGAGCATGTGTAACCTCTATTTCCTGTGATAGTGATGTTATGATTTTGATATGGTTCGATTTTGGAGCCTTGATTGTATTTAAATGTTTGAAATGTGGTGTATATAAGCAAACTGATGAATTGATTAAGCCAACTTGATCAATTGTTACTATAATAGTTTACTAGTTAGCCTAATCCTTTAACAGGTTTGTAAGTGGTCGCTTTTAGTTACTTTATGTTTGAACCCATCGATTGGTTGTTCTAACTAGTGTCTAACTAATCAACTAGTTAACTCAATCCATTGGCTATATATGTATTGAAATTTTGGGTGGTCACTGGTTAAACCCATTGATTGGACTTATAATAGTTAACTTGATCAAATCGCTCAACTAGTTTCAATAGAGAACTCTAGAGTTGGTTAAGACAAACTGATCGAGTGGTTTACCCAAATCGATCGACCGGTTTGGCCAGAGAGTGTTATTTTACTTCTTTTGGCCTTGATATGATTTGAGATTTTGATATTATGATATGAAATTATTCTTAAATGATGGGAACACACATCTTAGCATAAATTAACTAACCTAGTGAATGTGCTAATGGGATTAACTCATGGTATCCTTGATAAGTACCTTTAGAATATGTTAATGGGTAAAATGGAATAAATATGTTATGATGCTAACATTAAATGACATATTATAGACTCTTGCTAGAAATGGATTAAGCTAATGGATGGTTTAAACTTGGATAAATGTTAATGGAATTCCTTTCATATGTTTGGATGGTAATGATGGAATGATTATGTGGATATGTTGATTTGGTTGTTATATGGGCCTTAGATGATAACATAACATTGGATAATGACACACTAATCACTTAAAGTGAAAGATGGTCAAGCAGTACATGGGTCTAGATTACTCGATCATCAATTAACTACCGGGGGTTAGTTTGCCTTAAAAAGCATAAAAACATAAGAAATTCAGGTAAGAAATTATGTTAGCTTATAACTCAAATTAAAATAGATTTAAATCAAATGAAAAGGAGGATGGATCATACCCTCGAAGAAAAATTAGGAAGCCATAAAACCCTTGAATAAATAGGGCATGTGATGGGGATAATCTCACCCAAGAACAAGGTGTAACTCTTATTTGCTCAATCAAGAACACAAAAGAGATAAATTATGGTTTGTTTGAGTTTTTAAGGTTGAATGATGGTGCAAAAATGGTGGATTGGCTTGAACAATTTAATAAAAACACATAGAGGAAGAAGATTGAAGAATTACACATGGAAAGAGAGAAGGAGGGAAGGATTATTGGTGGTTAAATCTCTCTCTCTCTCTCTCTCTCTCTCTCTCTCTCTCTCTCTCACGCACACACATCAACATACACTTGTACTATGGTAGCTTGTAGCATTTGTGTACTTTGAGTCATCGTGATTGTAGTGAGTCATTTTAGATCAATTATGAGGGCACATCATTGCACACTTACCTAGAAGAATTAGAGGGTTAAAGGGGGTGATTTTCGTGGCACAATTGAGGGAAATTAGGGATATATTAAGGTGTAAAGTTGTGACAGGAGGAGATAAGTGATTTGGGAGAATATTGTAACACCCCCAAATTTACTACTGAAAAATTTCGTTTAAATCAAAAGATTTAGCGTAAGCGAAAGATAAAACCGTAAACTCGGGGGCGTTACTGCCACACTTAGTACCAGACCGGTACACTTCTACCGCTCCAGTACTAAGTGCTAAGGCTAAAACCAAACAACATCAAGTGCGAAACAAACATGAATCGACATTTGACATAAATCATTTATGAAACACAAGTCAAACAGTAGTCAGAATACGGTTTAGGATTACAACTTAAGAGTACGATTTCCAAAATATGAAGCGTAGTACGAAATACAGGTAAATAAGGAAATACGAAATCCGATGATAGCAATGGAGTCTGGCAAACTCACTCTCGCTCCCCAAATCAGGTTAGGCTCAACACTCTACCCCACCTGATGCCTCGTAGGTATCGTAGGCATTGAAGACATGGTCTCCTACCTACACAAGATCAGAGGAGTCTTCTGTTCGTGGGAATGAGTAGCACCCATGAAACGGGTGATCAGTACGCTACGTACTGAGTAAGGTAACAGACGAGCTAAGGCCAACACATAGAACATAAGATACAAGGATAAGCACATAGGCAACATACGATAGCACACATGATAGGGCCTGATTACTTTCTCGGTGACTTATTCTTTATTCTCATTAATAATATGTCCATTCCACACATATTCTTTAATAGTACATGTGAGTGCGAGAACCCCACTATTATAGCCGGTGGACTGGAAGTAAACACACATGGCAGAACGCCTCTGACCACTATTATTGCCGGTGGACCGAAAAGTAAACACACAGGGTAGAGCGCCTCTGACCACTATTATTTGCCGGTGGACCGGACTGGCCCCGACTCACATGGTATTTCACTGTAAGTATTTAGTATTTTTCCCATGGATTAACTTATTTACTTTGGTTTGTCGAGCACGAAATCCCCCACTATTATAGCCGGTGGACAGGAAGGTAAACACATAGGGCATAACGCCTTTGACCACTATTATTACCGGTAGACCGGAAGGTAAACACACAGGGCATAATGCCTCCGACCACTATTATTGCCGGTGGACCGGAAGGTAAACACACAGGACAGAACACACCTAACCACTATTATTTTCCGGTGGACCGGACTAGGCTCGGCTCAACAATCTTTCACTTTACATGATTAGTGTCTTATCCGTGTCTTATTAAATAACATTCCACCCTTGACATGCATGTCATTGATGTTCTACCGCTTTTCTTTCAAGAGGGCCCGTCCCATATTTTGAGACTCCTGCACCCCTTATCACACCCCAACATCTTTCCCCCTTAAGCTCACACATAATGAAAGACCAACTCCTGAAAGTGTAGGTTAAGCCCAACACCCTATGACATCGATCTCACCTATTCTCAACCTCTAAGGTTTTCCCCTTGGAAACCATAGTTGGACCTATGTTGCCCAACCTCTTCTCACTTACCTTACCATTACTTATTCTTCACCCCACATCTCACCCTTATTAGGTCAACCCCAAGGCATATCATTTTATTCCTCGACCTCGCATGTGACCGGCAAAACCTTAGTTGGCCACATCAAACCCTAGTACCTTACTTCTTCCACAAGTAACATCTCTCTTTTCATCCCCAAGTCTCTTCTTTCACATGGAAACCCATACTCATCTTTTATATAATAGAATTCTCACTCTTAACCCATACTCCACCCTTCCTTAATCATTCTTACCTTTGTACTTCCCAAATTTCCACTTTCTCCCCCAAAAACCCTAATCGGGTCCTTTATACACCCTTGCACCAACCTACGTACTATTTTTCATCCCAAGTCTCCAATCACCCCACAACTCTCCCATTCTCTTATTTACACCCTAATTCAACTTTTCTCACGTAAGATTCACCCCCTGCAAGATTTAGCCATCCCATGCAAACACCCCAAGTCATCATGCAGATTTTAAGACTCCCATGCATGGTTCCCAACTCTCGTTTATTTTGGACATTCCTCCCACTTGAATCTTCTCTCATGGATCATGAGGTACTCAGGTCAACCTCATATCCCCCTTAGTGAACTCACTTCCCATTCCTTTCTTGTTATCCTTTTATTCCCAATTCATATTACCAATTACCCTAACATGCATGTCCTAGAGGGCCATGTCATAAACATCATACATATACATGTCATGCTCATGTCATAGGAAACACATACAAACATACCTCAATCTCTAAGCTGCGCTACACATAAGACAGGTTATCCACAAATCATATAATACATGACATAGCTTGGCATACACAACATTCAACACATCCATCTCACACATAGCACAAGGCCATAGCTTCGTCCTTACCTAAGGTGACGCCGGGCTTGGAGCACGCTCCTCTAACTCCTTAGGGCTTTGGTTAGGATTACCTAAAAAAGGGAAAAAATACTAAGTATTAGTTTCCCTTGAAAGTACCATCAACCCTTATTCTAGTTTAGGATTAAGGTTCTTATTACTAGAGAGGGTATTATACAAAAGCTAGGGTTTTTATCTTAAATTTAGTATATTAAATATTACTAGTCAAAATGTATTTATTTTTGATACTTATTGTTATCCTTATATTATTAGACCCGTTAGTTCCAATCTTGTAGTAATAGGGTTCATGCTAACTATAGGCAAAATAGTGATAGTAATAATAATAGTAATAGCTACAAATGATATCATAGTAATGATGATAGTGTTAAGGATAATGTTAAATGGTAAGGTACCAAAGTTCAAGTATTCTTCTTATTTAACCAACAACATGATAACACCCCAACTTTGAGTTAAATAACATTGATAGTAGTAAAAGTAGTGTTACTAATAACAATAATGATAAAAGGTGTTAAGTATAATAGATATGACAACAATAATAGTAATAATGGCAATAATGACAACCAAATAAGGTTAGGTTAAGTAATAATAATAATAATAATGATAATAGTAATAATAATAATGATGATGATAATACTAATACTAATAATAATAATACTAATGTTGAGTAAAATAGAAGATAAAATCGAAGGAATGATAGTATTGGTAAGAATAATAACATTAATGATAGAGATAATAGTAGTAGTAATAATAATAAAAGTAATACTACTAATAATAATAAAAGAAATAATAATAATGATAATAATAAGTATAATAACATTAATATTAGTTAAATTTAATAGCAGTTATATAAATGAAATATTAGGGTTTGGGTGAGTGGAAAACCACCTAGGGTCGGTGGTGGTCCGGCGGCGGAGGAGGAAAAGAAAGGGAAAGATTAAGGTGGAGGTTGGATGGGAGGAGGAAAAGAGAAGTTTGAGGTAGGGGAAGAAGCAGCAGGTGAAGGGGAGTGGAATGAGGGTGGTGGCGTGGCAAGGGGTGGCGGCGTGCGGTGGTTGGCGCGGCGGCCGAGGGTGGTGGAGAGTGGTGGAAGATGGGGGAGGTAGAAGGATAGGGAGGCAGGGGGAGATGGAGTTGTGGGAAGGTAGGGGAGGGTCTGCTGGACGTTTTGGAGGGTGGTGGAGGTGTTGGTAGAGGCGGAATTGGCGGCGAAAGGCGGTGCAAGGGGCGACGATGGGCTGAAGGTGGTGGTTTTGGGATGGGAACTTTGCACGGCTAGGGCGGCACGTGCAGGGCAAGGCGGAGGGTGGTGGCAGCTTGGTTTTGTCGAGGGAGGTGCAGGGAAGATCCCGATGGGTAGCGGCGGCGGCGAAAAGCTTGACTTTTTGAGGCGGCGGAGAGGCAGGGTTTCGGGGCAAAATCGAAAAGGGAGCTGATTATGGCTGCCAATGGGGGGTTATTTATAGGCAGTTGGGAGGGGGGAAACGACGAAGAAGGGAGAGGACACGCTGGTAGGTGCGGCAGGCAGCCGACCGATGGTGGCAGCCGGCGCATGCCCTGCAGGTTTGTAGGGTGCGTTTGGCTGGGTGTGGGAAAAAGGAAAGAAGACAGGACACGTGAGGGGTAGGACGGGCATGCTGGGTCGAAAAGGGGAAAGAAGGGACGGAAATGGCAGGGAAGGATAGTCGGACAACAGGCGGTTGTCGGTGGTGGCCTGCGCGAGGAGGAAGACGATAGTGGGGGGGGTGGACCGGCGGTCCAGGGAAAAGTAAAAGAGGGAGAGCCGGCCGGTTTGGCAACGGTTATAAAGTTCATAAACCAAACGCGGCGTTTTAGTGGTTAGAGGGACAAAACACGGCGTCACATCGCTGGATGGGCAACGGTCATAAGGCTCATTTAAAGCGACGTGGCGCTTCTGCAGATCGAAGGGTAAAACGCTGTGTTGTACCTAAGTGACGGCCAGCGAACGACGCTAGGCCATGGGGGAAGGAGAAAAGGAGGAGGAAGAAGCTGGGCCGCGGGAAAGGCCCAACCGACGGGGGAGGAGAGAAAAATTAAATAAGGAAGGAAGAAAGAAAAAGGAAAAAGGGAAAGGAAAAGGAAAATGGACTATGGAGTGATAAAATGGTTGGGTTGTAGTATTTGGTCCTGATTTATTTATATACTTAGTTTAGATATTTAATTTTAATAATAATTACATTAAGTATAATAAGTAAATTCATTTTTAAATAAATTAGGCTATTTTGGATAATTTGTCTTTAACTTCCACTTTAATTAGCAAAAGCCCAATATTTTTTAACTAACTTATTTATTATTTTCTCCTTATTTTCCTTAATTATCTTCCTCTTTATCTACTAAAGAAATTTATTTTCTGAACTCTCCCCAACAATACGTTATTATGCCAAAATTCCTAAATTAGGGTTTTGGGGTATTTCATGATACCACAGTAATGATGTTAGTGTTAAAGGCGTTAGGGATAATATTAAATGGTAAGGTACTAAGGTTCAAGTATTCTTCTTATTTAACAACAACATGATAACACACCAACTTTGAGTTAAATAACATTGATAATAATAAAAGTAGTAGTACTAATAGCATTAATGATCAAGGTGCTAAGTATAATAATACTAATAATAATAATAATAATAATAATAATCAAATAAGGTTAGGTTAAGTAATAGTAATAATAATAATGATAATAATAATAATAATAATAATAATAATAATAATAATAATAATAATAATAATAATAATAAGGTTAAGTATAATAGAAGGTAACAATCGAAAGAATGATAGTACTAGTAGGGAAATAATAACATTAATGATAGAGATAATAATAGTATTAATAATAATAATAATAATAATAATAATGATAATATTAAGTATAATGTCATTAATAGTAGTTAAAATTAATAGCAGTTATATAAAATAGATATTAGGGTTTGGGTAAGTGAGAAACCACCTAGGGTTGGCGGCGGCGGAGGAGGAAAAGAAAGGGAAAGATTAAGGTGGAGGTTCGATGGGAGGAGGAAAAGAGAAGTTTGAGATGGGGGAAGAAGCAGCAGGTGAAGGGGAGTGGAATGAGGGTGGTGGCGTGGCAAGGGGTGGCAGCGCGCTGTGGTTGGCGCGGCGGCCGAGGGTGGTGGAGAGTGGTGGAAGATGGGGGAGGTAGAAGGAGAGGGAGGTAGGGGGAGATGGAGTTGTGGGAAGGTAGGGGAGGGTCTGCTGGACGTTTTGGAGGGTGGTGGAGGTGTTGGTAGAGGCGAAATTGGCGGCGGAAGGCGGTGCAAGGGGCGACGATGGGCTGAAGGTGGTGGTTTCGGGATGGGAACTTTGCACGGCTAGGGAGGCACGTGCAGGGCAAGGCGGAGGGTGGCGGCGGCTTGGTTTTGTCGAGGGAGGTGCAGGGAAGTTCCCGGTGGGCAGCGGTGGCGGCGGAAAGCTTGACTTTTTGAGGCGGCGGAGAGGCAGGGTTTCGGGGCAAAATTGAAAAGGGAGCTGATTATGGCTGCCAATGGGGGGTATTTATAGGCAGTTGGGAGGGGGAAAACGACTAAGAAGGGAGAGGACACACGGGCAGGTGCGGCAGGTGGCCGTCCGGTGGTGGCAGCCGGCGCATGCCCTGCAGGTTTGCAGGGTGTGGGAAAAAGGAAAGAATACAGGACGTGTGAGAGGTAGGACGGACATGCTGGGTCAAAATGGGAAAGAAAGGGACGGAAATGGCAGGGAAGGACGGTCGGATGGCAGGCGGTTGTCGGTGGTGGCAGGCTGCGAGTTGCAGGTCTGCGAGAGGAGGAAGATGACGGTGTGGGTGGACCAACAGTCCGGGGAAAAAGGAAAAGAGGGAGAGCCGGCCGGTTTGGCAACGGTTATAAAGTTCATAACTAAACGCAGCGTTTTAGTGGTTAGAGGGATAAAATGCAGCGTCACGTCGCTGGATGGGCAACGGTTATAAGGCCCATTTAACGCGACGCGACGCTTCGGCGGATCGAAGGGTAAAACGCTGCGTCACACCTAGGTGACGGCCAGCGAATGACACTGGGCCGCGGGGGAAGAAGAAAAAGGAGGGGGAAGGAGTTGGGCCGTGGGAAAGGCCCAACTAACGGGGGAAAAGAAAAAAATTAAATAAAGAACGAAGAAGGAAAAAGGAAACAGGAAAGGAAAAAGAAAAGGACTATGGAAATGATAAAATGGTTGGGTTGGAGTATTTGGTCCTGATTTATTTATATATTTAGTTTAGATATTGAATTTTAAATAATAATTACATTGAGTAAAATAAATAAATTCATTTTTAAATAAATTAGGCTATTTTGGATAATTTGTCTTTAACTTCCATTTTAATTAGCAAAAAGCCCAAAATTTTCTAACTAACTTATTTATTATTTTCTACTTATTTTTCTCAATTAATTTCCTCTTTATTTACTAAAGAAATTTATTTTCTTAACTTTCCCCAACAATTCGTTATTATGCCATAATTCCTAAATTAGGGTTTTGGGGTATTTCAATATTGTGGAAATATTCAGGGGATATTTTGCAAGCTACGTGGTGTGAATTTGGGGTTTCTATAAGCAACATGAGGGGAAAAAAGGAGAGGGTATGTGGCATAGGATGAAGGATAAATAGGGGCATATGATAGATGTTATACAAATGTAAGTAAGGTAAGAAAAAATGTTATCTAACAGTATTCTATAGAATATTCTCTGGGATATTTTTAGACTAATGACACTTATCTTCGTAGGGTGAGACTTTGGATAGATTAAGGATTCAAATTAGATCTTGCTAAGAGTATGTAGCTTGTTTAAATATGATCAAATTTGAGAAAGATAAAATTTGACAAACAATTATGATGAAAAATAATGAATAAAAAATAAAGATAAAACATTTACAATTCAATTTTATATTATAAACATGAAAATATTTTGATCTCTTAAGTTTCATAAGCAAAAGGCTAATTAAGTGCTTAAAACATGAATAGCTGTAAAAATGAGATGTAGATAATATTTTTATCGTAATATTCACTTATCATTTTGAAGATAACTAGGAAAATAATAAAAAGATAAGAAATTCAAATACTGAGATATTAAAATGCTTTAAAAGGAGTCGGATATCCCAAGTGGCTTAGAAGTCTTATATGATTCAAAATCTCCATAAAGGTCACGGAAGCGAGAACTTAATATTTAAAAAATGTGATTGGGGTTTTTGAATATTTAAAGGATGTAACAAAATTTTTGAAAGTAATGTAATTTTGAACTCATAAAACCATCTAAAAGAATTGGGAATTTTTGAATTCAGGGTATTACAAGCATGATTTGAAATCCCTGTCTAAAGTGAGGCCCGTAAATATTTGTAATGTAATTTACAAATTGATGTTGAAGGCTTTATCTAATAGGATGAAGCAAACCATGCTTTATATTGTTGGTGAAAACCAAAGCAGATTTGTAGGAGTTAGATTGAATATTGACAACATGTTGGTTGCTTTTGAAATGTTGCATACTCTGAAATATCAAAAGAAAGGGATTCAAGGTCATATGGTGCTTAAATTCCACACGAGTAAAGCCTATGATCACATGGAGTGATGTTTTATGGAGGTAGTGATGACTGGGATGGGTTTTGTATGTAGTGGATAAAATGTGTTCATGCTTTCATTTCCAGGGTTTCCTTTTCGATGCTAATTAACAGTAAAATGGGAAGGGAGTTTTAACCACAAAGGGGATTGAGGTATGGTGACCTATTATCACCTTTTATATTCATTTTATGTGCATCAACTTTACCTTCTCCAATTAGTCAACGTGTTAAGGATAAGTTGCTCCATGGCATTAAGGTTGTGAGAGAAGCCTGAGTCATTCCCTATCACTTGTTTTCTAAAGACAACATGCTTTTTACGAGGGATGAAATGGAAGATACACGCATATGAAGAAGAAAATTTCAATGGTATGAGAATGGAATTGGCCAATGCATTTATTATGATAAGTTTGAAATTATCTTTAACCCTAATATCTTGTATAATAGAAGAGAGCAAACCAATGGCACATTGGGGGTAAAAGATGTGTAGCAGTTTAGCAAATACAGGGGTCTTTCTACATTAATTGAATTTTTTTTCTTCCAGTCGATTAAAGATCATATCCCGACCATAATTAAAGGGTGGAGGGCAAAGAGGTTATGACTGAGTTCATGCTTTAAGAGATTCCCTTATATGTTATGAGTGTGTTTCTCTTTCCAAGTACTCTTTACAGTGATATTTAGTCTATGATTATTTGATTTTGGTGGAGTAGTGGTGGAAGAGAATGAAACATCCATTATCTTTCTTGGAGTAAGCTATGTGTAATCGATGGGAAAAGGAAGGTTTGAGTTACATGATATGAATTTATTTAATCAAGCCATGACAAGGAATCAATTTTGGAGAATTATGAATATCCCTGATTTCTTGATTGGATGGATATGGAAAGAGAGATATCACCCCAGCTCGGACATTTTTCATGTTGTAATAGGATTTTGGTCAAGCTATGCATGGAGGAGTGGTCTTGGCATGGGGTAAGTTTTTAAGACTGTATCATATTAGTTGACCGGGAATGGCAATGGTTTGAACATGAGAAAAGATAACTATGTACCACAAACTTATACTTTTTGGGTGGTAACTTCAAATAATGGCTAATGAAATGATCCGAGAGTTCAAAATCTAATGGTTAAGGATGATAAGAGGTGGAATGAGGAGTTGATCAAGGAGTTGTTTATCTCTTATAATGTGGATACTATACCGGTTATTCCTCTACACAACTAGGATAATGAAGATATTTAGAATTAGTACTTTTAACATGATAAAGAGTAACCATTTCGACCGACTTATAAAGTGCTCCTCTAACTAAAAATTCAATAGTAGATCAAGTGCTTATAAGGAGAAGAATGATACCCTATGGAGGAACATTCATATGATGCAAACTCAACTTAGAGTGAAGAATTTTATGTAAAGATGTGCAAACACCATTCTTATTACGATAGATAATTTTAAAGAGAAATGAGTAAGTAGACCGAGTTATTGTCCTTCTTGTGGCCAGTTTGAAACTAATGTCTATGCTATCCTTAAGTGTACAACTATTAAGAGAAGATGGGAGCAGTGCCCTATTTAAGCTGACATAAGAATTAAGATACACAACCTCTTTGATTGGTTCGAACATGTGATCAAGCTCGACAAGTAGAGAGAGGCATGTTTTAGATCGTTTAATGGTATTGTTAAACATGGGGAGTGAGTTGGGGGATTATATAGAGAAAATCCTTAGCGTAATATGGGAAGATAAAAGTTTCAAGAAGTAGAAGCTTGGAGAGTTGAAGGGGGTTCCCCGTAAGTAGGTTGTGTTAAGATTAATACAAACATAGAATGTACAACCTTGGATAGATGGAGTGTTAGCTTCGTGTGTTGAGTTCAATATGGTGAAGTAGAGCTAGTAGGCCGTTAGAAGTTATCAAGGCATCAACCACTCAAGGGGGCTGGGCTAAGGGTATCTTGTTTGTTCTACATCATGCTATAGATCGAGGTTGGCAATGCATTACCGTTGAAATTGATTGCTTAAAGATCATTAACCAAGTTAAAGGAAAAAGTCATAGTTGAACGAGGGTCAGATTTATCATTCACGACGTCTTTTGAATTGCTATTGGAATTCAAAAGGTATATTGGGCATATATACATCGCATTACTAATTGCTTGACATACCAAATAGTGAAGTATGTATTGAATAACAGGGAAGATATCTGATCATCCTTCGTTTCACATACCATTGTATTTATCATTTTACACGATGTAACCATTTAATGAAATCACTTGTTTATTTATCTAAAAGAACTATAGTTTTTGAAAATTTATACCACGTTTAATAAATTTACATTTTAAATAAAGTAATTTTTTTTCTAATATAGCTACCAACTATAATTCTTCCAAACACGCTCTTGTTATATTGTTTATAATTTTGCTTAGGGATATAAATAAACATTTACATTTACTTTCAAAATATCGTTAATTTAAGATTGCATGACAAATAAACAAGTTGATTGTTATTATTAAATGCTAAATATTTCTATTTTAGTCTATTAACTATAGTCTTTAGGGCTATACTTAGCATTTTTATTGTATTATAATGAATCTTTTTTTTAGTTATGAGATCATTTAGTTTTTCACAATAAAATTTATTTACACCAAGTATACAAAAATTAGAAGACACCCAAAATTATCAATATATAACATTCATTTTATTATCAAACTTCAAAACCTAACAATTTAAAATTGCTTTCCAGGCTTTTACATAAAGGGGATGAATTATAGAGACAACTTCCAGAACAGTAGTAGGCCAGGCTAGTGAGTTGTAACATATAAAACCAGGGAGAATGTCTGTTAGCATAAAATTTCCCAAAATTTGAAAGCGCGCCTTGCGCCATACCCATATTCGTCCGATACATAACAACCGACAAAACCGAGTTCCGTTCCATTCATCTACACAAATACACAAAGCAAATTCCGAACCTAATCCCCGTACTACCCTTGTAAAATCCATTACTACCTTTCTCTTTCCTCATCCACTCTCCTTTTCCTCTATCTGTCTCATCGGCAGCCATGGATCGTGGCGAGCGCAGATCCGCCGGCGCTAGGAAGAGCTTGAAACGGAAGCTCGAAGAAGATTTCAACGAGAATAACAGAAAGATCGACCTACCCCCTTCTCCTGAGCAGGATGAGCGCCAAGATCTGCAGCGCGAAGTGTTTTCTCAAGTTAGAATCCTTAATTCCGTCTTCTCTTGGATCGAATCCGATCGTGTTGCGGCCAAGCGCGCTACTCACGTTGTTTCCGAGCTTGCTAAGAATGGTCTCTTTCCCGATCTATTTGTCTCTTGAGAGTTTCCATTTCCATTTCCATTTGGTTTTTCTTCTTATTTTTTGGTTGCATGTGCTATCTTGAGCTCAAATAGGGTTTACACACGATGCTTTAATATGTTTTGCAGAAGAACTGGTCAATTTGATCGTGAATTGTGGAGCAGTGCCGGCTTTAGTGAAGCATCTTCAAGCGCCGCCGTATGATGGAGGTTCCTCCAGACCTCACGAACACGAGGTTGAGAAAGGAAGTGCTTTTGCGCTTGGACTTCTTGCCGTCAAGGTTGCTATTGCTGGACCCTGATTTTATATCTGATCCAAACAACATTGATTTATCTTCAGATTTTTTCTTGTTTTAATTTTTGTAGTCCTGAATTTTATGTTGTTCAATTGACTCTACGGTGTAGTTAGACATGTGATAGTTTTCTCTAGTTTACATGCTCACTGAAGTATCTTGATGCTGATATTATAGAAGAAGTACGATTTAGGTACTTCCAGATACGGGCCATGTTGTTGCTACCTTTTAATATTTGCTTGTTCTCTTTTGGTATACGCTACATTATGTAGCTTGATATTGGAATCTACTGCACTTGTTCTAGCGAAGTTGGCCATCCATAGAAAGAAGGAACAAATCAGATGAAAGAAAGCAGCTACCCAATCTTAAGTTCTTTATATGCATATTTTTCTTTCCATTATAGAGGCTTATTACAATAGGCATACAACCCAATAGTTGTTATAAGTGGATACAATTATATCGGTACCACAACTGCATAAAAGACGCAATTTTTCTGTTTTTGGATTAGTTGCAGCGCAAAATTTTTGTAACACAACCATTACAGAAAATCGCATATTTATCTGATATCAGCCAATATTTTGCTGGTATTTGTTGTAAAAAAAAAAAAATATCACGCTGTGACAATTTTGTGGCATAAAATATTATTCACAATAATGGCAACCATGACCGTAGTTTTATTGCTCGGATACTATACCATGTAATGCATGAGGGGGATATAGGATTGATCTTAATCACTAGACCAAGTTTGCATTGGTCTCTATAGGCTTACTTAGAGCCCCGAAATTAAACATTTATTCATGCTAGAAAGCAGAATGTAGCAGCTGTGTGCATTGATCTGCAGTTCTTTTGTCAAAATCAGATTTCTCCTCTCTGGGAGGAATCGCTTTTAGTTGTATTGCAATCTGTGTATGTGTCTGTGGCCAGTTTTGTTATTTTATATAGAAATTTGGACCTGTATATTATGTTGGCATGTGCTTATGGTCGATGAGCATGTTGAGCTAGTGGCAACATTGCTTTTCATTCCAACATTTATTGAAATATTTTTGTTAGTTAGGGTTTTATATAGGCTAATGTTGTGCAGGCAGACATTCATGATTTGATTTTCATTTATGATTATATATATGGGGTATATCTTGTGAGAACTTGGTATATTGACGAGAACTTAGAACTCTAGATCTCAACCCTTCTTTTAACTCTAGATGACCAAGTCTTAAACTGAAATAAAAAACCTAACATTACTTTCAACTGTTCTCTCTTTTCCCTCCTTCCTCCTTCCCCTTGGTAGCTTGCCACCACCGGAAAATAAAGCTCTGTCCATTGATTACTAATGTTGAAGATCACTGCCTTCAAATTGCAAGCAAATGTGAGTCTTAATGAATCTGACACAATTGAAGCTGTTCATTGATTGTTGTTTGATTTGTTCATTTTTTGTTATCTGCTCATATATATATATATTTTTAATTTCAATTGTGATTTTGCTGGTTCATTGCCCATTCAAGTTTGATTTGTTCATTGTTTGCTCCATTTGTTCGTTGTCTATTTATCTTTTTTTTTTTAATTTAAAATTTCGATTTTTATTTTACCAGTAATTGCTGGTTTGGTTTTGATTTCACTTGACTTTTATTTTAGATTTGATCATTTTAATTTTTTTTTTCTGCTGGTCTAGGTTTTGATTCCTATTTTAATTGATTATCCTGGCAACATTTTTCTACAATCTAGTGGGATTATTGTTTTGGGTGGTGATTCAATTGTTGAATGTTGATGTTTCTATGAACCGGAAACATAATGTTGGAAAATGTTTGATGTCGTTATGGTGGCACCGGTGAAAATCGGTAGTTGCTAGTGGTGGACTTGGTACCGTCGGCAGAGAAAGTCCGGCAGTGGCTGCTGGTGGCTGCCAAGAAAGAATACAAGGAGTGCTAGGCCCTTTTTATTTGGATATAATCTAGGCCATTAGATTTAAATCTGAGGGCTGAGAATATAGCTTCTCAGTTTTCATCGAGAAACATTGTATGCATCCCCTATATATATGCATATATAATCATAACCATGTATGCGTGTAATCATAATGACAAATGGAACATTGTGGCAGCATTGAATTATCAACTTTCTATGGAAAGAGAAACTGCAGAGTAGCTAATGAAATTAAGCTCCATATTGTTTCATAAGACTGTCTGGTTTCATTCTGATGTCACAAGAAGAGAACAATGTTTGAAAACCAAGACCTGTGCATATCTTTGACATTATTGATGGAAGGTTTTATGAAATATGACACGTTTAGATCTTTTGCATGTTTTTCTCATGACCTGTATGATATCAAAGACATCCTTACTTGTACAACTTCTACTCTCGTGGTCAAGTATCCCTGAATTCATAAATTTGTGTCCTACTTCATTTCTTTTCATCATGCATACAGATATCTGACATAAGAAGCTGGGAAGCTTGGGTTTTTTAACTTACAAGATAGTGAAAGATTTTTTTTGTTCAGTAGGCTAATTATTTCCAGCCTATCTTATTTCACCAATTTAATTATTTTGGCAGCCAGAGTATCAGCAGCTCATTATTGATGTGGGTGCTTTGCCCCATCTAGTTGGTCTTCTAAAGAGGAACAGGACTGCCTCAAGTTGTAGATCTGTGAATGGTGTTATTAGGAGAGCAGCTGATGCAATAACCAACCTTGCTCATGAGAATAGCAGCGTCAAGTCACAAGTCAGGTTTGCTAATCTGCTTATTTTTTTTTTGTTCTGTATGATTATTGGGACAGGCAAATTCATTATGTAACAATGTTTGTTTTCATTTAGGCTTGAAGGTGGCATTCCTCCTCTTGTTGAGCTGTTGGACAACGCTGATGCCAAAGTCCAGAGAGCGGCAGCCGGGGCACTTCGAACTCTAGCATTTAAGAATGATGAAAATAAAAATCAGGTTTGTCAAGTCCTCTCTGTTGAGGAATGCTCTATAGAGTTGCATTGAGGCACTTATTAACTTGTGAAATGGCAGATTGTGGAATGCAATGCCCTGCCTACCCTGATTCTAATGCTACGATCTGAGGATGCTGCTATTCATTATGAAGCGGTTAGCTTTCTTCTCAGTTTTAGACTACCAGTTCTCGTGAGCTACCTTTGATAACTTTTCTTTCATACTCGTTGGAGTGACTTGCTGGGTTTGCAGGTTGGTGTTATTGGGAATCTGGTCCATTCATCTCCTCATATAAAGAAAGAGGTTCTTTTGGCTGGTGCTTTGCAGCCTGTGATTAGATTGCTCAGGTGTGAGTTGCTTTATTTATTAAATTGCTCCTGTGTTCCCATCCATCCCACTGAACCTCTTGGTAGTTTGGGCTGGATGAATCATTGCTGTTTCTTCTGTAAGTTTGTTACCATTAAACAAGTTAGAATCATAAGACATTTGGTTTATCTCTCAAGTCTGCTCTCTTATTTCAGTTCCTGCTGTTCGGAGAGTCAAAGGGAAGCGGCTCTTTTGCTTGGGCAGTTTGCTGCTGCGGACTCAGATTGCAAGGTTGGTGATGGTAGCTTTTGTATAACTCTAAATTTTTTATGTCACCTAAGGCCTCTATCTACCCAAGGAATTTTACTTTATTTGACATTGAAATTTGGCAGGTGCACATAGTTCAGAGAGGTGCTGTCCCGCCTTTGATTGAGATGCTTCAGTCCCCAGATGCTCAGCTGAGAGAAATGTCAGCCTTTGCTCTTGGGAGGTTGGCACAGGTAATCATTTTGTGATGTGTTGCAACAACTATACCTTGAATTTGCATGACATTGAACATAACTTTGTGTCTTGATCATTTGCTTCAATTTTTCCTGTTCTGTTTTTTGTTTGATCTCCCCCCTCATACTTTGGCTTGCAATTATAATCTGTCATGGATTCATATTTTTTCTGAATGTGGTGTTGGAATCTTATGAACTGCGAGTTTCTATATATATATATATAGATAGTCCTTAAAGAATGATGAACAAGTTGAACCCTTATGTTCTGTCTTTCCAGGATGCACACAACCAAGCAGGTATTGTTCAAGGTGGTGGTCTCATGCCATTGCTGAAACTTCTTGATTCTAGAAATGGATCTCTACAACACAATGCTGCATTTGCTTTGTATGGGCTGGCAGATAATGAGGTATAGTTTGTTGTTTAGATTACTGGTTCAACATGTTTGGTCTGGGTTTTTCCTATGGTGTCTGCAATTTACAGCTGAAACATTGAGGCATAATTATGCTATCGTTGGTAGGATAATGTAGCAGATCTAATTAAGGTTGGAGGTGTCCAACAACTTCAAGAGGGGGGTTTCATTGTTCAGGTAGGACCCTGTCATTGCTGGTTGGGTTTCACATTCAGTTGAGCACCTCATGTTATTTTGTGTCTTCAGCATATTGGAATGCTTGGTCCTGTTAGCTAATTTGATCTATATCTATCTATCTATATATATATATATATATATATTGCAGCCAACTAAAGATTGTGTGGCAAAGACATTAAAGAGATTAGAGGAGAAGATTCAAGGGCGAGTGAGTCATGATCATACTGTATACTGACTAATTGATCATTGTTGTTTTGCCTGCAATATAAAATTATGATATTTGACATTGCATCACTAAAATACGTTCTGATATTGGAGTTTAAATGCTTGATATAGTGTTTGCTCTTGCCTAGTTGTCTTACTTGTCTGCCCATGTGATGTCTCTGTTGCAGGTACTGAATCACTTGTTATATCTTATGAGGATATCAGAAAGAATTGTCCAAAAAAGAATTGCTCTAGGCCTTGCTCACCTTTGTTCCCCCGAACACCAGAGAAGAATCTTTGTTGATAACAATGGTGAGGGTATTTCTGAAATCAATTATAAGTAAATCAATATCTTTGTTTGATTTTGTGGTTTTTTTTATTTATGGAATTTACCTTTAGATTGTTCATGCCTTTATGTACTCTGCTAATGCTTGTGATATCTCTTTCTGGTGACATTTGCAACTCCTTCATTGATTTAGGGTTAGAGTTGCTCCTGGAGCTTCTCATGTCTTCTAGTGTAAAGCAGCAGCAGGATGCTTCAATTGCCTTGTATAAGTTGGCAAGCAAAGCCACTTCACTCTCGCCAATTGATGCAGCTCCACCATCTCCAACACCTCAGGTTTACTGTCAGTTAATGTTCTGTCACTGTTCAAGCACTACCTCTTCATTTAATAATATATATCAGGAGAGACTGCCCTGTAATATGTTTTAGGTTGATTTGTGTTCTCTAGAGCATATCATGCTTCTGCAAGTATTCCATTGGTGTTCTGGTTTGTGAAAATAGGATGTGTGATGATGCAATTGAGCAATTGCAGATGGGTTCTCTGCTAGTGACCCTGCTGTTTCTGTTTTTTTTCAAAACTAGTGCATGTTGAATGCCTGTATTGCATCAAGCCTTTGTGTTTTTGTGCTTGTTCAGTCATGGGGAGTGATTCTGTACATTGATCTGGAGTGAATGTTTATTAAGCGATGCCATGGAGGGATTATCACTGGTTCACTTTCATTTTTGTGCAGGTGTATCTTGGTGAGCAGTATGTGAACAGTGAACTATTATCTGATGTTACATTCCTTATTGAAGGTTATAATCTAATTTTCTTTCTCCACATTTGATAATACTATTACATGAGACCAAATGCAATTACAGTTTTATGTCAACTGTTCATGGATTTTGCTATAGGAGATAATTTCTGTATGTTTTTGCTCTCAACAATCCAGGAAGGACGTTCCATGCTCACCGTATCTGCCTTCTTGCTTCTTCTGATGCATTCCGTGCTATGTTTGATGGCGGCTACCGGGTAAGCATATAAGGGCTAAAGTTTTCTCCCAAAATTGTGCTGGTAACTGAGTCGAGGCAGTCTGACTTAGGAGTATGGAAGTCCAGGTGTAGATATAATGCATTTTGTACGATTTATGTATTTTAGTAATATTTATTATGATTTTAGGTTACTATTTGGCAGAATTAATCATTATCTGGTGTGATTTAGGAGTACGGATGCCTAAGTGTTGATATTTTCTTTCAAGACTTGTCGTGATCTTTTAGCCTCTGATATTATTTTTCAGGATTTGATAGTAATTTGGGCATCTCTCTCTCTCTCTCTCTCTCTCTCTATATATATATATATATATATATATATTAAAGATTTTGGCCTCTGATTTATGACCTCATCCCTTTTTTTTTCTTTGGTGAATAAAATCAATTGCTATTTCTTCCTCAGTATTCCCTTTTAGTCTCATCTAAACTCTCTTCTCCTTTCTACTTCCCCTTTCTTTCCCTTGCTTGATTCCCTTTAATTTTTATTTTTTTTTATCTCTCCTTCAAATTCCTCGTTCTTCTTAGCCTAATGTCTACCAGAATTAAGTATGGATGTATGCATGACTTAAATAGACTAGAATAATGAATTTATTCTGGATTAATTGACTTTCAGGAGAAGGATGCCAAGAATGTTGAGATTCCAAATATTCGATGGGATGTCTTTGAGTTGATGATGAGGTAAGTGTTTTTCTTATCATTCATTTGATTTTCAAGTCTGGATGCCTGCCCTGGATGCACAGTCAATTTTATGAGCTTGCAGGTTCATATACACAGGTGGGGTGAATATCAGTTCAGACATTGCACAGGAGTTGCTCAGAGCTGCAGATCAATATTTGTTAGAGGGTCTCAAGCGGCGTTGTGAATATACAATTGCACAGGTTGGCTATTACATCATTGTCTTCAATTTTGCAGTAATTGTGAATACTGGATTCATAAAATGAACCATTTTCCATGTTTTAGGATATATCTGTGGATAATGTTATGCTTATGTATGAGCTGTCAGAGGCATACAATGCTGTGTCTTTAAGGCATGCCTGCATCCTGTTCATCTTGGAGCGGTTTGATAACTTGAATGACAAGCCCTGGTAAGATTTTTCTCATTCTAAGATGTCTTGTCTGGGAGCCTTCTGTTGCAGAGTTCACATATCTTCTAATCATTAAAAATATTCTTGAAGGATCTCAATTTTTTTATTCAAGTGCTGTGAATTCATAACTTCTTGACCCAATAGAAATCAGTCATGGTGTGCTGTCTTTCATCTTAGTGACAAATTTATTCTCGTGTTCACTCTGGCGCCACACGTGACCTACTATATGATGACTTCCAGCTGTTACCTACAGCCGACAAGAATAAAGATGATTAGTGAAATTTAATGTATTATCACCGAAGGAACAGGGTGTTGTCTCTATTTGATGTGCATTTCATGTGAATTTGACCCAGCATTGGAGCTGCTTCATGCGCTCTCTCTGGTATCCATAGGTGTTTCTTTCATGCCTAAGCTTTTCCGAACTTGCAACTTCCTCTTCCCTATTTATCCACTATACTGGTCCTGGAGTTTGAATCCTACTCTTCTGGATACTTTGGATAAAGTGATGCAAAATGTACCAAATAGAACTGCTAACCAAAAGGCAAATAAATAATAAATAAAATAAGAACATAAGAAATCAGCCTCATCAGCTTGCAACTCAGTATCACCAATTTTTCATGATAACCAATCAGCTAATTAGGCCGTGCAAGGATTCAATGCTGGTTCCAGGTAAGATTATGCTGACATGTGACATCATGGCTTCTACCTCCGTTTACTAGCTTTTGGCTGCTTTTCAATAAGGAGTGTACGGATTTCCTCTGGAAGGTTCCTTCCAGGCAATATTCTGCGTTTGGGTGCAGACAGCCATCAGTTCATCAAAAGTAGGCGTTTGTACTTGGGTCCACATTTTTGTTTCACATGCGCTTTTTAAGGTTTTTATTTTTTATATCTTGGCAAACTGTTTTGCTTAGGAAAGTGAGCATGTAATATAGGACAACTAATGAGCCGAGTTGGGTTGGACTTAGGCATGGGTTTGACTCGTTTAATAAACAAGTTTAAAAATGAAGTTTAAGTTTGTCTTGTTTATAATCAAGCCGAGCTGATCCTGCTCGTGAGTTTATGTGGTAAACGAGTCGAGTTTATGAACTTTTGTACTATAAATGAGTTTGAGCTTGTTTAATAAAGAACCAAGTTCAAATATTATTTTTAAGTTTGTTTAGCTAAATAAACGAGGCGAGTTTAAAAAGCTTGCGAGCTAACTCTGTTCGCTAATATTTGTAACGTAGAATTAATTATAGCTATCATAGTCACCCTCTCTTTTTGAACCACCTATGTACTCTCTGTTTTATCTTTAGAAAAAGTGAGGGGGGGGGGTTAGTATTGTGGGTCGACAAGAGATATTGTATAACACATGGGATTATACTTGCACTTGTGACTTCTCTTTCTGTGTTCTCTATTGTTGGCCTAATTTTAAGCTTTTGACTTGCTGGACATTGCAGGTACTTATCTCTAATTCAAAGAATCATACCAGAGACCCGCAATTACTTTCTCAAACTACTTGCTAGTCCTAGCTCTATTGAGCCGTCTTGAGCATAGCCGGTTCGTTTTAAACCATAAACCTTAGGTGGCCATTTAGATTTGAGGACAATGTACAGAGTAGCGTATCCTGGCGTATTAGTTGAGTGGCTAGCGGAAGGTTCATTGACATTTTGGCCTCCATGTATTGTTGATTTGTGCAGTAGTGCGAATGCCAGTTTTGCTATCTTTTATTCTCAGTTACCGTTTCCTATATTGTTTACCGAGATAAGAGTCGTGGACTTTGGGTTATTGCTAGAGGTGGTAATTAGGTTGTTCTGGCGGGGTTGGATTGTTCTTCGGTCACTATTCTTTACAGGCCGGGTGTTGTTGGGTTTTGGTTATTTTATTGTTCAAGTTGATTTTATGTTTGGTTGTATCATGCTAATTTGACAGGTTAAATTGACTTGGGTTTAAGTCAGTTTGGGTGATAATTTGATGGGTTTGGATTTGGGTTGAGGTAACTTGGGTTTGGGGGATTTTGGACTTGAATTTTAATGGATGATTTAGGTTAGATTTAGGTCGAGTGAGCTTAGATTTGAGTTGTTTTGGGTTAATGAGTTAGGTTTTTTAGGTTGGTTCAAATATGATTGTGTTGGTTTGGAGCATCTCTAATTATAGGTAGGTAATCTTGTGATTATTTTGCTAACTAAATCTATTTGATTTCTTTTTGGTATTTTTTTAAAAATATTTTGATATGTTAAAAAATAAGATATATTGATTATCTAGTGTAATGTATTAATATAAATATATAATAAATATATTCATCTTTTTTGATTTATTGATTTTTTTTTTCAAATACACACTTAATGTGGGACATCTATATAATATATAAGAATTTTTTTTTTTAAATATGTAAGGGTATAATAGTTCAAATATTTAATTATTTAAAGATCATAAAATTAATTTTACTATATAACATATGATCATTATTTATCACATTGTAAATGTTAATAATAATTATAAAATTATATTTATAAATAAATAAAATAAGAATATTAGATTTGTTTTATTTTCAAGATTAAAGAATAAAAATATTTAATTATTTTAATAATTAAAAAAAATATAATGCAATCTAACAAGGGAATAGATTAAAACTTAAAATTAAATATAACGTTCAAATTAATAATTAAAAGATTACTACTTAGTACAATTTGTTTTAATTGAGAAAGAATTATTATTTCTATTACATAGAATTTAGATGCTTTATAAGTAGTGTATGTAAAGTTAAAATTATAGAAGATGAAATTGAGAAAATTGAAAAAATAAATTAATATAGAAAAATGACATAAATGAAAATACATAATTTTTATTTGGCTAGTATTGATAATGTATGTTATGTTATATATGGTCTTGATATCAAATATTTATATATGTTTTAGAGTAGATATCAAACATATGTTTCTTTTTGAGGGTAGATATTAAATATATATTGAGATAATTTACTATTAATCATGTATGTAATTCTATTTTGAGTTAATTAGTATTTTATAAGGTTTATTGTTGATAGTAATAAATTAAAAAATTGTAACTAAAATTGAACCATTTATTTATATGAAGATTCATATAATTATGACTAATGAAAAGGGGTGTGTTTTAAATATTTTATGCAAGCAATAACTATATTTTTATGGTTTGATGAAAAAATATAACCTATAATTATTATTCATTACAATGGTCAATTAAGCAAACTATTAGTGTAAAAGTTTTGGGTTTATTAACTATTAAGAATTTAAGATATTCATATTCATGTATCTTTGAATTGAATATTTAAATTAAATTTTTTATAATGAGTGAGTCTACTAAAATTTATGACGTGCTTGATATACTAATTATAATATATACTAATTATAATGTGACATTATATTTCTTATCTTATATTCATATTAGAAAAACATAGCCACATTTAATAATAGTACTCACATTAATAATAGTTTTAATACTAATTACTTATTGGATTTTTATAATACTTTACATTTTAGTTAAATCTAACTTTGAGTGATTAATATCCTAGCTTAATGTTGAATTTAGAAAAATTTATACTTTAGAATCTTAATACGTTAACTTAATTCTAACTTTGAGAAGTTGTTAAATATATTATACTAATACTATAATTTAAAATTATTTTAACTTAATTTTAATTGTGAAATCAAACCTAATATTTTTTCTTTTTTCCTCTTCTCCCTTTTTTTTCTTCCCTTCTTATGTTGACTCCCAGTCTCCTTTTTTTTTCTTCTTCCATTTTTTTTGTATGGAACATTGTCCTTAGACAATGCTTGCCACATCCCCATCATTTACTCCTTACCTCCATCATCACATCAACTTCTAGCTTATACGTTTGTGGGCCCCATCATTTACTCCCTACCTTTATCATCACATCAACTTCTAACTTATAAGTTTGTGGGCTGGGGTTAAAAATTCTAGTTGATTGCACCTTTTTTCTCTCCTTATCTATGTACATGTATGCATATATATACCACACAATAAATGTCATTAGCTACCTTTTTTGCATAAACTCCATCAAGTGTAGCTTTCCTTCCTTTCTTTCCCTTCTCCTTGCCATCTTCATAATCTGTTAAGATTTAAAACTTTATAGATATTTAAAATGGGAATTGAACAAAACAAAATAAGAAATAGGTTCTTTCTGCAAACAATTTAATATCTTAGGAACATCAAATAAACTAAAAAAGTATTTAGATAATTGCAAACTTGCTTTCCATAAAAAATTAAAACAGAAATATTTACCAGCACCGCAAACTACAAAACAAATTCCTTATTATTAAAAATAAAAACCAAAAGGAAAGAAACCACAAGTTTCTTCAAAACCCCCCAAAGGGAATATAATCTGTTACAAATGTGGTAAAAAAGGCCGCATATCAAAATATTGTAGGTTAAACAACCAAATAAAGGAATTAAATTTAGACAAGGAAACAATAGAGAAAATTCAAAACCTTCTAACAGAATCATCCGAAAATGAATTCCAAAATAAAAACCAAACAGAAGGGCTTTAAATTGATGAAATAGTAACTTCATCATCTTCTTCATATTCTTCTAACCCAGAAGAAGATATATTTGTAAATCGAATGAATGTGTTAACAAAAGAACAAAAGCTAATGATAGAAATTGTGCAATACATTCCTAACCCTCAAAAACAAAAAGAGTATTTAGAAAAATTGGTTAAATCTTTGGAACAAAATGAATCAAAAACTTCAACTTCAAAGATTCCAGTAAAACCAACAAATACTTATGACTTAACTACAATACTCAAAAGACAATAAAAATCAAAACATTCAATTCCAACAACTTCTGAATTACAACATGAAATTAAAGAAGTACAGAAGGAATTAAAACAATTTCAACAAAAACAAGAAAATGATAGTAATATCATCCAAATTTTACTGACAAAATAATTTGAGAATACATCTCCAGAACCTAGTGAACAAAATGAATCTGAAGATTAACAAACCTAAAAAATCTTTCCGTCCCTAAGGATTTTCTAAATGTTTTAAAAGAAATAACCCTTAGAAAATATATAATCAACATAACCCTAAAATTGTCAGAATATTTTCAAATCAATTCAGTTGCCTTATTTGATACCACTGATGACATAAATTGCATCAAAGAAGGAATTATATAAAAAAGATTCCTATCTCAAACAACAGAAAAATTTTCTACAGCAAACAACTCCAGACTTAAAATTAAAAATAAATGCGAAGCAAGTGTTCTTTTTAACAACCTACAAATTAAGTCAACATATCTCATAACCCTAGATATAAGTCATAGCATAATTCTAGGCACTCCTTTCATAAATTTAATCACCCCTTGCAAAGTTGACCTAATTGGAATTTCATTCAAAACCTGAGGAACAAAAAATATCCTTTCATTTCTGGAAATTCCTAGGACTAGAAACCTAAACTTGTTGAAAGCCAAATCAATTTATCAAAACCAAATCAACTTCCTTGTTCAAGGAAACCGAACAGATTTAAACTTGTTAAAACAAAACATATCTCTAACCAGAATTTAAAATTAATTGAAATGAAAAGTGATAAAAGACAAGATTTCTCGAATTCAAAATCAAATTGAAAAAGAAATTTGTGTTGACCTTCCAAACACATTTTGGTCATGGAAACATCATATGGTTGACTTACCATATGAAGAAAATTTTCATGAAAGAAATATTCCTACAAAAGCTCGAACAATCCAAATGAATTCTGAATTAATTGAACATTGTAGAAAATAAATCTAGGACTTAGAAAACAAAGACCTAATTTCAAAATCTTGGTCACCCTGGTCTTGTGCTGTATTTTATGTAAATAAAAATTCTGAAATTGAACGAGGAACACCTCGATTAGTTATAAATTAAAAACCTTTGAATGATGCACTAAAATGGATTAGGTATCCAATTTCAAACAAAAAAGACATGCTCCAAAGACTTCATTTAGCTCTAATATTTTCAAAATTTGATCTCAAATCTGGTTTTTGGAAAATTTAAATATCACCAAAAGACCGATACAAAATTGCATTCACTGTCCCCTTTGGACAATATCAATGGAATATAATGTCGTTTGGATTAAAAAATGCTCCTTTAGAATTTTAAAGAATAATGAATGATATTTTTAATCCATATTCAAAATTTCGTATTGTTTATATAGATGATGTGCTCCTCTTTTCAAATTCCATAGACCATCATTTTAGGCACGTTAGGATTTTTCTTAGTGTCGCAAAAAGGAATGGTCTAGTTGTGTCAAAGTCTAAAATCTCTCTAGGTCAAACTAGGATTAGGTTTTTGGGTCATTATATTGAGTTAGGAACCATAGTCCCTATTGAGAGGTCCATAGGATTCGCGTCCAAATTCCTAGATCGTATTCTTGACAAAACCTAACTCCAAAGATTTTTGGGTAGCCTCAATTATATTCTGGACTTTTTTCCAAATCTGAACAAAATTGCCAAACCACTCCACGATCGTCTAAAAAAGAGCCCAAAACCATGGACTCAATCCCATATCGATATTGTAAAAAGAATCAAGGCCCAAGTCCAATCCATTCCCTGTTTACATTTGGCCAACCCAACCCTATTCAAAATAGTCGAAACCGATGGTTTAGATATCGGGTATGGTGGCATTCTTAAACAGGCCCAAACCTAGTCACTTGAACAGTATCATGCCCAATCCAAACAAGCCCAAATCCAGTCTGAGTCCATTATCCAATTCATTTCCGAACACTGGAACCAAACACAATAAAATTATTCCACAGTCAAAAAGGAAATCTCGTCCATAGTCCAATGCATACAAAAATTCCAATTCGATCTATTAAATCAAAAGTTCCTATTACGGATCGATTATAAATCCGCAAAAGAAATTTTACAAAAGGATGTTCGGAATATTGCATCCAAATAAATATTTGCCAGGTGGCAGGCCATACTCTCAGCATTCAATTTTAACATCAAATATATAAAGGGAGAATCAAACTCCATTCTAGATTATATTACTCGGGAATTCTTACAAAACAAAGCACAAGATGACCCCGAAGAAAAAAGGAAAGGAGAAAGTGCAAGAAATCCTTGCACCAAAACCCATTAAATCATGGTATGAAGCTATGATTCAAGATGAAACAACAACTTCATCAACTCAAAATGAAGACTCAAAACAGAGTGTTCGAAAGTGGGTGGAATCGCTCACCAAATCTCCAAAAGTGCTCGAGGCATTTCAGTAAATGGTTCAAACCGTCCAGAGCCCTCAACTTGGACACTCAGGTATGACTTCTAAATATGTTTTAAAAATCGAGGAGGGTTCTTCATCTCCAAAAATCCCTTCTCAAAAATGAATTTCAAAAATTCTTTCCTTACCTGTTTTAGCAAAACCAATTTCAAAAGAAATGGTTTCAAAACAAAAGGATTTACAAAAAATGATCTGAGTATTTTACAAAATCTCATTTCTAAACAATTTCAAACTTTATTCAAATCTTCCTCCTCTTCCTTTATTACTTATTTTCAAATTCTGTTTTTTCTAATCATCCAATCATCCTTGCAACTCTTTGAATTCTTGTTCATCGGGTACTCTCTTGCTCCCTTAGGTCCTAGGGCATTCTTGGTGTATATATATATATATATATTCATGATTACTAAATACATGTGTTGATAATACAACTATATATACTAAGAAATATTTATCTAAATTATCATAATATTCTTTTTTACTTTGATAAAATTCTTATATTTTTACTTACTAGCATTCTAATAAAGTAATCACTATCTATATCCGTATTCACAAATATTAAATATATTCATGTATTAGCGATACAACCATACATAATTAAAAATATTTATCTAAATTCCTACACTTTCAACATTTTTTTATGTTAATGGAATTATTATATTTATATCTATCATTTTCTAATTAATTAATTACTATATATATTTATATTTATAAATATAAAAATATATTTGTATATTAACATTACAATTATGCATACTTTTTCATGAATTATTAAATATATATGTATATAAATAAAGATATTCACGTATTCTTGATCTATACATTACAAATGATGATGAACTAGCAATGTATAATATAGTAAATTAATAATGTATGATATTATACAGTATGTGTGTATCAACATAAAATAGTCCACCTCAATAATTAATAAAAAAGTATAGTAGGTATAAAATTAAAATCAATTGGGTAATGACAAGTTAATACTCTTTAATACTTTATATAAAGGTTAAAAAGCTTATATAATAATAATAATAATAATAATAATAATAATATTTATTTAAATAGACGATGATAATGATAATAATAATATTAATATAAAATAAAATAAATAAACTTATTAATATGGTATTATGTGTTTTGAGATCTAGCTTAATAAAGTTCTGAGTTTTAGGCAAAATATTAAAGATACATATCTTATCAGGTTGTCCCTAACCTAACTCTTGTATCACCCAGCACACAAACACTGAATGTCCCTTGCCCCCTTCTCTCTCATGCTGTCCACCACATCCTCCTCAAATCCTACCCTTCCTTCGACCCTCTATACAAATACGGATGGTGAAGCTCCTGGTAGCAGGCCCAAGTGCAAGACTTGTAAGCCCGAACAGTTATGAGACTTTATCATTACCCGATGCATGCGTGATAATCTAGATCTAGTATGCCTTCTAGAAAAGAACAACCTAACTACTCATATAGTAAGAAAATATGTAAAGCTCTTTATTTTTAAAGTTTAATAATTTTATTATCATAATTTGATAACAATATTTAATTATTTAAACTTTGATTCATTTAATAATTTTATCAATAATTTTTAATTCAATATAATTAATTATTATCGTTGCAGATTATTTTAGATAACTTTATTTATATTTATAATTTTTATTATATTCATATAATTTTTTTTCTTTTAAAAAATATATTTTTATTTGGTCTCAATTTTAAATTTATTTATTTTATTGTAATTTTATTATGTGATTATAATTTTATTTTAGAATTATATTTTATTAACAAAATAAATTATTTAAATTAAAAAAAATCCTATTTTAATATTATTTATCCGAAATAAATATTTTTTTTGTTAAATTTATTTATTTTTATGATGTTAATAATACTTCTAAAAATTTTTAATTAAAGATTTTTATAATTTATTTATGGCTTTCTTTTTTAAATTAATTTTACTTTCATTTTATTCTTTATAGTTTACGGAGAAGTTTTTTAAAAAATTATTTAAGTTAATTCTAATTTCTTAGAATTTAATTTAAATATTTTTTAGATATTTAGTATATATTATGTGTATGCGTATTAGAAAAAAAAAATTAACCGGTCCCCCTCATCTTTTCTTTCTTTTTCTCTCTCCCCTGTATTTCCTTTTCTTTTCTTTCTGTTCCTTTTCAGCAAACCAAGCCCGACCTCCCGACCTCCTGTGTCCCTGGTCTTCTCTCTCTCTTTTTTTTGGTCAATCAAAACCACTACCATATTTCTTCAAAAAAAAAAAAAAAAAAAACCACTACCATACCACTGTCGATCTAGCCTCGTCGCCAACCAACAATTATATAGTCATACCGAACCTCCACCGTTAGACAAACAAGATGACGATCGAGCATCACTGCACCATCGACAACAACCAGCGCGAGAGGGGCTGCTTTAGCTCAACCCCACTCTAGTGCCTCCTCCTTTTGTTCACCACTGGAGCACGATGTTAACTCCACCACCACCATGTTAAGCAGCAACGTAGGCAAAGTAACCAACCATTGCACCTTCGACAGAATTGGAAGAGGAAGTTGTCAGCATCTAACAGCAACACGAGCAGATCAACAACGTACTTCACCGGTCCAGCCACCTTTAGCGTCGCCTTAACATCGACGAGTGATGCCTGACCTCTGACGATGCTGTAGTGATCTTCACTTACTCCCATTTGCAGAATTTGTTTAGTATAATTTTGCTAAAACCCTACCGTTGATGTTGACTGATTTTAGATAAATTAGGCTTAATTAAGTTAAATTGATGGTTGTATTATGTATATATGAGTCGTGTGATTAATTTGGAGCAGTTAATTGTATTGTATGTTGATGATTGACTAAACTTGGACTTTTAATCGAATATGTCCGGATTGTTCGAATTTATCTGATGAAGCTAATTTTGATAAATTTATTATATTATATATTTTAAAATGTATCTAATTTTATACTGGTAGCTTCACTTTGATTAAATTAATGAAAGCGATGGGATTCAAATTTCTGGGCTCAAAAACTTAATTGGAGAGCCATGTATTTGAATTGGAATTGATTTTTGCGTTGTTTATGCCAAATGCTTTGCGAAATGATTAATTGTATTTTCGATTCATTAATTTAAAAAAGTTATATGAATCAATTGAATTGGGATTTTTAGATCATAAATCTAATCTTGTTAAATTAGGACACATCTTTATAGGTTTTAATGAAATTAATTATATAATATGTTTTAGAATATATTTAATTTGATATTTAAATCATTAATTTAAATATTTGAGCAAGAATTGAATGTACTCGCATTCCAGGCCAAAACCCCAATTTTTGAAAATAATTATCTTAAATTGGTTATTCGTATGATTGTTTTTGTTAAAATCAAATATCTAGATTTATCTAAAACTGGTTTAATTGTATTTTTAAACTTTGATATGTAGTTTGGACCTAAAATTCTAATTTTCAGAGATAATTTTATGAAATTGATTTGTGTATACTTCTTTTACTTGGTCGATTTTTATATTTGATTTACAATGATTTAATTATGTTTTTATCTTATCGATTTGGATAAGTTTTTTGAAATTGGTTGGTTTGTCTTTTTGGTTGCAAAACCTAATTAATAAGTCAATTTCAATAAAATTAACTTATCCTATATGATTCTTTCCTTAGTTTTACAAATCAATTTGAAATGCTCTAAATGATCTTTGTTGAACTCGATTTGGTTAAGACTCAATTTTGAATATGAATGGAACTACGCTTTCGAGTCTTATGTTTTGAATATATTTTTCAAGAAAGCTTGTTTATGCTTTTTTTTGTTGATTAAATTATATTACTTGAATTATTGGTCGATAAGATAGTTTCTAACCTAGTTCTATGATTTCTATTGGCGATCAAGAAAAGCCTTATCATAGATTCTCAAGCTAGTGATATCTCTTTCTCTTTCTTATTTTACTTAGATATCTTTGTACTTAGGTAAGTCTCTACTTACCTTTCCTTTCTTTATGGCGGGATCATGAAAATGTATGTCTTCTTGAAGTTGAAGGTGATAAGAATGCTCTTTGTGATTTATATATGTCATGCGCATATCATGTTTTGTTTGATTCTCTTATGTATCTATGAGGTTATAATTTTCAACACACATATATGATAGCATGTTTTGATTTGTTTTAATTATAACTGGTTTTGGAAAATTGTATAGTTGAATACATATGGATTGGAATTGTGTGATGCCTTATATTAGACATTTATGCCATAGAATTGTTATGCTTTAATGCTACCCGGAATGGATGTAATAATGAAATTGCATTGTGTTGATGGAAGTGATTTAAGTATTATTCTGTGAGCCTTGGTTCTTGTTTGACCTAAACCTTTGATAAAACATTAATCACTTAAAGTGAAATATCTTAAGTTGTGATTTGTATCACTTGAGATAACAATTCAAGTTAGGTTTGATATTCACTTGGTACCATTATGATACTATCTATTTTCTAATCCTAGGTGCCTTACAAGGTTTGAGAGACCCTTTTTTACTCTTTAGGTATCTCGATATATTTTAACCCTATAGGAGGTCTACATATTTAAGTGATTAGCTATTTCATTATTTGGTGGTCTGGTTACGTTTCTAGGTTGGTTTGTTAGGGCTAGTACTATTCGTATACTAGATTAGTTATGCTTTCTTTGAGTCTCTATCCTCAATTTAATATAATCTAATCGTTATGATTGCGATAATACAATATAATAATTGGTGGTTCTCTTTTATTCATGGACTTTATATCTCATTATCTTACGCATGTTGCTTAGTTGTCTTTTTCATAATTGTGTTACCAAATGGTGCATGTTATCATCTTGTTATCCTATGATATACTATTTTAATCACATGTGGGAATTATGTGCCAAATGCTGTATTTTAGAATAGTTGTGTTACTTAGTATGAGTTTGTATTTTGTTATACACTTGTACCCTTGTGGTGTCATCTCTAGTAGCATGTTTACAAACATAAATCCATAGTCACATGTTCTATCGTCTGTTATCATATGTGTCACATGACCTCATACATTATCACATGTACCTATGTGCTCCATTAACATTTATAACTATTATATTCCATATGGGCATGCCTTAATCATGTCATCCCATGTGCAGTTTGCTCTTATCACTATACGTATGGTGTTCTTTGATACCTTATGGGTGAATGATGAATTTTATACCATTTACTCATAATATTGTATGTGTTTCTTTATTAGTGGAATAATGTGTATATCACATGTATGCATAGTTGTTGTGAGTTATAGATTGTTATGACCTTATACGTATCATGTGCCCTCCATGAGTTAGGTAGTTTTAATTTGCTCAGTGCTCCTGGATACTATTATCAACCGGTGGATCGATAATCAAAATACAACTGGTCCTGATCCATGTGGTGTTTCACTGTAAGTGATTAGTGTCTTATCAAGAATTATGATCATTTAATGGTTTAATTAAATTAAGTTTGGGACCCCACTATTCTCAACTAGTAGAACGGTAACAAGATACAACCCTAGGGCAAGACGCTCCTTACCACTATTCTCATGCAGTGGAACAGATAGGTACAATTGGCCCCGACTCAAGTGATCTTCCACTTTAAGTAATTAGTGTACTATTCTTGCTTTATTTATTTCAAGGTCATCACACATTCATGTACACATACTCATATAAGGCACTAGCCCATCACATACCCTAGAACAATCTGTTTCCCCTTGTAAACCCTAATCTCACAACCCTAGCATATTATTTCCTCTAGTTGCCCTTTAGTCCCCAATTTCCCTAAAAAATCTTAGCATGTTATTATGAACCACATATTCAAGAGTCATGGTCTATTACTGACGTGATACACCTATGATAATAATCTATCCATAGGGTTACTATTTGGGCCTCATCCCAATAACCCTACTTTCTCATACCTAGCGTAGTCCTTTATCTAGTGTTTGTTTAGTTCTCAAATTTCATTCCCATGCATAGAATACTATTATTAACCATACCATAAAAAATCGTGGCCTAAATCCCAAAGATTTCTATGCCTACCTAAGATGTCGTAATTAACTTTGTATTCAATCCCTAGTATCAATCTACCACTTTTTTCACATGTGATCATGACTCCACCCCTAGGTTTTACTAATCACACGTATGGCCTTTCCTTTCCTTTATTTACCAAAAACCCTTCATTTTTGCTCTAATTATCTCATGTAGTACCCTAAACCTAATGTTAGTAATCCAAAACCCTAAAGTGATCACATGCCACTTTTTAATTGTATTGACCAAAATGCCCCTAGGTCACTAGAATACCTATTTGTACCTTCCCCAAATCACAGGGCTCCCAGCATGAAAGATTCTTCAACTTTTCACAAATATAATATCATAAAAATCATGGCCATGATTATACATAATTACTTTATATTCAACAGATTCATATCTACATAACTTTCTTACCTTCTTCTACTGTCATGCAAAACTACATATCATATACAACACTAGAGTCATGTAACATTTCGTATCATGCCATCACCCATCAATACAACAAGGACATATATTATAAAATGACAAAACCCTATTTATAACGATAACCTTACCAAAGTGGCTTCTATGTCTAAGTACGCAAGACCTATGCTTACTCCTTTGCTATCATCGGAATATCACCTAGAAATAAGGACATACCCAATTTAGATTTTTAAAATTT
Source organism: Tamarix chinensis (assembly GCA_030549775.1). Lineage (NCBI taxonomy): Eukaryota > Viridiplantae > Streptophyta > Magnoliopsida > Caryophyllales > Tamaricaceae > Tamarix > Tamarix chinensis. The sequence goes on along the minus strand of CM060176.1, from coordinate 41,236,019 downwards.
TTTGACCTAAATGAAGACTAAAAGAGGGGAAAGTAAATGGAGGTAATCAAAGTGGAGAAGATTGTGCAAGGTGGGGGCACGATAATGGTAACGGTGAAGATGGTGGTGTTTAAAGGGTGGGTAAGGGTTGGAAGCTATGGTTGAGGTGGTGATGGTAATCAAGCTGCCGGGAGTTGGTGGCATTTAGAGGTGGTGGAGCTGGTGGTGCTGGGAGGAGAGTAGCTGAGAGGGGGAAAGAAGGAGGGGAAAAGGGATGGCTTGGTGTGGTGGTGATTTTGGCTAAGGTGCCAATGTAGGGTGGCTCTAGTATGGTGGTGGTAAGGAAGGAGAGAAGGGGTTGGTGGTGGCAGCGTAGCTAGCTATGGCTATAGGTGTAGGAGAAGAAAACATGAGAAGGGTGGCACGAAAGGGGTGCTAGTGTAATACCCCAATTTGAGCGGAGTGTTATAAGGATTGATTCGGATACTTATATCAACATGGTATACCATCTTTTTGGTGATTCCATCATAAGAACTCCACAGTTAAGCGTGCTGGCCATGGAGCAATTTTAGGATGGGTGACCTCCTGGGAAGTTTCGGAAATTTTCTGAAATTTTCTTGGAAAGTGCGTGAGTGAGGACAAAGCGCACTGAAAGGATTCGTGTTGAATTGTGGGGCCAGCCGATCAATCCGAAAGCACTTCAAGGTAGCCCCCGGGTGGTCGTATCGACTCGGGGTGTTACAAATGGTATCAAAGCGAAACCGCGACCGTAAGCTGAACTTGGATGAGCCAGTTAGCCACCTAGCGGGATGATTTTTGGGATGAACTGTATTGAGACGAGGTGGGTGAATGTAATACCCCAATTTGAGCGGAGTATTATAAGGATTGATTCGGATACTTATATCAACATGGTATACCATCCTTTTGGTGATTCCATCATAAGAACTCCATAGTTAAGCATGCTGGCCATGGAGCAATTTTAGGATGGGTGACCTTCTGGGAAGTTCTGAAATTTTCTCGGAAAGTGCGTGAGTGAGGACAAAGCGCACTGAAAGGACTCGTGTTGATTTGTGAGGTCAGCCGATCAATTCGAAAGCACTCCAAGGTATCCCCCGCGTGGTCGTATCGACTCGGGGTATTACAGCTAACATGGTGCGGGTAGAGAGGGGAGGTGGCAGGGAGGTTGGATAGGGGACAATAAGTGGTGGTGACGTTGGAGGATAGGCAGAGAAGGAGGAGGGAGAAAAAATAAGGGAGGTTAAGTTGGCTGGCTCGATGGTGAGAGAAAAGGGAGAGAGGAGTGATATATAGGGAAGGATCAAGGAGAAGGGGAATATAAAAAAGGGGGGAAAGGTGCAGGTTTTTACGTGCATGACTGCAGGGGAGGAAGGATAGGGGTTTAAGGGCAAAGGCAAGATGGTGCGGTATGGTGTGTATGGTGGTGCATGGTTGAGAGGGGTAAGGAGAGGAATTTGTGGGATGGCATGGGGGAGGGGATGTTTGGTGTAGAAAAGGAAAGGGAAGGGGTGAGGAAGATGATAGGCAAGGCAGGAAGGAAAAAAAAGAAAAGAAAAGAAGAGAAAATGGAAGAAAAGAAAAGGGAAAAGAAAGAAAGAAAGAAGAAGAAGAGGGGGAACGAGCTTGGGCTCACCTAGGAAGGTGAGAAAGGAAAAAGAAAAGAGAAGAAGAAGAGTAGGGCTAGGGGTGGTGCAACACAGAAAGAAGAAGGAGAAGAAGAAAGAAGAAAGAAAAGAAAATGAAAAATAAAGAAAAAAGAGAAAAAGGGAAACTTTTGGTTGTGGAATTCGGGATTATGTTTTTAGGGTTAAATTTTTAAATAAGTAATTATAATAATTTTATTTGTAAATTTTTTAGGTTTGGGGTTAGGTTAAAATAAGATAATTAAAAAAAATCCAAATATGAGAAATTTGGTTAGATTAAAATGTTGATAAATTGAAATTAAGATTTTATAAGATTTTGGGGTATTACATGGGTTTTGCGGTGATCCACTGATGGTTGGGAGCATACTTCTCATGTAGTCTTGAGATTGATTTCTATATTGTTGGGTTGAGTACTTGGGCTTTGAGAGAGTTAGGTTGCCCGGAGTTCTTGTATCTTAGGGATTTCTTTTTATTTGTCTGTACCTATTTTAGAAATTTTCAAGTGTTGTATGAAAATTTTAATGGTGTTGTAAATGAATTTCAGTTTGCCATTTATTTGCTAAGTTTTAAAATCTAGGGTTATTTCATAGGTTTTTGTTGATTTTATCAACAATAAATTTGTTTAGTGAAATCATTCACTTTCTATCTACAATTAGATAACTCCTTGAGGAAGTTTATTCTCTCAGTATAGATGATGCTTAAGTTTTAGGTGGACATGTTTTAGTTGTACATCTCGCATGAGATAGATAGTGTACATTTTATTATGTTAGATGTGGTGGTAATATTTCTCATTTTATACTTTGCCTTCCACATATTTTTCCTTTAAACAAAATTTTTCAGGAGTGAAATTTAGGAATTTTATATAATACCCATTCCATTGTAGTAATATATTTGTTTTGTTTATATTATGCTAGTTGTTATGGGTGTGTTGAGTCATATGTAAACATGTTTTTATTATTCTATATTATGCTAGTAATATATGCTAGTTGTTATGGGTGCGTTGAGTCATATGGAAACATGTTTTTATTCCATGGTTTAACCGCATATTCTTGGTTAGGTTGGAAATTATTCTATGATGTATTATAAATATGTAATCTAACAAGTAAGGAAAGGATGGGAAAATTAATTAGCTCGATACCTCTAGCTCCCCTTGATTTTTAGAGTCTAACACTACTAGAAAGTGGGATTATCTTCTACATTTCCATCAATTGGTGTTTTCATTGAGAGTTGCCATGGAGGGAATGTAAACCTGAAGTTGTATTGCAATCACGGTGGATGAAAATCTTTAGTAGATTAGGGAAATTATGAACTCTCGCTAGGTAGCCATAGAGGAAATGGAAAACAATCAAACCACCCATTAAGCCTCCTTGAATGAAACCCTCTCCCGTTTAATGTCTCCAAATCCATCAAACCCCTATGCATCCAATTCACTAGCCATCCCATTTATAGACATTTTCCCACCAAATGTCCCTCCCACACCTCCCGACCACTCCTGCATTAACCTTAATCATTCATACAAAAACCTCACTACCCAACACATTAAGTGTGAGACTAGTACCTTTGATAGAACCGACCCCTTCAATTGGATTTCTAAGCCGAAAGGTACTTCTCTTTCAATGCCACGTTAGATGAACAACACGTCAATATAATTAGCTTTTATATGGTCAATCAAACACTCATCTAATTCCATTGGATGTATCAAAACAAGTATATCCCTTAATAGTCATCCCTCATCCAAGACATGGAGAAGATTTCCAAGCCATCTACCTATGTCAATTACCAAGACTCACTTTTTATACAACAACAAACATATACGATTGTTGAGTACTGGTCTAACTTTGAGAATGTCTGCAATAGAGTCACCAATATGACACTTGAGGATCTTTGAATTATTTCATTTTAGGCTTAACCCCCCAATCCAAAGAGAGTTGGCCATCCTAAAACCTCATACATCTCATCATCTATTGATATGGCTGTAACACCCTCAAAATTCACTACTAAAAAAATTCGTTAATTAAAAGAAAATTAGCGGAAGTAAATTAATAAACCGTGAATTTTGGGGATATTACCACCACACTTAGTACCAGACCGGTTCACTCATACCGTTCCAGTACCAAGTGCTAAGGCTAAAGAACAAAATATCAATTGCTAGAAATTCAAACTATTTTAAAATCAGAGTAGCGCAAGTAAATATTTTATAAGAATAGATTCCACCAATGGTGGTTGCAAGAATAAAATTACAATTAAACCATACATTAGAAGAGGGAGAATAATATCCTAAAGGCCGGATAATCCTTACGCTCTTTCCCGCTGCCCACTTGAGTAGCACCTGAAAATACCTGCAAGGGACACTGCCCATTGAATAGGCAGGGACCCCACAAATGGAACCCTTCAGTACTATAGTACTGAGTAACCCTTTAAAGTCACACTTAAAAGCAGGCCTGTAATGTCACACATGATACAAAGCTATATACATATATAACAAGATGTGTACATATAACACTCACATAATTAACAATCACATCAGATATCAATAGGTCGTTATGAACAATCAATACTTTCGGCCCTTAAGCCATGTCATAGTGCAAAATCAATACATTCCGGCCTTAAGCCACTAGTCCATCATTATGCAATCAATCTCATATTTTATATCCATGTGAGTGCGAGAACCCTACTATTATAGCCGGTGGATCGGTCACTTATAGAGCAGAACACACCTAACCACTATTATATGCCGGTAGATCGGTCTCCAGGGAAAAACGCTCCTGGCCACTATTATTCGCCGGTGGACCGGTCTGACCCCGACTCACATGGTGTTCCACTGTAAGTGATTAGTATTTTTCCATAACTTTATTCACATACATAACTGATTTTATTGAGCTTGGGACCCCCACTATTATTGCCGGTGGATCGAAAATATATATATCAACATCATCCAGGGCAACACGCTCCTGTGCCACTATTATGTCCGGTGGATCGGTACTCATAATCAAGCAACACGCTCCTGGGCCACTATTATATCCGGTGGATCGGTACTCAATATCATAATTCAACTGGGCCCGACTCATAATCTTTCACTTTCATGATTAGTATTTTTCCTTTCTTTAATCAACACAACAAATCCATTTATTTGCCTCGGATGGGAGATCAAGAACTCGGGACACAAAGGTACACCGGTCGTACCGGTGCATACAAGCTACTCAGTACCCTTCAACCACGAACCCAGGGACGCAAAGGTACCCTGGTCGTACTGGTGCATAAAGCTACTCAGTACCCTACCGACAAGGACACCTAATCCATAAGTATGCATACCCCCTAACTAGGTCCGTAGAGCTAGAAAGAGTAAGATATAGGGCCTGGCTGGGGCACAAAGGCACACCAGCAAATACCAGAATAATCGTAGACTAAACCACGTCTTTAGGGTAGCGACCCCTAAAGAGCCACCATTCCCGATCTCGAGGTCTTTCACTTTAAGTATTAGTGTCTTAATTAAAGTGATCACGAAAAGCACAATAATCAGGTACTTATTCACTTTCAATCGTTCCGATATCATCAGTCGTTTCTTATTCAGGCGGTTATCTAAGATAGCACAGAGAAATCATTAAGGCCATCATAATCTCATATAATTCCGAGTTAAGCGTCGTTCTCATAATACTTACTAATTATCAATTATTCTTACCTTGCTAATCAGCGTTATTTGAGTCATATTATAAAATTCCACAATCACAACGACATGTTATGTACAAATTACTTATTTACCCCTTACTTATATAATTGTTAAGTCATTCCTTCCTTACCGACAAATTTACCATATTACCCTTAAGGTTGTATAATTATCAAATTATTCCTTGCTCGGTTTATGTTACTAAGTTATCTCACCCTTCATCCTTCATAATTGTTAACCTTAACATATTTCCCTTTTTGGTTGGTTAGATTACCAAATTGCCCTTCTCCTTTGTTATAATTACTAAATTGCCCTTAAGTTGAATAAATTACCAAATTACCCTATTTCATTATCACAATTACCATCTTGCCCCTTTAGTTGGTTAAATAAATACTAATTTACCCTTTAGTTGGCTAAATTACCAAATTGCCCCTTTAGTTGGGTAAATTACCAAGTTGCCCTTCTTCTTAATTACAATTATTGGTCTACCCTTCTTCATAATTATAATTACCAATTTACCCTTCTCCATATTTATAATTATTAATTTAACATTCTCCATTCTTATAATTACTATATTGCCCTTCTCCCTTATTAAAATTACCATAATGCCCTTTTATTGATTAATTTACCAAATTACCCTTCTCTATTATCATAATTATCCAATTATCCTTTTATAATCATAATTTAATTACCAACTTATCATTCGTTGTTATCATTATTACCAAGTTACCCATTACTCCCAAGTGTGCCATAAATATCCTTTTAATTTACAAAATTACTCTTCTACCCCTTACTTCCAAATTACCACAATATCCTTTTATTTACAAAATTACCACAATGCCATTTTACTTATAAAAATTACCACAACACCCTTTTACTTTACAATTTACTATTTTACCCTTTCACATCCAAAATTACTATTTTTATCCTTACTTACAAAATCACCATTTTGCCATTCTTTTCCAAGATTACCATATTACCCCTTTACTCCAAAAATTACCATAATACCCCTTACTTATAAAATTACCATTTCGCCATTCACTTATAAAATTACCATATTACCATTTACTTATAAAATTACTATTTTTCCCCTCTACCTCCAAAATTACCATAATACCTCCTTTACTTGAAAAATTGCCATCTTTTCCTTTACTCATAAAATTACCATAATACCCCTAACTTCCATAATTACCACAATACCCCTTTTCACTTGTAAAATTACCACATTGCCCTTTTGCCTTCAAAATTTACACTTTACTCCCTTTATTACCCCACTTTTATTAAGTTAACATTACCATATGGAATAATAATATTAATACTCCATTAACAGTATCCAACTCCACTAACTATTATATTTTAACATAATACATATTAGCATCCACATATATTAGGCCATAATCTAACACAAGGAATATTACAAAAATGCCCCTAGGGCTCACAATAATATTTTTTTTGGTAGTTAATAAAGAATATTATTAAAACCAATAAGAGGAGATTACATCAAGAGTTTCAAGAGTAGCAAAATAGAGGAGAGAAACAAGACTCCTTATTTAGCATTTCTACCGCCTCTACTACTTATACTATGATTGAGTCTAATGTGGAAGCGCTTCATAATATCCTTGACCATGTGAATGGGATGTGGAGTGAAACCGCTGAACATGGAAGAATTTCTGCATCTCCAAATACCATAAATGACTTCTCCAAAAAGGGCCTTCGTACACTCAGCACCAATGTTGTTTTCTTTTGTGTGTTGTGCTGCAGAATGAATTAGTGTATCCCAGGTTTCAGCCTTAATGTCCATATCCATCACATGCTTGATCATATCCCAAACTTTCCTTGCATACACATAGTGTACAAACAGATGGTCCATCGTTTCTGATTCTTCAGCACAAATGCTACATTCAGGGGGAACCTGCAGGTTCCATTTTCTCAGCTTCTCTCTGGTTGGAAGGCATCTGTGACAAGCCAACCAAGTAATGAAAGAACAACGAGGTCTACCAAAGTGGTTCCAAACAAGGGGTGCCCAATGCTTCTTATTCTCATTGTATCTGATCAGATTATATGCCTTACTTATGGAATAGAAAGTAGTGCCACATTTCCCATCTACAATATGCTGCATGAGAAGAGGACGAGTGGACATAATATTTCGATATAGCCAAGAATGATAAGAGTGAACTCTGACAGTAGCTATATCTTTGTGTTTTAGGTAGATGCCATGCACCCACTTTATCCATAGACTTTCTTTGTTGTACATGATCTTCCACAACCACTTTCCCAAAGCTGCTTGATTCCAGCTTTTTAAATCAATCAAACCAAGGCCACCCTCATCCTTTGGAAGACACACTGTTTTCCAGGCAATAGGATGTTTATGTCCAGAGCTAGACCCTGACCAAAGGAAGTTTCTGCAAATGCTCTTAATTTGTGAAATAATACCATGGGGGAGAGGAAGAATTTGTGCCCAGAAATTTGTAATCCCTTGGAGTACTGCAGAAATCAATTGGAGACGACCTGCATAACTGAGATAATTACAAGTCCAATTTCTAATTTTGGCCAGCAATTTGTCAATAACAGCTTGATAGTGGTGAGTCTTCAAACAAGAAGCAGCTAATGGGAGACCCAAATATCTGAAGGGAAAGGAACCTTCTGCACATCCAAGATAATCAGTAATATTTCTCTTAACCCTGTCACTAACTCTAGCACAGAAAAAAGAGCTTTTATTAGGGTTAACAGTGAGTCCAGAACACTTGGAGAAATTTTCCAGGGTGGTCTTAAGTTTTACAATAGAGGAAATATCTCCCTTGCAGAAAAGAAGAAGGTCATCTGCAAAACTCAAGTCAATGATCTCCATATTCTTACAACCAGGGTGGCCATGAAAATCAGGGAGTTTCCAAAGTCTATGAAGATCCCTATGAAGATATTCCATACATAGCACAAACAGGTATGGGGAAATGGGATCACCCTATCTAAGGCCTCTCCTGCTTATAAATGGTTTAGTTAGGGAACCATTAACATTTATGGATATGCTGGCAGTTGAAATACATTGGATAATCATATCCACAAAAGTCCAGGGAAATCTCATAGCTTCCATAACCTGCTTAATGAAGCTCCATTCAACAGTGTCATAGGCCTTTTGGAGATCAACCTGAAGAAAACTTCTTGGGTTGACATTTTTCTTTGAATAATGCCTCATAATATCTACAGCCATAAGAACATTGTCAAAGATCACACGACCCTTAATAAAAGCTGCTTGAGATGTATCAATGAGTCCACCCATCACCAATTGCAGCCTATTAGCCAAGATTTTGGATATGATCTTATACATGGTGTTACAACAAGCTATGGGTCTGGAATCTTTAATCTTTTCAGCCCCTGGAAATTTGGGAATGAGAGTAATAGCTGTGTTGTTTATTTGCTTTAGCAGTCTTCTTTTCCTCCAAAACTCCTTCACCACTGCCACAATATCATCTTTGATGATAACCCAGGATTTCTTGTAAAAATAAGCATTAAATCCATCCGGGCCCGGGGCCTTATGATCACCCATGGAGAGCACAACTTCATGAACTTCCTGGCTAGTAGGCTCATAGGTTAAACTATCACAATCTATGGGGTGTATTAGAGGCCCTTCTTGAATGACATCTTCTTCTATCCCCTGTACTGAGTGGTTATTTTTACCCAGGAGGTTTCTATAATAGCAGACAATCTCCTCTTCAATGTCACAGTCATCCGTAAGCTCTTGATTTGCATCATTTAACAGCTTGGTAATACGATTCCTGTTTCTCCTCATTTGAACATTTGCATAAAAATATTTAGTATTATGATCACCCAGTTGGACATGCTGGATATGGGCTTTTTGTTTGAAGAAGTGTTCCTCCTCATTAGCTCTTCTCTGCCAGGTGATGTTTGCCTCCCTTTCCTCAGCAATAAGGCTATGGTTAAGGGGATCCAGCATTGTAGCACCCTTGCATTTCTGCCAATGCAACCAAGCTTTATGGGCTTTAACAGAGACATGGCCATTGCTACTATTGTATTGTTTTAACCTGTGCTTAAGAAGTTTAAGTTTTGAAACAGCCTAAAAAGCATAGTTCCCCTGGACCTCTGTCTCCCAGCACTCTTGAACAATTGAGTTGAAATCCTCTCTATCAGCCCAGAAATTAATGAATTTGAAAGGTTTACTTTTGGAGACTTGCTGAGAGTTTAAGTGGAGTATCAATGGATTATGATCTGAATATGGATTATGCACATTACCTACATAGCTCCTTGGAAAACCATCCAGCCAAGAAGTATTTCCAAGTATCCTGTCCAACTTGCAATAAATTCTTTGTTCAGACTTCTGTTGGTTGCACCAAGTGTAAATACCCCCATTATAGTGGATATCATCTAAGCCACAGTACTGAAGACACTTGGCAAACTCCTCAATATCCCCAGAGTCTGTTTTCCCACCAAGTTTTTCCTCAGCCTTGCAGACCACATTAAAGTCACCCATTACAACCCAGGGATTAGTAATTTTGCTTTTAAGATCACACAGCCATTTCCACAGGGCATACCTCTTTTGACCTGTGTTATGTGCATATACAGCAGTCATATCAAAATGTTGATTGAGGGACTTAATCAGCACATGACAATGGATACCTTGCTCAATGGACTGAGATTGGGTGATATAATAGGTGTTTGGATCCCACATAATCCACACCCTGCCATTCCCATGACAATGATAATTATGAAGCACCTCCCACTGAAGTCCTAAAGAAGAAAGGACTTTATCAGCATTAAACTGTTTAACTCTAGTTTCCACAATCACTAAAATACCAAGTTTCTGGAGGGACACAAGGTTTTTCACAGCCTTGTGTTTGAGGGTTTTATTCAACCCTCTAATGTTCCAAGTGGCTAAGTTCATAGAGGCCTTGAAAAGCCCTCTTGCGCTCCTCCCCTATCCACATTACTTGTTTCAAACTGAGTCATTAAATCTCTGTCAAATTGCATTGATCTGGCTGGGTCTAAAGGGGATGATAGAATAATAGGATCCCAGGTCTTTCTTTTCCCCTTATCTAGTTGAGACACAGGTTGGATATGTTCAGTTCGAGGAGTTAGGAAGTTCTTGCTCCCCTGAATAGGTTTATCCAAAGTACTTTTCTGAGGTGAAACATTGTCTACTGATGTTCCATGACTCTGTTGAATTGGGTCCTGAAATGTGCCATTTTGTTTATCCTGAGGACCACTAACTGTACCAGAGTTGATACCAGTAGAGGGTTGTTCCTTTTTTACCCAAGTCTGTTTGACATTTTTCTGAGAACTACACTTAGTTGTGTCATGCCCCATTCGATTATAGAATGTGCAGAAGAGAGGTTTCCATTCATAGTTAACATGCTGGAGTCTAGTAGTGCCATTAGGGAGAAGAATTTCCACTGAATCAGGGAGTGGTTTGCTGACATCACCTCTACAAGAAGTCTAGGATAAGATATCCTCTCCCGAGATGCAGTAATAGCATCTATGCAAATAGGTTTACCCAGGATGCTGCAAATTCTACTAAGAGAGTTAGCAGCCCAAAAATGCAGGGGTAAACCAGGGAGGGTGATCCATAAGGGCATAACAAGCCAGTCATTTTTGTTCAACTGAAGTTCAGGGCTCCATTTTCTAATCAGCATTGGTCGAATCCCAAAAGACCAATATTGTCTAGCAATAACCTTCTGCATCGTTTCCTAATCCTGGAATCGGAAAAGGAAATACCCATGATCATGGCTTAATATTTCAGGTTTTGGTCCCAAGGAAGTCCAGTGTTGAGAGACAAAACGCTGCATTTGGGAATGGGAAGGTGGAATTCCAGCCACAAAGCCAATTAAAGTATTTTGCCAGCGATTACTTTCATCTTGTATATCCTCCATTAATAGCTGCGCTTTAGAAGTCCCTTCAATAATCACAGGTGGAATAAATTGGAGAGACGTTCCTGATTTTGGAAGGCGATTCAAGAGGACAGTATCTCTCCAACTACGCTTATGGCCTTGTTGACTTCGATCAATGTCTGTCACAGGTTTACAATCAATAGAAGGAGGTGGATCCGATTCAATAACTGGGTTCCTCTGGCTAACGGGGGTCGATATAGTGGATTCATTCCCGTGAATAAGATCAACAGATGATGAGGAGTTAAGTAAATCGTGAAGAGATTCACCATCAATCGGGTCGATACAAATACCCTCATCCACCCTAGCAATCGTGTCGGATTTTGAAATCAATTCCACAGTTGGAGACAGTTCCTTCTTATCTAGCCCCTTATCCACCACGGACGGCTTCTTCAATGGCTTCCTTTTCCCCATGATCTCCGGCACTGAATCAGATCGCCGACGAACCGAATCAGCAAGAAAGGGGGAGCGCGTGCGGCGCGTTCTTCATACTTTTGAAATTCTTCATACTTTTGATATATATATATATATATATACTCACAATAATATTATTCATGCATAAATGGTCACAATAACATAAAATAACAAGGATAATTGATTAACATTTCCATTAATAATCAAATTCTTCCCTTAGGCAACATTTCCACACATATCACATAAGAGAGCATACTTTCCTTTTTATTAAAGAATATAAGCAAACATATAATTTATATTAACAACCATATATCAACCATAATAACATATTAAAATTCCTAATGTGTAAACATAAGTTTATCATGCGTTTAAGTGGAGTTTAACGATTACCTTAATTTCCCACAAAATTCAAATCTTACCGATATTCCGGTTAAATATTCAAGCTTTAAATAGAAAAATCAACACCTAAAAATAATATCAACAATTATTATATTAGAAATAAGGAAATCAAAGTATAAGGCCTTGTAAAATTTACTTAATAATATAATTAACTTAAATATTATTTTACCTCAAAGTTTTTAATAAAAATGGTCCAATAATTGCAGCAACTTATACTGCATATGCAGCATGAGCTGCATGCAAAAATAATTAGAGGAGGCTCGAAGGGGAGGGTGGAGGAAGAAAAATTGGTTATTTTCGAGTTGGGGTCTTTAAGCTAGAAAAGAAGATAGATGGGGGAGGTTTCAAGGCAAGGGAATGGTGCAGGAGTGAAGAGGGGGTGTAGGTGGAAGCTAGGGATGGGTTGTTGGCAGCCAAGGGCGGCTGAGGCGGCAGCGGTGAGGTGGCGAAAGTGGCTGCTGAAGTGGGTTGAGGCGGAAGGGCTGAGAAGGAAGGAAAAGAGGAGGGAAAAATGGAGGGGTGCAAGGGCTATTTTCGACAAACTAAGGCTTGGTGGTGGTAGAGGGGGTTGCAGGGAGGATATTGGTGGTCTTGGTGGCGGAAGAGGCGGCTAGACGGTGGCGATCGGCGGCGTTACAGGTGGACTGTCGAGAAGGGTGAAAAACCGAGAGAAAAAGAAGAGGGGAGGAAGAGGGAGTTGCGGGGTGGCTTGGGTGGTGTTGGGGCGGTGCAGGGAGGTAGTAGATGGTGGCAGAAAGCGGCTCAAGGGGTCCAGTTTGACGGTGTACGCGGCGGAGGGTGGCGGTGGAGCAAAAACAGGGGAAAATGGGAGGGGAAGAAAATGAGAGAGAAAGGAGGATCGGGGGGTAAGGAGCTCAAAAGGACAGGGTAGAAAAAGGTTGAAGGGAAGAAGAAAAAGAAGGGGAGGGTAGAGGGATAGGTGGCTGATCGGGTGGCAGTGTTTAGGGTCGTAGGGGTGGTGGTAGGGTGGCAGGGAAGGTGGTAGGGTGGTAGGGAGGGGAGCCGAAGAGGGGAAAAAACCAGAGTTGTGGGATGGTTTGCAGGGCTGGATGGGTCCGAAAATAGGAAGAAAATGACGGGAGAAAAGGAGGGCAGGTGGTGGCAGCGATGGGTGCAGGCGGTGGCAGTGGGCATGGCGTTGAATGTGCAGGCGGTCGGGCGTGGAGGTCGAAGAAGAAAGAAGGGAGAGGGAGGGAGACCCGACCGACGCATAAGAAAAAAAACAAGCGGCCGACCCGGTTCAGGGGAGAAGTGAATAAGGGGAAGGAGGGGGGCTGGTGCGTGTAGGGCGAACGGGCCCGTGGCCCAAGCGGGGGAGCGGGATAGACTGGCCTGGTAGCCCAAATCCAGGGGAAAAAAAAGAAAAGAAAAGGGAGGAAGAAAAAGGAGAGAAGGAGAAAAAAGAAGAAGAAGGAAGAATAGAAAATAGAGAAAAACAATTTAATTCAATTTAGAAAATAATAAAAATAATATTTTGATAAATTATTTAATTTAATAATTTAATTCAATGTAATTCAATATATTGGCTCAAAAGGATAATTTTAGTAAAATATTAGTTTGAAAAATTATTTAAATACAAATAATATGATAAGATAACAAAATATTTATTTTTAATTTATTAAAAACTCCTATCCACATTTACATACTCAAAAATCCATAAAATAATTAAACTAAATAACTTTAAAAGCTAATTTATTTTGAATAAGAGCTATTTATTAAATTATAGGTTTTATAAAATTTTGGGGGATTACAATGGCTAATTTGGTGGATGAGAAGATTATTGATCAATAAGCTCGCTTCAATATTACCATCCTTTCAAAACTACCATCACCACAACCAAAAAGCTCCACCGTTAACCATTCAACCTCTTCCTCCACCATATAAAGCTAACTTGAATTGAAATGCCCCGAAATTTTATAATTTTAAATATTATATTTAAATAAGGTTGTATTTAAAATTTTAATTTAATAAATTATTTTATTAAAATAAAAGGAAATTTATTAGGGCAAATTAATAAGAAATTTTTATAAATAGGTTAAGTAAAGGAAATTTGGGTATATTATCTAATTAAGGATTTTAATTTGGGAAATTATTTAAATAAATTATTTTATTCAAATTAAGAAAGATAAAATAATTTCAAATTAATTATAATTTTATAAATAATTAAATTAAATAAAATTTGAGGGAATTATTAATTTAAAATGAAAATTTTGGAAAAATCCTTTAAAAAGCCTATTTTAGCTTAAAAAGGGATTTAAAAATTATTTTATTCAAATATCCTAAATATTCATATTTATTTAATTTGACCCAACCTAAAATTTTTCTCTTTTCCTTTTTCCCTTTTTCCTTTTCTTTTCTTTTCTTTTCCTTTTTCTTTCCTTTTCTTTCTTTTTCTTCTTCTTCGCCGAATTGGGCCTGTTGCGCGGCCCAATTCCTATTCTTCTTTCCTTTCTCTTCGGCGCGGCCCAGCCCGCGCGTCGTCGCCGCCCCCCTCTCTCCATGCCGCGTTTCACTTATTATTTCTCTCGAACGCCGCGTTTTGCTTCATCGTTTTCTTTATAGTCGCCCGACAACCCGGAACGCCGTTCTTCAATCCTTTTTACACCAAAACTCGTCGTTTCATTAAATGACGATTTACGTCGCACGAACCGCCCGGCCTGCCCTTCATCTTTCCTTCTTTTCTCTCCCACGAACCGGCCGGCCAGCCTCCCCCATCTTCTTCTTCCTCCTCCGCCCGACGCCATAACCACCCACCTTCCTTCTCTCCCCCGAAAATGGAGCAACCGGCCACACGTGGCGTGACCAGCTCTTCTCCCACTCGTTTTCTTCCTCTCGGTCTGCGCGTTCATTTGAAACCATCAACTGCCTCTCTCTCCCGCTTGTTTGCCCCCATTTCCCTCTCGAAGGTCGGGCAAAATTTTGAATTTGTGCCGTCCGACCAACGGCAAAAACAACCCATTTTCCCACCGAAATTGATCTTCTGGTAACCTCCACAACCCAAGCCTACCTTCCACTACTATAAATACCCCACATTTGGCCTGAAATCGAGCTTCCTTTTTCCCGAAACCCTAAGTACCAGTCTGTGCTCCACCTTAACTTTAGATGCCTCGTTCTTCTCCGATATCCAACATCGTCGCCTCTTATTACTCCCAATCTCTTCCCTGCAACACCCTCTAATTAACTAAACCATCTAACACCTTCGATTCACCTGGTACAAGCCTCCATAATCGTGCAAAGTTGACTAGTTATCTCGCCAGAAAATTCCACCCCGAGACCTTGAAACGCCAGCCACCACCATATCCGCCGCTTTTACCACCTTCCAAACCAACCATCAACTCCTGATAAATCTTCTCCACAGCCCCATAGATTTATTTTATTTTTCTCCTTCCCCTCACCTCTTTTTCTTCATTTTTAACCCTCTTAGATCCATTTTCCGGCCACCTCCGGGAGCCACCGCCGGTTCCACCTACATCCTCCGACTCAAGGTGAAACCCTAGACATTTTAAACGCTTAGTTTTGAATTATTGATAATTATTCTATTTTTAGCCTAAATTTTAGTGTTAATTCAACTTTAATTTTTATTATTATTATAATAATTATTATTAGTAATATTGACTGTATTCTAATTTCTAAATTTTTGTTACAAGTCTGGGAGTATTATTGAGTAAGATATATTATTCATCTCGGCCTTTACTTATTTAATTAAATTTTTACATGTTTAATGTTATTATTAATAATAATATTAATATTATTATTATTAGTGTAATTGTTGGATTGATATTGTAATTATTTCAGGAGGGTCAGAAACCTAAAATTTTAATTATTCCTCGCACTTTTACTTTTTATTAATATTATAAACATTTTTAACATTACTTCTAATTATATTATTATTATTATTATTATCTTTATTAACTTTATATTATAAGTATATATATATGTATATATATATATATATAATATTAATATCATTATTACATTTTGAATAGTGTTATTATTACATGGAGTGATTTTGAAAGCCACCTTGTAATTTAAAGAATTATGGTATTATTAATATTAATATCCTACTAATAAGAGTGTTATTAATAATTTTATTATTATTATTATTATTATTGTTACTATTTTGGTGAAGGGTAGAAACCTTTGTATCATCACCCTTTAGAATGAAAATAATAAATTAATTGTAATAGTTTCTATAGTTAATTATTAAGTAGTAGTATTTTAAGTAAAAACCAAACCTCGAAATAAGTTAGAATTATATAAGAAGGTCTAATCATAGTATGTTTTGATATAATAGGCGAACCCAATCAAATCCCTCAAGTGGAATAGGAGCGTGCACCAAGACCGGTGACATTTTAGGTAAGGGTCTACTAAGGCCATTTATGTGTTTGCATGTATTATGAATATGACATGTTATGTATTTTTTGTTCGCTGTTCTTATTGATTATGCATGTGATATGGTTATGAAGTTGAAGTATGTTATTATGAATGTCATGTGCCATGAAAAATATGTGTATGCTTATGTCATTAATGTATGACCTGAAGTGATATATGAATTAGGATTTGCATGTAAGAGGATGGTACTAGGGTTTGCATGAGATGGCATGGTGCTAGGGTTTGCACGAAAGGGAATGGTACTAGGGTTTGCATGGAATAGCGAGCAGTTGAAAGTGTGCATGAACTAACATAATATTAGGGTTTGTATGAATTAATGTGGAGTTAGGGTTTTGCATATGGATTAGGGTTTCATAAAAACATGCCTACATGGAATTAATGTTGCATGGGGATCTGGGTTGCATGGAAGCATGTCTACGTGGAGCTAGGGTTTGCATATGAATTAGGGTTTTCATGGAAGGGTGGTATATGTGAAGCTAGGGTTTGCACATGTGAGGTACATGGAGTTAGGGTTTGCACGGGAGTGTGGTACGTGGAGATTGGGTTTGCATGGGAGCTAGGGTTTGCATGGAAGCGTGGGTCATGTGTAGTTAGGGTTTGCATGGGAACTAAGATTTTCATGGAAATGTAGTTTACGTGGAGATAGGGTTTGCATGGAGTAGGGTTGCATGGGAGTTAGGGTTTTCATGGATTTAGTCACGCATGTCTGGGCAAATGTTTGTGAATGTCACATGTTTTTGAATAAAATACTTAAGACATTAATCTTTTAAAGTGGAAGATTATTGAGCCGGGTCCAGACCGATCCACCGGTCAGGAATAGTGGTTAGGGTTTTACCCTATATGTGACCGATCCACCGGTAATAATAGTGGTTAGGACATGAGGTCCTATGTGTGACCGGCCCACCGGCAATAATAGTGGGGTGACTCGAGCTCAATAAATACAAACCAGAATTGTTAAAGCTCTTAAAAGACATAAATTACTTACAGCGAAACACCATGCGAGGAGGAACCAGACCGATCCACCGGTCAGGAATAGTGGTTAGGGTTTTACCCTATGTGTGTCCGGCCCACCGGTTATAATAGTGGGGTGTTCCTGTCTTCACATGGATATGATGCGAGCAGGAGCCAGACCGATCCACCGGTCAGGAATAGTGGTTAGGGTTTTACCCTATGTGTGTCCGGCCCACCGGTTATAATAGTGGGGTGTTCCTGTTTTCGCATGGATTGATAAAAGGCATGGTGTGTATTGACTTCTGATAAAAGAAAGATTAAATGATTAATCCAGACCTTTTTGGGCCTTATGTGTGGACTGTTGATTATAAGTTATAGAGTTCACTTTATGCTTCTATGTATCATATGTGTGGGTTATAATTGTATGTGATCGTTATCCTACATGAATTAATGTGTTATATGCCGGCCTTAGTATTCGGTTACCTTACTCGGTACGTAGCGTACTGATCACCCGTTTCATGGGTGCTGCTCATTCCCACGAGCAGAAGGCCCGTCTAATTTGTTGCAGGTAGGAGATACCTACTTTGATGCTATCGATGTCTACGGGACATCAGGAGGGGCAGAGTGATAGCTGGGATGGATCAATTTTTAGAGTTACGTGGCCGTTGTCCTTTTTAAATTTATGATTCATGTTATCTTTTATTATATTTGAATTGTCGAAACAATTTTACTAAGGTTGTTTAGCTATTATCTGGAAAAACAATAGCCGGTATTTCGAATTATGTAAGACTTACGCGTACTCTGATTTCTGTTTTTATAAATTTGAATTTGTATGGTATTACTGATAATGTTTCTTAGCCTTAGCACTTGGTACCGGAATGGTAGAAGTAAACTGGTCTGGTACTAAGTGTGGCGGTAACATCCCCATAATTTACGGTTTTAATTTATGAGTATTGAAAAAAATGTGTAAATTTTGGGGTGTTACATGAATACTCCTCCAGTCAAACAATTAAGCCATGTTGAATGGAAAGTCTAAAAGGCATATGGTCTTTGTTAGCATAGTAACAAGTAATATTGATCAGTTATAAATGCAAAACCTAATCCTAAATGCAAAACCAAACTATTCTTCCTTATGCCCACCAATAATAACTCAGATGTAGTCTTAAACTCTTTTGTCGATTCTAGCAAGAACGTTAAAAAAGAAGGTGACAATAAAGCTAAACAAAAAATCTCATTCCACATCTCGATTGGGTCGTATAACCCATAAACACTTCATTTTTTTTACCAACATCAAACAACAACCCATCTCAGCTTTAGTTGACATGGATGCCTGCATATAGCTAGGAGATGTATGCTATCACAAATTTCGTACACAAATGGAGGTAATACCTTTTGGGTTGTCCTTTTACACTTGTCCCCAATCATTAAAGTCTTCAATAACTGGTTAATAAAACCATTCAAACTCACGAGTATCAATGTTGGTTGACCAAACTACTAGGATTTGATTTTGAAATTATATATAATAAAGGCACATCTAATCTAGCTTCCGATGCCTTCTCTCATTGGTTTTTTGAAGAAAATGGGTGACTAGCCTTTATTTTGATGTTAGGGGTCCTATTAGTTGCGTTAATGCGTTGAGATACTACCACTGATTCAGAACTTCAACACTTGTTGTAGCAATTAGACGTATGTGAGCCCATCCCTACAAACTATTAAGCTTGTAATGACCTTCTTCCACTCCTCGGGTTGTTAGTTGTACCCTTAAATCCTCATGTCTATGAGTAATTCTTAAGTGCACCTGACTCACCAGTGGGGATATATGAGGTGGTACACCCAACAAATTACATTTTGACACTTGTGTAACTTATTAAAACTCATTAATTAAATATAATAATAATCTCTGCCAAATTAAATATCGGTATAATAAAGTCTTAACTTAGTTAATTTCTTTATTAAACTATTCGTATAACCCCAAAATTCTTCATCAGGCATCTCCTACCCTGCTCCATGGCACCAATTCGCTACTCATGTCCACCACCGGCTCTACAATTAGCTTCCATCTCCTCCACCACTAGCATCGGTCTCAGTCATCCACTTATTCAAACGACCTCTCCACTACTAGCATCCATCTCCTCAACTCCAGCGTCAGTGTCCTTGTCCAATTATTAAAACAACCTCTCCACCATTGGCTTCACTCAATCACTGAAGTCAGTTTGCTCCACCGCCTGTGTCACTTTGCTTCACCAAGAGTCGTTTTGCTCCTCCATGTTGCATCATCTTATGTTAAGTTTCATTATACATACTAATTTGTTTCATATTAATTTTGGTACTTATATTATGCTCTCTCGTAGAGCCAATGTTTATTGGAATATGCATTCCAAATGTCTCTATCTACTTTGTATGCAATACTAGCAATGATTTTGAGTTAAATGGGAGCGTAATGAAGAATAGTATAGGTTGCCATGGGAGAGGGAAACACTTTTGTAGCAGTTTGTGGTTGATTGCATGAAGTGATTGGATGGGTTTTATTTAATTAGTTAATAGGGAAGGTGGGAATATTTCTTGGGCTTAACTTTGAATAAATTATAGCATATGCGTATTTTTTCTTTCATTGTTATGTATACAGTAAATGCTAATTTTTTTTTATAAACTAGTATCTATGGCTTAATTTTATTTTGTTATTATTTGTTTGTCTTGGTTATAGAATTGAGAACATCTTGGAAAACACTTTACTAGTTAAATGAGATGGAAGTTCAAGCATTGATTTACTTGGTAAAGTTGCATCTGACATCGAAGTAGCATTTAAATTATATAATAAATATGCTTATGAAGTTGGCTTCTCAATACGTTGAATTAAACAACGATACTCTGGTAAGACAAAAGAAATTATTCACAAGCATGATATAAATCCTATTGAGGAAGTCAATTACTTAAGCCAAGAAGTTTAGATAGGATGCAAAGATATGGTATGATTTGGGCTCGATAATGATTATTGGAAGGTTATCCATCATGTGAAATACTAACCATTATCTTACCAATCCCGAAGAACAAAATATCCTAAAATCTCATCGTGGCATCAACTTTGATAAGGCAGATGTTATTGACACTTTCAAGAAAGACGGTCTTAGAACTATCGATACTTATAACTTTGTATCTAAAGATGCTGGAGGGTCTGATAATCTTGGATTTATAAAGAAAGATTGTTACAATTATTTTCATCATAAAAGGATGGCTACAATTGAATTGGGAGTTGCCCAAAGTTTGATTAATCTTTTCAAGGATAAGAAGAAGGGAGACCTTTTATTCTTTTATACTGAACAAGTAGATCAAGAAGGACGTTTGACTCATTTTTTCTGGAGTGATGGAACATCAATAATTGATTATGAAACTTTTGGGGATGTGATAGTATTTGATACCACATATTGCTCCAAAAAATATGATATGATACGTGCATTGTTCGTGGGGGTCAAAAATCACCGGAAAAATATTATGTTTGGGTGTGGTTTCCTATTAGATAAAAAAGTAGAGTAATTTGTTTGGTTGCTTAGATCTTTTCTTGATGCAATGGGTGATCAAGCTCTGAAGACTATAATTATAGATCAAGATCAATCTATGAGCAACGCCATTGCACATGTGTTTCCCTATACACACCACAAGTTATGCTTATGACACATCTCTAAAAATTATCTTGAGCATTTAGGCTATTTAAATTCTAAGCCTAGCTTTATGTTGAAGTTCAGGAAATGTTTATATGGTTGTGAATCAAAAATTAAGCTTGAAAAACCTTAGAATGAGTTGATTACTGAATTTGAATGCCATGATCATCCTTGGTTGACGAATTTCTACAAGATTTGTCATAAGTGGGGTAGAGGGATATACAAAGATACCTTTTCAGGTGATATTAAATCATCCTAAAGGAGTGAGAGTACAAATAATGTTTTGAATGGTATAGCAAATGCAAGCAACACTCTTACTCATTTTGTATAGGGTTATGATATGTTGGTGAAGAGATGGAGGGACTCAGAAATGGAAGAGACCTATTCTTGTGGGAAAGGTACCCGTACTTGTGTTGTTATAAATAGTGGGTTGTTGAAACATGCATCAAAAACTTATACCAAAATATAAATTATTTGAGAAAAAATATCTTAATATTTTGGGTACAAATTGTAGAGAGATCTCACGGGATTGAGCCATTTGTACTTATGAAGTCCAAGCAAAGAAAGATGAAGAGAATATTTAATAAGAAAATGAGTTGCACCAAGAGGAGAAACATCCATTACATGATTTTAAGGTTTGTAAGGTATTGTTTGATGCATCTACAATGACTATATCTTGTAGTTACATGAAATTTGAATCATTGGGACTTCTTTGCACTCATGCAGTGAAGACATTCTCTTATAATAATATTACAAAGATACCTGATCGATATGTTTTGTCTTGATGGAACACCGAAGCAAAAGATAAAGGATTGGACTTAAGTTCAAGAATGTCATATGATAATGTTATACATGGTAAATAAAATATCAATGAAACATATGTGGTATTTTGTAATTGGATGTTATGGTATGTTTATAATATTGTGTTGAAAAGTAAAGGCAATCAGGAATCTTGAATGATGTGTGAAAATAATTTTATTAAGCTCAATTATGATGTTGATAGAGTATTAGCGCAAGTAGATTTAGATAAAGATATTGTGGTAGAGAAGGAAATGGTTGCTGATGGCAATAATGAAGAGGTGATAAGAAGAGATCCACCTAGAAAAAGGCTAAAGGGAACAACACATACTTATTTAAAAGGACATTTTAAGAAACAGAAGTTAAAAATTTTGAAATAAGAAGTCAAGCATAGTAAGTTTTTTTTAATGTTTTTTAATAGCTATTATGGAATTGTAAATGATGAACTAATAGTTGTAATAAAACTAACATGTCTTACTAGGGAAACATTTTAAGAAAGTTATTGATGCTTCATTGCAATCCAAAGATAGAAGAAAAATGTCTAACTCTATGAGAGCATCGGAGGTACACATCTTATTCTTCTTCTTCTATTATTTATTTATTTATCAAATACCTATATTTTTTCCTATTTATTTCTTAATGTATATAGACTTACATAGTGTACATTATAGTTTCCTTTAAATAATTCTATACAACATGATCCTTATGTTCTAATGGATTAGAATTTTGTTCCTATAATTATCGAATCTTCTTTGAGACCATAAGATCAAAATGTAATAGCAAACACCGCAATAGTTGTACCAACAGTATGTGTTGTAGTGTACCAAACATGTATATATTTTTTATATCATTCCCATTTAAGGCTAACATAGCGGATATTATAGTCAGTGTTAGCAAATAATATGAAAAAGGATGTGTACATTCCATCATATGTGAATTCTCTTCCAACAATGAATAATCTTGCACAAATATCTACTCAGGTATTTTTGAAAAAACATAATATTCAAAGTTAGAGAGACATAAGACCTTGCTTGCACCAACGAGGATGGGTATTGGACAAGACCATTTGATGTATGAACTGTGTAGCTATCAGTTGAATCATTCACCATACATTCTTCTTGCAGATACTATATTTTGGAATGGTAATCACAAGGATGTGCGGTTGTTCTCCACAATGCTATGATGTATGGTGTTCTATGGGAGGTTGCTGTAACAAGTGTTTTGCTTTAGTTTTGCATTGTGAGGAGTTACCTCACTAAAGGTTTGCATCTACCATAAGACTAAATTTTCCGTAATACTATAAATTTGCATCTATTGTAAGGGTGTTTGTATGTATCTTTTTGGGTAACATCTAAGTAAATAGAAGATAGCCTTTTTAACCCTTGGAAAAGTATTTTATAGTGATAGCAATGTACTAACTTTAATGTGTTATCACTTCTGTCTTATAAAAAATGATGTTATAACTTAGCAAGGAGCAACCAAATCCTTATATATTTTTTGAAAGATGGAAATAATCAAATTTATTAAAGAAAATTAGAGGCATTACCGCAAAAGAATCATCATCCAATTATCATTTATTTTTTTGACTAAAACCTCACAAAATACAACATATAGAGAAATAATACCTCCATTGTGCTAAGGAGCCAAACCACTTAAAAGAACAAATGAGTAAATCAAGACATGGCTGGTAAGAGACTATCGATGCCATTAATGAGCACATACCACATACAACACCTAAAACAAATCTAAATCCCAACTTATAATACCAACTAGCCCCAATACATAGTCGGTGTCTCGCCAAGCCTTTAAAAACAAATCTTGGGCACCTGGTTGGTCTTCATCACCCTTATCCAAAAGACAAGGAAAAATCAGTTGCAACATTCAAAGAACAATTCATAACACATAGTATAGTATAATACATAACTTAGATATGCTTGAGTTACATAGGCCAATTAATATTCCTAAATTCCATAATAGAGATATACTTGATCCAAATAGAAAATCCACTGAAATTGGGTACCAAAAAATAAATAATTATTTGAGCAAGTAAATAATCAAATGAAACCATTTTTTTCCAAAATATATTGGATCACGTAGCTTCAAACCTAAACTGGATCATAACATACACTAACAAGAAAGCTGAAGCCCAACAGGATAATTAGGATTAATGGTTATCTAATTAACTTAGTATATGATTGAGATTGCAAATTAACCATGAAATAAATATGAAAATAAATATAAAATGAATTAGTATCAAATAGGAATACTTTACCGAAGATGGAATAGTAGAGACAATTTGAATTACAACAAATTGAAGCTGGTGGTGGAGCAAACTAACGCCGGTTGTGGATTGAGGTAGAACCGGTGATGGAGATAGAATTATATAAATACCAAAAGTAATATGAAAAAAATTAGTATGTACAATGATAACTTAACACAAAAGATGATGTGACATGGAGGAGAAAAATGGCTCTTGGTGAAGCAAAGTGACGCTGGTGGTGGAGAAAACTAACATCGGTGATTGAGTGGAGTCGATGGTGGAGATGCCATTTGAATAACTGGACAGGGACACCGGCGTTGGAGGGGAGGAAATGGATGCCATTTGTGGAGTTGGTGGTGGAGAGGCCATTTGAGTAAGTGGATGGCTGAGACCAATGCTAGTGGTGGAGGAGACGGATGTCGGTTATAGAGCTGATGTTGGAGATGAGGAGCAAATCGTTGTTGTGGAGTAGGGTAGGAGATGACTGATGAAGAACTTTGGGTTAGATGAATAGTTTAATTAAGAAATTAACTAAACTAAAATTTTATTATACCAGTATTTAATTTGGTGGATATTATTATTATATTTAATTAATGAGTTTTTATTAAGTTACACATATGTCAAAATATAATTTATTGGGAGTACCACCTCATACCGTGTATGCTCATTCACCACCAGTGCTCATAGATTATTTAGATGGATCAACTCATTTTGAGTCTTTACAAGTCAATTTTAATGATCTTGGCAAACTTCTCAAACTCTTGAAATGCAACCTATTATGTGCTCAAGTGTGTATGTGGAATCAAGCTGATAAGCAGTTTGGGATAAGGAGTATCAAATTGGACAATAGGTCTTTGTCAAATTACAGCCTTATTGGTATCACACCATCACCGCTCAAGCATCCTATAAGTTGTCAAAAAAATGTTTTGGCCCTTTTGAGATCATAGAATGAATTGGTCCTGTTACATATCGGTTACATCTCCCCAACTATGCCAAGATTCACTCGGTATTTCATGTTGTACTCCTCAAATGGTACTTTTACCCCTCCACAACTCCACTATCACCGACCTCTTTTTTTTTCCTACAGGTGCTTAACTAGTAGGAAGGTTTAACATGATCACTCTTGGGTCCACCAAGTAATTATTTAGTGGGAATCTTCTTGCCCGGAGGAAGATAATTGGGAAGGTTTTCAGTTCACCCGCAACTTTCCAAGCTTTAACCTTGAGGACAAGGTTGATTTCCATGGGACGGGCAATGATGTAGATAATAGAGATGGTGTAGCTCCTAGCAGTAGGCCCAAGTGCACGACTTTTAAGGCCAATAAGCTATGGGACTATATCACTACTTGATCCATGTGTGGTAACCTATTGTTCCTTCAAGAAAAGGACAGCCTAGATAATCGCATAGTGAACGAATATCCGTTACGTTATAGTAATTCATTCCTTTTATTTTTATTAAGCTGGCTATTATGAGTGTGTTGAGTCATATAGAAATGTGTCACTATTCCATGGCTTAACCATATATTCCCATTTATGTTGGAAATTATTCTATGATGTATTATGAATATCTAATCCAACAGTTAAGGAAGGGGCAAAAAGTTAACTAGCTTAATACCTCTCTCACCACTTGATTTTTTGGAGCCTATCACTACTTATAAGTGAGATTATCATCTGCATTCCCATAACCCTCAACCTTCTATGCTTTTCCCGACAATGTCCCCTACAACAATTGATGGCGCTAGGGTAGTGTATGTTTGCATTTGTGATTTTAGGATTTGGTTTAGTGGTTTGTCTTCATCTTGTCCCTGTCTTCTTCTGCATTTCTCAAGTTTTCCACCTTGTCTCTCCCCTTTTGTCACTGTTACTCACTCTTCTGTGGTTTTAATTCATGGAGGACATGCCTTCTATTGTCTCCACTCCCTTCCTAATCTGTGGATCTAGTTTGTCGATGTCATTGAGGATTCAGGTCTCAGGAACCAACAATGTTAACAAATTCTTCTATATTTATGTATCATAGGTTGATATTAGAATAGTGCTTCAAGAACCTGCGTAATATGTCAAGTTTTTGCAACTTCAGATCAAGGTAAATGCCAAAACCAGGGAATTAATATCCTTTTATTTTTACATCTTTGAAGTGAAACTATGTTATTCATTTTTTCTTTAAGAGAGTGATGTGTGTGGGAATGTGGAATTATCAATTATGTAAAATTAATGCTTGATTTTGTTGTAATTAAGAAGTAGAAGATTCAAAAGTGATGTATTGATGATGAAGATATTCAAATAAGGTAAGTTAATAATGATGATGATTCAAATACGGTGATGATGATTTGTTGTTGATGAGTGAATGATTATGGTGATTCTAATTTGATGGATGAATGATGAATATGATTCAAAAATTATGAGACCATGATGAGGATGATTCGATGATTAGGGTTAGATTATGGATGGTTTCATGGGTTAGGGTCAGGGTTTAGTTTCAAAAATTAGGGTTAGGGTTTGGTTCGAAACTTAGGGTTAGGGTTTCAAATTAGGGCTTTGATTTTGAGATGTGTTTGGATGATGGATATGGATAGAAGGGCGTGGGTTATGGAGATTAGAAAAGATAGTACTTAATCTCTAATTTACACAGATGAAGAGATTAAGGGTTTCAAGATTAATCGTTCACACATATTTGACTAAAATTGAGATGAACTCACACAGAATTCAATATTTACAATTTGCATTCAACTTCATTTCAATCTTGATCTCTCTCCAATCATGGTTCTATGGATTTATATAGCTAATCTACCGATTGCAAGATACTAGCTAAAAAGCATAATTCTTCAAAATATACCTAGCCAAAAGATACTAGAATATAGAATATGCTAAAAGATACTAGAATATGGAATATTCTTCAAAAAGGTAGATTTATGCTACTTTATTCTCTAGCTAATCTCTAACTCTACTAATTAATTAACTAAATAAATTAATATGCACGTCCAAGCTGCATATTATTTCCTCCATGCACGTAGCCATGTCCTCCATGCATGTCATGCATGCCATGCACATGCATGTATACACTAGTAACTTATATGTAAGGTTTCATCTAATACTAGAAACATAACCATCTGTTTGTCTTCAATTTTGTGGGCGATTCTTTCTAAATAAGGAATAATTAGTTCCATAATGATGAATTCCAATTCTTGAGTATTTTTTCCTGCATCATTCTCCCCTTGTTGGCTTGAATTTGCCCTCAAATTTGCGTCGCCGTAGTAAGGGCTAATATCTCCAACATTGAATGTCCTTGATACCCCATCATATGAATCTCATAAATCTAACTCATAAACACTTTCCCTAAACTTTCAAAGTAATTTTAAAGGACCATCCTCCCTTGGAATGAGCTTGTATTTTCTTAGATTAGAAATCTCTCCTTCCTCGAGTGCAACCATACCAAATCTTCCGATTGAAAACACGTTGAATCCTATGCTTGTTTGCTCTTATTTTGTATACTTCATTCGCCTTCTCAATATTGTGCTTGATTTGTTGGTGAAGTTTTTGAAATAACTCCACTCTCTCTTGTGCGTCATAACTCTTCACTTCATCTTTCTTCAACGTTTCCATATCAATCGACATATATGGATTAATACCATATACTATCTCGATTCCCAAAATCTTTGCATCCATGTTCCTCCTAGATAATGCATCCGCCATAACATTCTCTTTAGCATCCACATGTCTTGTAGAGGACACATATGTTTTCAATAAGCTTACCATTTAGCATGTCTTGAAATCACATTCTTTTGACCATGTACATACTTCAAACTCTCATAATCTGAGTGAAGTACAAAAGGCTTGGATATCAAATAATAACTTTATGTCTCTAAACAATGCACAATATCATAGAACTCTTTATCATAGGTCGAATAGTTAAGTCTTACACCATTCAAATTTTCACTAAATAAAGCAATTATTTTCCTTTCTCGTGAAAGCAAACCCCTAATTCCTACGCCACTAGCATCATAGGTTGCTTCAAATAATTTATCAAAATAAGGTAAAGATAATACTGGTGCATTTGAGAGCTTTGTCTTCAAGTCTTCAAAAGATTTTGTCTCTTGATCATTCCAATGGAACTCTCCTTTCTTCATCAATTATGTGATAGGTGCTGCAATGGTAGAGAAGTCTTTGATGAACCACCCATAGAATGAGGCCAACCCATGGAAACTTCAAACTTCGTGGACATTAGTAGGAATAGGCCACATTTGGATGTATTCCATCTTTGATGGATAAACTCTAATACCATCTCCACTCACAACATAACCAAGGAAAATCACCCTCTCCATCATAAAATTGCACTTCTCCAACTTACCATAGAGCTTTACCTCTCTAAGCTTGTAATATATCCTCTTTAAGTGTTGTATGCGCTCAAACTCACTCTCTCTATATACCAAGATATCATCAAGGTAAACAACAACAAAGACTCCAAGGAAGGGTCTAAGTACCGCTGTTATCAATCTCATGAAGGAATTTGGTGCATTACATAGCCCAAAGGGCATCACCAACCACTCATACAACCTATACTTAGTCTTGAAGGCTATCTTCTACTCTTCCCCTTCCCTTATTATCATTTGATGATAGCCACTCCTAAGATCAATCTTTGAGAACACCTTGGCACCATGCAACTCATCTAACATGTCATCCAATCTTGGTATCCAAAATTTGTACTTGATTTTATGTTGTTGATTGCCCTCGAATTATTACACATCCTCCACGTACTGTCCTTCTTAGGCACCAACAAAGCCAGAACTCTGCATGGACTCATACTCTCCCGAATATAGCCCCAATCCAACAAATCTTGCACTTGTCTTTGTAGCTCCTTAGCCTCCTCCAGATTGCACCTATAAGCTAGCTTGTTTGGTAATGGGACTCCTGGAATAAGATCAATAGCATGCTCAATACCTCTCCAAGGAGATAGCCCACTTGACAACTCATCCGGAAAAACATCAGCTTACTCTTTCAATACTTGTTGCAATTTTTGATCCATATTAGCATTCTCCCCTCATTGGGCTTCCTTTACCACCAATGCATAGCATATATTCTCATCATTGATAACTTCATTCATCTCACTCTCCTTAAGGATCGACACATCCATGCTACTCTTCTTTCTTCCCCTCCTACACTCGACATCTTCCTTCTTTTTTCCTTCCTTTTTTTTACTGCATGCTCTCAACTTTGATAACTTACTTATTCACCAATGATATTCTAATTTTTCTATTTTTTTTTTGCATAAAAACACAACATTATAAAGCCGTAGTAATAAACAAGTAACACTTAATAATAAATTATTAATCACATGCTTACAAGAAGTTAAACTTTATGCTTGCTTATGATGTTAATGATTTAGATTAATTTCTATGTTCAATTTCTAATTTGACCCAAATCTAAAGTGATTTGATCTAGGATTAGCTCGACCCAAACTCAACTTGACCCATCAAAACCTACAAATATTCGATTCTTCAAGTTAACCAAAACCTAACCTGTTAAATTAACTTAAACATGAAATCACCCTAATACAAGCTTTCTCAGAACAATCCCAACCTGAGAGAGATATAAACAAGGTTGGTTCAGGGTGGGTAAGCCCATACCTATATCCGTATCCGTACCTGAATTCGTACCTATACCCGAACGGATATCCACTTACACATCCATATCCGTATTTTTTGGATATCTGTTACCGAAAGAATAGTCTGTTTACCTGTTAATGAATATTATACAGTGGATAAATCCATTTAGAGTTAATTCAAATTATAATTTTAACCTTAATTTATACTAAATTTATTTTAAAATTATGGTTAAAAAGGTAATTATATATTGAGTAAATGGGAATGGTTATGGATATGGATATCCTATACCCTTATCTGATGGATATTTTTTTTTCCATCATCCATATCTATTTATCCATATCTGTTTAAGCATTCGAAAGATAAAACCCATTGTGTTTTGGCTAAAATATGCCCCGTTTACATCCATAGATCCGACCCGATAAGCTAACCCAAAATAATCCGAACCCGACTTGACTCAAATCTGAACTATCTCAACCCAAATCTGAATTGACCCAATAAATTAACCCTATCAAATCTGAATCTATAACGACCCCAACTTGAATTTAACCCAACCCGACCCACAAAGGATAATGACCCGTAAACAACTCAATTTACCATAACCCGACCGAATTCAACCCGCCTCCGATTGCCACCTTCATCTCTAATACATATTATCAATATTATAGCTTGTAATTTATTCATTAGGAAGACATATGGGTGGGGGTTTATGCTTAGCTTAGTTATTTTGTTTTCTTTTTATTATATTTTATTGTTATTACATTTTGTTATCATAAATTAGTTATAGCTACTTATATGGTTATTTTTAATGCACTATAATAATTTATCTATGTAGAAAACTATAAAATGATAAGAAGGATAAGACATTTGGGAACCTCAAAAAGGTTTGATAGATAACTATGATTTTATAGCTAACAGAGGTATTAAATTCTTTTTATATGTTGTTAGTAATTAATCATTGCTTGTTGGTTGAAAATAAGTGTAATGTCCTAAATTAGTGGTTGATGATAAAGGCTTAAAATCATTGAGAATTATACTTATATTAACAAGATGCACCTTCCATTTAAAAAAATATATCATTAGAGAATACCATAGTTAAGTGTGATTGGTTTGGAGTAGTCTAAGGATGGGTGATATCTTGTAAAGTTTCTTGGAAAGTATGTGAGTGATGGCAAGTCAAGCTAGAAAGGGTTCATATTGATATATGTGACTAATTATCTATCTTAAAAATGCTCTAGATAACTACACTCGGTCAATGAAGGGCTGAAGTGTTACAATAAGTACCTAGTTTATTTACTTTTTTTTTTATAGTTCTTGATTGTTGTTCCACACATTAACATTATGAATCTTTGAAATTTGAGATTAACATCATTCCTTTTATGTTTTATAATTATAGTTGTTGATCTTGAAGTGGAAGAAAATGAATAAGATAATCAAGCTATAGCTATAGCTTCAAGTCTAGCTATAAATTAAGTTATAGTTAATGTACATGATGGTGCTAAATTATAATTTAAAAAAGTTATTGACAAATAAAAGAGATATTATAATGTTTGGGAGAAATTTGATTGATTTAAAGATTAAGAGAGAAGACACCATGCTCTATGTATTGTTAAAAGGAAAATTATAGGTATGAAGCTAAATATGATACATCTAATGCTCTAAGAGACCTACAAGTTTGTGAATAACATAAAAAAATAACTCCACTAGATATTTTGACATCTAAATTCTAAGAGACTCCATTTGACCCAAAAGTTTATCAGGAGATGTTAGCTAAAGTAATTTTGAAACATGAGTATTCATTCTCATATGTTGAGAATTTAGGAGTGAGAAAACTTGATCAATATTTTAATCACTTTTCCAAACCCATGCCTAGAATTACTATGAGGAAAGTTTATCTAGAAAAAGACGATGATTTGAAAGGTAAAGCTAAACAAACTATAGGTGAATTTTTTAGCAAGATTTTTTAACTTGTGACATATGGACAACCTACACTTATCATGGATATCTCACTCTAACCTCTCATTATGTGGATGATGACTGAATGCACATTTGCAAAGTGTTACTTTTTTTTTCATTTCCCTCCTCTCCATACCAGTCTTGAAATCTATAAATTGTGTTTATTGCTTAAAGAGTAGGGCATTGAGAAGAAGGTATTCACTATGACCATAAATAATGTATTTATGGATAACATGATTAGTTACTTGAAACTTACATTACTTCAAAGTTTGGTATGTGATGGGAAATTCTTCTACTTTAGATGTTCAAATAATATACTTAAGTTGACAGTGAGAGAAGGGTTGAAAAATCTTAAAGGACGTGTTATCAAAATTAGAGAAAATGTGAAATATGTGGATTCTTTAGAAGACAAGATAAACAAATTTCATGATTGTGTTGAAAAATTGAATTTGTCAATTTATGGAAATTTGTGGTTAGGTGTTGCTAAAAGATGTAGTTTTACATATCTAATGCTTCATAAAGCATTAGATTACCGATGAGTTTTTGACTTCCTTGGTAATAAATTTACATCCTCAAAGTTTTATGTAATGAGTGGACTAAAGTGGAAAAGATTTGTGAGTTGTTATAATCCTTCTACAAGGTTATCCTTTTGTTTTCTAGATTCGGGTATCCCACTGCCAACTTGCATTGTCGTAATGTTTGGAGGATTAAACTATGATTGGAGAAGGCATTAACGTGTGATGATAATGATATTAACATGGATAATAAATGATGCATATATTTGAAAAATATTGTTCTCATTAGTGTAACATTCTTACTTTTAGTGTAATTTTAGATCCATGTTATAAGTTTAACTTTGTAAATTTTTCCTTGATGAAACTACATGGTAATGAGAAGGGTACAGGGTTGGCTAACAATGTATATGTCAAATTTGTCAAGCTATATAACTACTATGCATATCATTGTCCCAATGTTTCAAATTCCTTTGATCAAGGGACATTTATTAGTAGATATTTGAGTGAAGGAAATGATGAAATGGAGGTAAGTAATAATTATTTGATATATTTTATACTTCACTAAATGTTTTGTTATCTTCATTATATGTGTGTGTGTGTGTGTGTGTGTGTGTGTTATTACTAATTTTGTTTGCATAAAGTTTTTTTTTTAATTTAAGGTCTTGATGCTTCTACTTCTATTGGAGGTAGTGAAAAAAATTACAAAAGTAAATTTGATATTTATATTGAAAGTAAGAAGGTGGATTGTATGGTTCCACTTGGCGTTTCCCAATTTGGCAAAACCATTTCTAAGAGTTCTTTGATTTTTTCTTCTATGCCTTAAGATATCATTTCCATTTCTATTACCACATTTTCATTTGAGTCACATTTTAGCATGGGTAGTAGAATTTTAAATAAATAAAAGAGATCACTATGGTAAAAAAATGTCAATGCATTAGTAGCTACTAGTAATTAGTCATACAAATATTATAGTAATAACATTAGTTGCTATGAATTTGTATTTTTGAATTGATAGTTTTTTAATCAATGAATCTTAAAGATACTAATATACTCTATTTTTGGTATTTTTATAAATTGAAGAAGAAGACGAATAATAATGATGGAAATAGAATGGGAGCTTAAAAAATATTTCTGCTTGTAAACATGGGTAGTTGTTACTTATTACTATTAGTAACCATTTTTTATGACCAATTGTATAAAGTAGTTTTCAATGGATTCCTATTGCCTCTAAAACCCATTTTAGTGGCTAGAGCATCTCAATTACCTGCTTTTTTTGTGTTACAAATTATATTGTTGTACATGTATTATTAGCCAATTAGGTGTACCATGCTTATGAAACCAATTTTATCTATTCAGGGAAAATTAATTGAATCTATTTTTTTTGCACCTATGAAGTTTCCCCAAAAAAAAGTTTCATAACTAATCATACCTCATAAATGAACACAATATTTTCTAAAAATGGTGGCTTTTGCAGGTATTTTACTTTTACTTTGGTTTATGCTTCATATTTATTATGCAAGATAAAAAGTAATGTACCATACCAACTAGATTTGTAGTTGTTTTGGGAGGCCAAATTTATAGTCATATAATTAATTTGAATTGAAAAAGGTAAGATTTATATACATAACCATATTTCATTCCCATTTAACACTTCATGTGAATTATAGGGAAGTGTGGTGTCATATTTTGTACTTTTTTTGTAGCAATTTTTAATAGGTGTGGAATTCAATTTGTATTTTGTCATTTGTCCCTTATGTTTCATACTTTCCATTCTTAGACAATCTTTATGTTCTTAGCCATTGTTTGTACTGATTTGCTAGTGCTATTGGTGTTATGTTGTAGGTGGCCTATTGTGGGGTTGCTTCTCTTGCTCTATTGCCTTTTTTTGTCATGCTGTATGTTGTGGAGGTTTCCCCCTAGAATTTGTAGGTGGAATGATGCTACCTTATAGGTCATTTTGATGTTTTTATTTATACATCCCATAGGTTGTAACTTGTAAGTTTGTAACTTATGTATGAATTATAGATGTTGTTGGAGGATTTTTTGGATCTTTTAATTAAGTTAAGTTGTTGTTAGACATAGTTGGATACAATTGGATTTTGGGGGTGATAGTCAATGCTATGCTTTTAATTTGATCAAGAGCTTGTGGATGTAATGGAAGGATTTTTGGCATCATTTTTTCTTTGTTGGTTGGTTTGTGTCTCCCAACTATTACAATTGGATGTTTGCTTTTTATTTATTTATTTTATTTATTTTTTAGTTAATAATATTTCTTATTTGCTAAGGAATATGTTGGGAAATTTAGCAAGTATTGGCAGACTGTAAATTTAGAATTTAGTATTTACATTTCAGTTGAATGAGCTTGCTAATTCATACATTATTTTATTTCATGTTACAAAAATAAAATAAAATTGAGTAATGATTAAAATGATTTTAATAATAGGTTGATATTTGCTATACGTGGATGGAAGAACCAAGGGAATAATATTATTTCACACCATGAGTAATAACAAATAATATACTAATTTGTTACAATAATTTTCTAGATGAGTAATATCAATGATTATGTGTATAAGTTCATTTAACATTATAGAACATGTGTATGTTTACAAGTTGGAGCTTGAGAAACTAGTTAGTTAAAGAAGATAAAGTTATTAAAAAAATTTCTAATATGCACATAGAACCCTAAAACTAGTCCAACTCATTTATCTTGTAAGCAATCATTAAGTTTGACTTCATTTAAGCATGTAATTAAAAATGTGTTGTTAAATGCTACTAGTTTACTATTATGAATTTCCAATGTTGTGTTTTTGTGTGAAAAAATTGGGGAAATTAGTATATTATTAGTGAATAAGAATGTCCAAGTTAAAATTATAAAAAAGTAAAATTTATAAAATAATATATTTTTATAAGCTTTAAATGAATTTTATAATGTGTAATTTCTATTAATTATCATAATAGGTTAATACCCAATTTGTTGTTAATGGGTCGGGTTGATATTAGGTTAGGTTGACATTGAGTTGAGTTGATATCGGGTTAATATCAAGTCGAGTTGATGTTAGTTTGGGTTGCTGTTGGATCAGTTTAATGAAAGGTTTTAGGTTCAGTCAGATCATAGGTTGGGTTTGGGTTTGGGTTGAGTTAATTAATATCAAATAAGCATCAGGTTAGTTATTTTAGGGTTAACATTGGGTTGGATTAGTATCAGGTTAGGCTTGGGTCAAGTTAGGTTCAAAGGGGGTGAATAGGTGTTTTTGATCAGAATTTGGAAAATAAAAAATTTGGCACTAGAGTTGTATTAATTAAAATATTGAATTCCTTTACATTTTATGAACCTCTTATGTATTTGTATTTATGATTTCTCTCTAGTTTTATAAGCTTACAAACTCAATAACCTCTCTTGAGATGATATATAATATTTACCTTGTTATGTTCTCGAAATTCTTAACACAACAATCTCTACAAGAATGTTAGGCAATATACAACCTCAAGTACCGAGTTTTGTAAGAGTGTTGTTGTTGATTACAATAAACTACTCACAAAATACCATATAGAAATTGAAGAAAGATCATGAGGAATTAAATTTAGCTATTGTTTACAAATTTTAAAGTGAATAAAAACTATCCTTGATATTTACAAGATGAACACTAAATACTTCTCAAGAAATTTAGAGAAATGAAAGTGAGAAGTGCTGAATTGCTTGATAACTGAATAATAATTAGAGAAAGTAGTTGAATGCAATTAATAAATTCAAAAGTTGGTGGTAAATTCAGCTTAAACACTCTTATATAGGTGATTAATAAAAAAAATGTTTTTGGTGTACATTTAATGCATGAAATGACAACCCAATGAGTATAATTTAAGTTATACATTAGAACTAGTAGACTGACTACTCAAATTCCTTAATAGAAAAAAATATTAATGTTGGTACAAATATAGGGAATAGTTGATTGGTATCCATGAATAAGTTGGCTAGTATGACGAACCAGTTGATTGACTTACAAACTAATTGAATGGTTAGTTGTATTCGAGGTTTAGATAGATATCAAGGAATTTTAAGACTGCACAACCAGTAACACCCCCAAAAATCACAATTGAAAATTTTCATTTTAAATATAAAATCATACACCATAAAGGGGGTGTTACCATCG
The DNA here is from genome assembly GCA_030549775.1 of Tamarix chinensis. Lineage (NCBI taxonomy): Eukaryota > Viridiplantae > Streptophyta > Magnoliopsida > Caryophyllales > Tamaricaceae > Tamarix > Tamarix chinensis. The sequence continues at coordinate 41,199,712 of CM060176.1, read as the reverse complement.
TAATTAGTATAAGTGTGGCCTAATTCCATCCTCATACCAACTATAAGGCTTAGTAGAAATAGGTGAAACCATGATAAACATAGCAAGAAAAGTTTTTCATAACATAATAAGGGTTAAATGTTCTTATCAAGAAAATACCTAAATATAGAACAATGTTCAACTAGAATAAACATTAATCTAGAAAACTAAAATGGTAAATATCCGAATAACACTCTCTTCAGGCCCCAACCTTAGATCACTATAACATCACTCTACCCCGATCATGTCATCATAAGCAGCAAAGTTATCTAGGGCATCCTCAATCACCTGCACAGACTTAAGAGGGGGCACTATTTGTGGGAATGAGCAACACCCATAAAAGGACAATCAGTACGCTTTGTACTGAGTAAGATAACAATATAGTCAAGTAGGAATATAGTAGTTCATAATACTACATCAAGACATAAAGGCACATAAGCAGGTTAGAGTAATTCCTTTGCTACTGTCTAGACTCTAGCCATTAGTGTTTTTGTAATATCCAAAAATCCTAATTTCCGAAATTATGGCTAAAATTAATTATATAAATTCATTTATTAAAATGTAGAGAGTTAATTAAGGTAGATTAAGAGGAAAATAATAAAGAATTTAATTGGAAGAAAATTTGGGTATTTTTCCTAATTAGCATGGAGGTTAAGGGAATTTATCTAAAATAGTCTAAAATAAGCAAAAAGGAATTTATTTAATATTTTATAAATATTAATATTCTAAATAACCCAAAAATACCCCAATTTCCCCATAAGTTATTTTAATTATTTTCCCATCCTATTTATTTTCTTATTTTCCCTTTTCTTCCTTTTTCTCCCTCCTCTTTCTTTTTTTCTTCCTTTCCCCCCCGGCTGGGCCAGCCCACCGGCCCAAATCCCCCTCCCCTCCCCCGTCTCGCATACAGGTCGCCCAACCCCCGTCCCTTCCTTCTTTTCCCTTCCCGCGGCCCAGTGTCGTTCGACGCCTCCCCGTGCATCCGAATGCAGCGTTTTGGCCCTCCTTCCGCTGAGACACTGCGTCCGATCGCTGAAGGTAGCCGTTGCCAAACAGGCAACGTGACGCGGCGCTCTATCCCCTATACCGTTTAAACGTCACGTTTAGTTTTAAAACCTTATAAATTCCAAACCGGCCGGTTCCCCCTTCCTTTTCTTTTCCTCCCCTGGACCTCCGGTCCTCCTCCTTCTTCCTCCCCGACCTGCAACTCGACCCTGCAACCCCCGAACATCACCGACCACCTCTGCACGCCGACCGCCCTCCCCTGCCCTTCCCTATCAATTGCTTTCCTCTTTCGACCCCGACCAAGTCCTTCTCTTCCTTTCCCGCGTGCCATCTCTTTCCCTTTTCCTCTCCCCCTTCCTGACCTAATCTGCCATGGCAGGACCTGCACCGCCTGCCACCGGCCGGCCACCTGCACACCTGCCCCGCATGCCTCCTTCTCCCCTTGTCGTTTTTCCCTTCCAATTGCCTATAAATACCCCCCATTGGCAGCCCCGATCAGCTCCCTTTTCGATTTTTTCCCCGAAACCCTGCCTCTCCGCCGCTTAAAAAAGACGAGCTTTCTGCCGTCACCGGAGACCGTCGCCGCCACCTCTGCCCACCGTTATCATCCCTGCAACTTCCTCAACAAAACCAAGCCGCCACCACCCTCCGCTTTGCCCTGCACGTGCCGCCCTAGCCGTGTAAAATTCCTATCCCGAAACCACCACCTCCAGCCTTCGCCGCCCTTGCGCCGCCTTCCACTGCCAGCCCAACCGCCACCAGAGCCTCTTCCACCCTCCAAAATGCCCAGCAGGCCTCCCTCTACCTTTCCCTGCCTTCAACTTCCCCTGCCTCCCTCTCCTCCTTCCTCCCTCATCTTCCACCTCTCTCCACCACCCTCGGCCGCCGCCGCGCGCCGCCACCCCTTGCCACGCCACCACCCCCATTCCACTCCCCTTCACCTGCTGTTTCTTTCCCCACCTCAAACTCCTCCTTTTCCCCTCCCATCTAACCACCACCTCCATCTTTTCCTCTCTTCTCCACCTCCACCGTTGCCGCCGTCGCCGCCGCGCGCCGCCGCCGGACCACCACCGACCCTAGGTGGTTCCCCACTCATCCAAACCCTAATACCCCTTTTATATAACTGCTACTATTTTCTACTAATATTAATACTAATATACTTATTATTATTATTATTATCATTATTGCTATCACCTTTATTATTATTATTATTATTATTATTATTATTATTATTATCATTATTACCATTATTATTGTCTCTATTATTAATGTTCTTATTTTCTTACTAATACTAACATCCCTTTTAAACCCTAACTTTTATTATACTTAAATTTAATCTTAATTTTTATAATTATTAGTATTAACATTATTATTATTATTATTATTTCTATTATCCTTACTATGGTTATTATTATTATTGCTTAACCTTACTTGGTTGTATTATTGTTATTCTTATTATGACTATTATTATTATTATTATTATTATTACTATTATTATTATTACTATTATTATTATTATACTTAACACCCTTATCATTTTGTTAACAATTATACTACTTGTTCTTATCCATGTTACTTAACTCAAGCTAGTAAATATCACGTGGTTATTAACTAAGAAAAGCATTTAAACCCTTGTATTATTCAAGAATATACAACTATTATCATTATCACCCTTAGGAATAGTTACTTGTAATTTTGTGACCTTATAACAATACTATTTCAAATATAACGCCATTAATAGACTTGACCTTCAAACGTTAGGGTTTCTATCACTAGACATTAGTGTCACTATTTTATTAATACTAACACTATTTTCCTATAGCTAGCATAAACCCTATTACCACAATATTAGAACTAATGGGTTTAATAAAATAAGTTTAACAATAAGTATAAAAAATAAATAAATATATTTTGACTACTAATATTTAGTCTACTAATTCTAAGGTAAAAACCCTAGTTTTTGTATAATACCCTTTTTAGTAATAAAAACCCTAACCTTAAACTAGAATAAGGGTTGATAGTATTTATAAGGGAAACTAATACTTAGCATTTTCCCCTTTTATAGGTAACCCCAACCAAAGCCCTAAGGATTTAGAGGAGCGTGCTCCAAGCCCGGCGTCGCCTTAGGTAAGGACGAAGCTATGGCCTGGTGCTATGTGTGATGTAATGTGTGGGTGAATGATGAGCATGCCATGTTGATGTACATTATGCATGTGTTATGAATAACTTGTTTTATGTAGCGCAGCGTGGATCATGAGGTATGTTGTGTGTGCCTTATATTATACGTGTATGACATGTTCCATGTCTGATGTTGACGTTGATGATGTGACTTGTTATGGCCCTCTAGGACATGCATGCTAGGGTTTTGGGTAGCATGATAAAAGAACAACGGGGAAGTGGCATTTGGGAAGTTTGCATGGGGGGACTAGATCTTGCATGGGCGTAATCCTTACCGGGGAAAAGTTGATTTGGGTTGTAAGTAAGAGTTTTGGAGAGTCTTAGAGTGATGGGAGACTTATTATGGAAGATAGTACGTGAGTTGGTGCATAAGAGATCTGATTAGGGTTTTACGAGTAAGTGTGTGTTGGGGAGTCTGCATGAAGCGTTTAAATTATGCATGGGAATGAATCTTACGTGAGGAAAGTTGATTTAGGAAGTGAATAAAATAATGTCAAAGTTATGGACCCATTGGAGACTTGGGTGCAAAATTTTACGTGGGTCAGTGTAAGAGAGTCTAAGGGTTCCAATTAGGGTTTTTGGAAGGAAATGAGCAATTTGAAGGGTACAAAGGTAAAAATGATCAAGGAGGGATGGAGTATGGGGTTGAGAGTGAGAACTCACTTATACAAAGGATGAGTGAGGGTTTCTAAATGAGAGAAGAGATTTTGGGGTGAAAGAGGGAGGTTACTTGTTGAAGAAGTAAAGTGCTAGAGTTTGGTGCGGCCAACTAGGGTTGGCGTGGTCAATTAGGGTTTTGAGTGGCCAACTAGGGTTTTGTAGGTCACACGTGAACTTGGGAGATAAAGTAATACATTTGGGGAATTTCCTAATAAAAGAATGAGGTGCGAGATAGAGAATAAAGTAACGCTTGGGTAAGTAAGAAAGAGTTGGGCCACATAGGTCCGATTAGGGTCTCCGAGGAGGAACCCTAGAGGGATGAGGACATACGGAGTCGATATCATATGTGTTGGGGTGGCCTATATTCTTGGAGATTGTGCCTTACTATATGCCACAATACTTAAGTCTACGGGGGATGGAAGTCGGGTGTGAGAAGAGGTACGAGTCTCAAAATATGGGACGGTCCCTCTGGAGGGGAAAGTAGTAGGGTATTAACCGCATGCATGTCAAGGGTGATGTGTGATTTAATAAGACACTGATAAGACATTAATCACGTAAAGTGAAAGATGTTGAGCCGAGCCCATGATCCGGTCCATCGGCTATAATAGTAGATTAGAGGCGTTTTGCCCTGTGCGTTTATTTTTCGGTCCACCGGCTATAATAGTGGATCAGAGGTGTTTTGCCCAGTGCGTTTATTTTCTGGTCCACCGGCTATAATAGTGAATCAAAGGCATTCTGTCCTGTGCGTTATCTTCCGGTCCACCGGCTATAATAGTGGGGGATCTCGTGCTCGACAAACCAAACGAATAAGTTAATCCATGGAAAAGATACTAAGTACTTAAAGCGAAACACCATGTGAGTCGGGGCCGTGATCCGGTCCACCGACTATAATAGTGGATCAGAGGCGTTTTGCCCTGTGCGTTTATTTTCCGGTCCACCGGCTATAATAGTGGATCAGAGGCGTTCTGCCCTATGCGTTTATTTTTCGGTCCACCGGCTATAATAGTGGGGCTCCCGCACTCACATGGGCTATCGAAGAAATGTGTGGAATTGACTTATTATCATTAATGAGAATAAAGAATAAGTCATCAGAAAAGTACCCAGGCCTTATCTTGCGGGTTATCGCATGTTGTCTACATGATTGTGCTATGTGTGCTATGTGGTATGATTGTATGCTTGACCTTAGCGCACCTACGCCCTTACTCAGTATTGGACCCGTACTGATACTACCTTGATTGAATGAGTCCTGTGATGATCCACCGATGGTGGGGAGCAGACCTCCTATGCAGGTTTGATCGGTTACTGGATTGGGGTGGAAGGCTTGGCTTGAGCGAGTAAGCGATCCGGATATTGGTCCCTTGGGATTTGTCTTATTAGCTATATTTTGTACTACGCTTCTTGTTTTGAAACCGTACTTTTAAGTTGTAATCTCAAACGATATTTTAACCGTTGTTGACTCGTGGTTTTCGTGAATGATCCATGTTGACCATGGATCCATGTTTTGATGACTCTTACTTAACGATTGTTTAGTTTAGCCTTAGCACTTAGTATCGGAACGGTAGGAGTGAACCGGTTTGGTACTAAGTGTGGCGGTAATACCCCCAAGTTTATGGTTTTAATTCTTTCGCTTCTGCTAAAATTGTTGTCTTAAACGAAATTTTTCAGTAGTAAATTTGGGGGTGTTACAGTTTTAATTAGTCATCTCTCAAGTTATATCCACGTGGGCTCAGGGACCCCACTTGTAACACTTCCAAATTTTATAGTTGATTTTTTTTGTTCGTATAGTAAACCATACACTAAAATCGGGAGGGGGGAGGGTGCTACCAGTGTGATCAACACAATACTGACCCCCAACCAATCTCATACCAACCATAAGGCTAGAGAATTTAAAAGACATTAATTCAAGTAGAAAATAAAACCACAATGTTTCCAACATTTCATAAGTAAAACTGAGTGCACAAATGTCAGAGTCTATATAGAAATAGAAAACGAGTACAATAATAATGCCCCTATAGGGGAAATAAAATGATCAATACAACGATGAGAAATTTAAAATTAACTGAGTCCAGACAACACTCTCTTGGACCCCACGGCAAGTCTAATAGGCCATCACTCACCCGTTTCATGGGTACTAATCATTCCCATGAGTAGTGGCCCATCCCGACATGTTTCTTTAAACATTTTCATCGTGTGGTGGTTTGGGGATTTGTAGAGAAATATGAAGAGGTTCTATATCTTGAAGTGTTTTATTATTTTTGTGGTTGATTTTGTTTGGCGTAGACAGAAGGGGGAATTCTCAATGTATAGTTTGCTATTTGAAATGATATGCTTAGTATATATGAAATGGAGCATCTTTTGTGATCACAAGGAATATTTACAATAGAGGGAATTTTTTAAGCTCTTCCTAATTCAAGGGTGGATGAGGTTGAGGCTGTGTTAGATAAACTATTGCTAAGATATCTCTAGAAACTAATTTTTATAGTCCCATCCTAGAATTGAGTAATTTGCCTTAGTTTCATGTTTGGTTCAGCAAAAGGTTGGGGTTTTTCAACTTATGGTGGTGCAGCCTTTTTAAGGAGCCAATCGCAACACCCCCAAAATTTACAATTGAACATTTTCGTTTGATATGAAAAACCATGCACTAAAAATTGGGGGTGCTGATACCTTGATCAGTACAAGATTGACCCCTAGCCAATCTCATACTAACCACAAGGCTAAAGGTATAAAAATTATTAACATGAATAATCAATAAAACCATAATAGTTCAACATTCATAAATAAAACCAAAGTACACAAATGTCAGTGCTAATACATAATGGAAATAAAGAACAATCAATGCCCACAACGGGAAAATAAAAAAAATAAGAAAACATAAAACAATAAGTCCAGAGAACACCTTCTTGGACCCCGCACCAAGCACACCGAATCATCACTTTGTCCCACCCAAGGTATCATATGCATTGAAATAATTGAGGAAAACATCTCCTACCTGCATAAACTCAAGAAGGGTCAGTACTCGTGGGAATGAGTGGCACCCATAAAATGGGTGATCAGTATACTACGTACTGAGTAAGGTAACCATATGGCTAAGACAAAGCATAACATGAAAAAGGTAGATAATGCATGTAGTAAGTCATTCAGATTAATCACCGTTATTAGAATTTAGGCCATTAATTCTGTCTTTTCACATCTCTCGAATTATATCCACGTGAGTACAGGAACCCCACTATTATAGCTGGTGGATCGGAATACACTCTAGGACAAAACACTCCTAGCCACTATTGTTTACCAGTGGATCGGTCTCCATGGCAAAATGCCCTTGGCCACTACTCTCGCCAGTGGATTGGTCTAGCCCTGATTCACATAGTGTTCCACTATAAGTGATTAGTGGTTTTCCCATGATTTGTTATGATCCAAGGTTTGGTTTATTGAGCTTGGGATCTTACACTATTATAGCTGGTGGATTGTAATACACTCTAGGGTAGAACGCACCTAGCCACTATTATTGGCCGGTGGATTAGTCTCCAAGGAAAAAATACTCCTAGCCACTATTCTCACCCATGGATCAGTCTAGGCTCGACTTAATAGTCTTTCACTTTAAATGGTAAGTATTTTATTTGTGTCTTATTCAATAAGTAACTCCCAACCAGACATGCATGCCCCTAATGGACTTCCTGACTCATTATCACTCTTCCACCCCAGACTCCCTAAATAACCCTATCCCATAACTTGGGACCTCTATATTCCCCAACACTCCAAGACCTCTTTTTCACCTTCCACCTTACTCACCATGAATCCAAAAGCCCCCACACAAGTGGGTCAAGGCCCACTTTTCCATTTCTCTACCTTGGCTCACCATCGCCTACTAGGGTTTCCCCTTGAAACCTTAATCTAGCCTATGTGGCCCTAGCCTCTCCTTATCCTTCACAAACCATACTCCTCCTTAATTTCGACACCATCACGCCACTCAACCCACTCTAAATATCACAACCCTACTCTCAAACTTCCACATGTGCTAAAGAACCCTAGCTGGTCACCCCAAAATCCTAATATACCTCTTTTCTTTTACACCTACCCTTAACACACAAACTCTACCCTCCTTTTCACTTGGTTCACACCCTTCATAAGACACACTCCTAATCATGACCCAAAATCCAACCAACCTCTTTAAACCCTCTCATAATTCTGTTATACTTAGCGTTTTTCCCCAAAAACCCTAGTTAGTCTCCCATGCTTACTTCCATCATCCCATGTACTATCTCCTCCCCAAACACTCCAATCAACCAAAATACTCTTTTCTCTCCATGTTTAAGCCTAAAACTAAATTTTCCCACACAAGATTTTCCCCCATGCAAGGACTAAATACCCCATGCAAGATTCATATTTCCCATACAAGATTTTTTCCCTAACCCTTCATTTTATTACTTTCTTCCTTTATTTTATCACCCATATTTCATAATACACTTAGGCTTTTCCCCACTTTTCCATTCTCACTCCATCTTCTTTATTTATTTTAGATCCTCATGACCACTCAAATCCACCTAAGGCCTCTAAGCATGCATGTCATACCATAACAATAACATATCAAACATAACAAGTCATATCAACCATATTACACATATTATAAATCATACAACATATACCTTAGTTCCTTGCAAGCCAACCTGTACTACACACATATTTAGTCAACATTCACATGTAAGTGCACAACACATATCATTACACCCATAATCATATAAATCATAGTAACCTAAGCCTTAACTATATCCTTACCTAATAGGACACCAGGCTTAGAGCACAAATCATATGCCTCCTCATGGGAAGGATTTTGTTCACAATCTATAAAAAATGGAACACTAGTTATTTAATCTTCTTCCTACTACTTTTTCATTTTCTTTATTTCCTTAACTAAATATTTGTAATAATAATATAGTTCACGATAAAGAAGAAGTGCACCACTTCACAGTAGCCCCCAACAATGGAGTCAGTTTCACCTTCATCGTCGAATTATCAAGACACACAAATAGAAGTTACTAACCATGTGAACCCCAAACAAATGGATATTCTAAGTGCTTCGATCGAATCCATGCAAGATCGACTTATGCCTATGCAAGATCAAAACATAGAACTGATTTAAACTTCAACTAAAACAGAACCGTTACATTTGAATATTGTGGAACCGCCGATTTCTAATACCAAGTGGAGTGATAAAGTTCATATCAATCGACGGCCATCTGACTAAACTAACCTATGAACCCTCTATCCTAGTGAATGGGATAGCTATGACTAAACTCTCGGCTATGGATTTACAAGATAAAGCTTCAAAATGGCAATATTCCCTGGTGGGCATGGTGTGTGGTATCAAACCATCCTATCACCAATTGTAGAATTTTATTCATGCAAATTGGTCTCATGTATCAACCCTTAGAATCATGATGCATGAAAATGGACTTATTCTGTTTGCTTTTGATAATGAAGAGGACTGTATGACTATCTTAGATGTAGGATTTTGGTCAATCAATGCCAAGCCTATCCTTCTTAAAAGATGATCCCCAAACTTCACATTTAGGATGTAGGAATTTTATTTTCTTCCTTTATGGATCAAGCTTCTCAATATCCCTTTGTCAATGTGGTCGATAAACTCTCTTAGAAAGATATGTATTTGTCTTGGTAAGCCTATAAGGATGGATCCTATAACCTCAAACAGACAAAGGATATCATTTTCCAGGGTCTTGGTGGAAGTGGACACATATAGAACTTTCCTAGAATCCATTCCTATTAAGAAGCCTGATGGTTCAATCCATGAACAATAGGTTTTCTTTGAGTAGAAGCCTAACTATTGCCAAATCTGCCACAAAACTGATCATAACTCAAATTCTTGATCTACTAAAGCCATAAAGACTGGCCCTTAACACCATCAAACTCAATGGGTAATAGTAAATGATAAGAGGAAGAGCACACGACAATCTTAGAGTCCAACTGGCCCCATCCATAAAGAAACTAGTCCTTATACTACTTTGGTTCAAACTAGGGACTCTATATCTAATCAATAGGTCTCCCCTTCTCCTAATAAGTCTAGAATAGGTATACTAATCACAAGACCAAGTATTGTAGCCGATACAGTCATGACTTACACTCTTCTACATTAGAGTCTATAAAAGAATTCTCCTATGAGGATGGATGGAAGTCCGTAACTAGGGGATCAAAGGGGTTCCACTACTTCCCTGACTTCCACATTCAATTGTCATGATTGCTGGATGTTGGAATGTGAGGGGGCTTAATGATCCCCTCAAGCAAAACGAAGTTCGAGTGTGTATTAGACAAAATAAGTATAGTTTAGTTGGTTTGCTTAAAACTAGAATAAAGGAAGGCAATGCAATTCGTATATGTAGGAAACTCATGCCTAATTGGCATTGGATTAATAATTACTCTTCACATTATAATGGTCGAGTATGGGTTGGTTGGGACCCCAATCTTTTAGTTGTAGAAGAAATCTCAGGTACAGACCAAGGAATCCTCACTAAGGTGCATTCTACAAATGGAGACTTCAAGTTTTATGCGTCCTCCATCTATGCCTTTAACCAAGGTACTGGGACAAAGACTCTATGGTAATGGCTCATTCAATCTACACCTAAGTCTTCACCTTGGCTCATGATGGGAGATTTTAATGTTGTTAGGAGTAGTCAAGAAAAGTTGCAAGGGGAGAGTATCAATACTCAAGATGTCAAAGATTTTGTTGATTGTTTATCTCATATTCAAGTAATGGATCTCAATTTCACAAGGCCTCTCTACACCTAGTGTAATAACTAATCTGGAGCTTATAAGATTCTTTGTAAGCTGGATAGAGCCATAGTAAATACCTACTAGTTTGAAACCTATGGAGGTATGGTTTCTAATTTCTAAGCTCCTAACATTTATGATCATTCACACATCTCAGTGTGCATATCTTCCCTATCATCTACAGGCAATAAACCCTTTTGTTTTTACAATATGTGGGATGCGAATGAGTAGTTTGATTGCATTGTTACCCATACTTGGTCTATTAATGTATCAGGTACTCCCCTTAATTGTATTAAGTAGAAGTTGAAAATGCTTAAGGTTCCCCTTAAGGAACTTAATAGATGTAAGTTTAGGGGAATCAGTGAAAAAGTTCAGCAAGCTTGAGAAGATCTTCTCCTTACTCAAGATCAACTAGCTCAAAACCCCCTAAACTCTTTTCTCACCCCAAAAAAAAAAGACGGCTCTTCAAAAGTTTTCATATTTGTCTAAATGTGAGGAACTTTTGTTCCAACAAAAATTGAGAGTAAGTTGGTTGAAGCTGGGAGACTCCAATATAAAATATTTCCATCATATTGCTAAAGGGAGAAGGCAATCTAATCAAGTTCACTCGATTACAAATGAGAGGGGTGTTACGTACACTAATCAAGAGGGTATTTTGGGTGTATTCTCTAATTTTTACAAAACTTTTATGGGTTCTTTTCCTCCATACCCTGGACTTCTGGATAGAACCCACATCAATTTTATCATCTCCACTGGTCCATTAATTACTAAGGAATTCCACAACTAGTTCCTTACCCCAATATCAAAGGTAGAAGTAAAGGAGGCAGTTTTCTTAATGAGCAATGACAAGGCTCTAGGGCCTAATGGTTTCAATGCTTTTTCTTTCAAAGATGCTGGAATATAATAGGAAATGAGGTTTGGCAAAGCATATATGACGTCTTAAGAAATGTCCACCTACCTTATAGCCTTAATGTCACCTATCTGCACCTTATCCCTAAGGTGCCAAATGCCACAAAAGCTTGCGACTACAGACCGACTACTTGCTTCAACACTTTTTACAAAATTATTTCTAAGATTCTCACTAATAGAATCCAACCTATCCATCCTCTCTTAATCGGTGAATCTCAATTAGCATTTGTAAAAGGTAGAAGCATTGGTGATAACATCTAATTTGAAACTAAAATTGTCAAGGGCTATACCCAAAAGCACCTATCTCCTAGGTGTATGATCAAACTAGACATGAGGAAGGCTGATGATATTGTAAGCTAGGATTTCTTGGAACATTTTCTTCTCTCACTTCACTTCCCCCCAGCTTTTGTGACACTTATCATGAATAACCTCAGTCAGTGTAACACCCCAAGTCAATACGACCATGCGGGGGATACCTTGGAGTGCTTCCGGATTGATCGGCTGGCCCCACAGATCAACACGAGTCCTTTCAGTGCGCTTTGTCCTCACTCACGCACTTTCCGAGAAATTTTCAGAACTTCCCAGAAGGTCACCCATCCTAAAATTACTCCATGACCAGCACGCTTAACTATGGAGTTCTTAAGATGGAATCACCAAAAGGATGGTATACCATGTTGATATAAGTAGCCAGATCAATCCTTATAACACTCCGCTCAAATTGGGGTATTACATTCACCCCCACTCAAAGAACGCAACGTCCTCGTTGCGCCTCAACTAATGACTGTCTCAATACAGTTCATCCCAAGAATCATCCCGCTAGGTGACTGACTGACTCATCCAAGTTCAGCTCACGGTCGCCATTTCGCTCTGATACCATTTGTAACACCCCGAGTCGACACGACCACACGGGGGCTACCTTGGAGCGCTTCCGGATTGATCGGCTGGCCCCACAGATCAACACGAGTCCTTTCAGTGCGCTTTGTCCTCACTCACGCACTTTTCGAGAAATTTTCAGAACTTCCCAGAAGGTCACCCATCCTAAAATTACTCCATGACCAGCACGCTTAACTGTGGAGTTCTTAGGATGGAATCACCAAAAAGATGGTATACCATGTTGATATAAGTAGCCAGATCAGTCCTTATAACACTCCGCTCAAATTGGGGTATTACAATCAGCTTCTCTATTATGTTCAATGGAGTTCTACACCCTCCCATTTAAGCCCAAAAAGGGTCTAAGATAAAGGGATCCTCTTTTCTTTTCACTGTTTGTGCTAAGCATGGAATTCCTAAATTGAGATCTCACCTAGCTCTAGCCAAACCCAGAATTTTCACCTCACCCCAAGTGTCAAATCTCAAATTTATCACCATGATGTTTGCTGATGATCTACTCTTTTTAGTAAAGGTAATATTCCCTCCATCAAAGCCATCCTTGATATTTTCTAGTCTTTCTCTTCTCTCTTAGGATTGTGCCTAAATGCTTCTAAAAGCTTAATTTACTATGGAGGGGCGGTACCTTCAAACTTAAAAAATAACATCTTCTTTGAGTTTCACATCCCTGAGGGATCTGTCCCCTTTACTTTCCTTGTAGTTCCCCTAGATAGTAAGTACTTGGGAATTTAGCACTACAGACCTCTCATAGAAAAATATACTGCTAGAATTAGAGCTTGGCAGTCTTCTTTGTTGAGCTATGCAGGTAGAATGTAGCTAGTAAGATCAGTTCTTTACAGTATTCAGATCTACTAGTGCCTAGTGTTTCCCCTCCCACGGAAGGTTGTTGATGAAATCAATGCTATTTGCAGAAGCTATTTATGGTCAGGCTCATATGAAATAACAAAAATAGCTCATGTTGCTTGGTCACAGGTTTGTAAACCCAAGAAAGAGGGAGGCTTAGGATTTATTGACATCAAGTTGTTAAATTTAGCCTCGATGGGAAGACTTCTATGGTCATTGGCAAATAAGAAGGACCTACTTTAGGTTAGGTGGGTGCATGCCTACTATATGAAGGGGTAAGATCTCTAGAATTTAGATCTTGCAAACACCTACTCATGGATTCTCAGGAAAATTCTTATGCTCAAATCCAATTTCCAGTCCTTCTTTATCTCAAATGAAGGGCAAAGTAAAGTTTCCACTATAGGAAAATTCAACATCTCTCAAACTTATGGAATTATCAGGCCTCAAGCTACTCGAGTTCCTTGGTCCAATGCTTTTTGGTGTCCGTTAACCCTTCCTAAACACTAATTTAATTTTTGGCTTACAATCCATAAACATCATTATACTTAGGATAAAATGGCTCAATATGGTATTATTCAATCTAACACATGTGTTCTATACTCTACATTAGTAGAAACCCTCCCACATCTTTTCTTTCAATGCCCATATGCTACTGTAGTGTGGCTCCCTTTACTCCACAAGCTAGGAGGTCAACAAGTAATCACATATTGGAATGATTTAAAGAGATGGTCTATGAATGGGGGTCGAGGTCCAAAGGTTAGGAAATATGTGATTTGTGTACTTCTTGCTGTTACAATTTACCACATTTATAGGGTAAGAAATGCACGTATTTTTACCCAAAATTCTCAAACATGTCCTTGCATTCAAAAACAAATAGCGAAAGACCTTGCTAGTCGTTTTTTTTTCGTTCAATAGTAGTAAGTCTTATCAAAGACTAACGGAGAGTGTAGATGATCTTGGTAGGAACGGCTAACACCTTATGATGTATTAAATTCCCTTAGGTTGTACTCCTCACTCAGTATTTGGAAGCAATAAATTTGATATTTACTTGCCAAAATAATAATAATAATAATAAACTATTTAAAATAAAATATACTAAATAAGTACAAGGGATAAGGGCACAACTAGAAAAGGGGATATCAGGTAAAGGCGGCGGTGGCGGTGGTGGTGATTGAAAACAAGAGACTTTAGGGTTGGAAAGTAGGAGAGGAGCCATGTTTTATTGGGTGGTAGGGTTTCTGGGTCAGAGGAGGTTGTCGTGGTGGTGTCTCACGGCAGCAGTGGTGGCCGAGAGGAAAGATAATAAAAGGAGGATGAAGGAGGGGAAGGAAATGGGAAATGATGGTGTGGAAAGGTAGGGGAAGGTTTTTTGGGTAGGAAAAGAGGTGGTGAGGTGGTGATTATTGTGGTGGTTGTGGCTTAGGGCGGCGTAGGTAGCGAAGATGGGTGCAAAAGAGCTACCCACTTTGCACAAGTGGGGAGAGAAGAGGAAGGGGAGTTAGAGGTAGGGGAATGTCTCATTTGGTGGAGGGTGATGTAGGGAAGAGGAAGGGAGGGTGTGGCGATGGTGGCACTACTTGATAGTGGCAGCAGTGGTGACTAAAGATGTAGTGCAAGGAGGGCTGGGGGTGGTTTTTGAATGGCAGAAAAAGGGGTAATTAAGATGTAGGGGGTATATATAAGGGGGATATGGTTTGGGGAAATAGACAAAGGAAGGAAGTAGACAAGGAAAGGGGGTGGTTGGATGTCGGTTGGTGTGCAGGCCAGCGTAGCTTGCACAACCAAGGGACAGGGTAGGGAATTTTGTAGCGTTGTAAGGGGTTAAGTGGGGTGTTGGGGTCGTAGAAGGTAGGGGACTAGTGAAGGGTAGTGCTAGTTGCACACTCGATAGGTTATAACGAGGATAGGGTGAGGGGAGAGAGAGAAATGGGGTTGCGAAGGAGCCATGTTCACAACACTAATTAGGGGGAGGTTGAAGATAGGGGTAGAAATGGAATAAAGAAAGAAAAGGAGGGAGAAAGGAGGAAAAGAAGAAGATGAGTGTGAGCGGGGTGTTGGGTTGCTCGAAGGAAAGAAAAAAGAAGAAGGGAGAATGGGCTAGGGGAAAGAAAGGAAAGAAGAGGAGGGGGAGAGAGGGATTTGGCCACGCTAGGTGAGGCCCAATCTAGCGAGAGAGGGGGAAGAAAGAAAAAAGAAGAGAAGAAAGAAAAGGAAAAAAAAAAGAGAAGAAAAGGAAGAAAAGGAGAAGAAAAAAGAAAAGTGAGGTGGTTGGGTGGATTGGTATTATTTTTTTAGAATTTAAGAAATAACAAATTAGCAATAATAAATAAATTATTTTTTATTGATTTAGAAATTATTATTATTATTTTCTTAAAATATATTTTAGTTTAGTAAATAGTTTTAGACTCCACTAATTTGATCCCTACATTATTTTCTTCCTTTTATGGCCATTACTACTACTACTACTACTACTACTACTACTACTACTACTACTACTACTACTATTGCTACTTTATTAAAAATGGTATATTTAATTAAACCTTATCTAATAATCCTTATTTTATTTTTAATTCCTAAAATAAAGTTTTGGGGTATTATATTAATCTTCTGGGGGTAACATCCCTCCATCTAATAGGACGAGGAACCACCATGTTGACTACGGTGGGATCTATTTAGAGGAGAGTTTTTCCTTTGGTGCTTTGGATTTTGGCTTTTGTTTTGAAAGCAATTTTCATAACTTTGTAGTGAACTTGGTAGATCAAAACAACTGGTATAGATCCTTTAAGCATGTCATCCATGAGTTTTTACTTGTAGAATAAGGAATTGAATGAGGTTTTGATCTTTTAAAGTGGGAGAGAAATTTGGATAGAAACTGAAAAAGATAGCACCATTATAAAGACTGGATTCAATGGTTCCCAAAATTGAGTCTTCAAATTTTTTAAGTCTTCCATCACGTAGGATGGTCAAGTTTGAGGTATTAAATCCTTATTTGGTTTATGGTTTGAATCCTACCATGATAAGCTCTAAAAGACTATATTTGAAGTCATTCTTAATGTGGTTTTTCATATAAATTTTTGTGAGAAGTCGAATGTTTTCAAAAATATTTGCAATTTTCATATCCCGTTCTTTTATTTTGATTACATAATTTGTTTGAAAACTATACCATTTTAAAGTTTTATAAATTAATTTAGAATGAATTTTTGGACGTTTTCAGTTACCAATAGATCCTTGAAAATCCTCAAGAACATATTCCTTAGTATGAACAACATTTTCCTTAGATTTTATAGAACTACTAGAAGAGGAAGAAAGAGAGATAGACAAGGAAAATAGACTAATGTTTTTTCAAACACATACCAAGTGTAAAACCTACAAAAGTATAAGGGATGGGTTTATAGCCTAACACAGGACTTATGACCAAACATTGAACTATAAATGACTTGAAATTACGACTAAACAAAGAGAGAAACAAGCGGCGAAAGATCAAACCTTAACTATCTTTCCCTCTTGGCTCTAATGTGTGTGTGTGTGTGTGTGTGTGTGTGGTTATGGATTTTAATGAGGATATGTGTGGGAGGTTGAAAATCATTCATATTGAGACTTGTATGGTGTTTATGAAAATATGGGTAATTTAGCTAACTCAAAGGCAATTTGGTCAATATGGTTTAAATATGAAATATTATGTATTTTAATGTGTTAATAAGTTCAAAATATATTAAATATATTATATGGATTTTTTGGAGTAACTATGAATGACCTAAGTCTAATGCAATGAGAAAATTATTTGAATTAGGAATAGTAATTCTAGATGCAGGGTCATTATTACATGTGTGAAATGTTGAATTTATACCTTAATTTCTAGATATTTTGTTAGTATTGACACTTTATGAATGAGTATTAAATTTGGTAGATATATGAGTCTTATGGAAAAATTATGCTTAATTTTTGAAATTAGGGTTTTGTAGGGAATTGTAAATAGTAATACTAAAGGTAGGCAATTATTGCATGTATAAGACATCGAAGTTAAAACTGGATTTTTGGACATGTAGTCAATAATAATATTTTAAGGATGAGTATTAATTTGGTGGTGAAATGGGTACGAGGGAAGATGTATTTTTAACTTGTGAAATTAGGGTTTCTTAGGGGGTAAGATGACCTTTTTTTCTTCGGAAATGTATAAGAATTCACATGGTTGTGTTTTATGTGTCTCTAATAATTATGTTAAGATGGATTATGTGAATTTCATACCTTCATGTATGTCTACATGATGACCTTGATATATACCACAATGAATAAGACACTAAGCACTTAAAGTGAAAGATTACGTGAGCCATGGGCGAAGTGTTGTGTGTCCATTCCACCGAACAATAATAGTGGCTTAGGTATGTTTTTTATCCTGAGAAATGCTTCATACCATTCCACCATTTTAAGAATAGTGGTTCTTGGGCTCAACATAAACAAAATTATGATCTTGAGATAAGCAATGATGTATAAGATATTAGTCACTTAAATTTAAAGATTATGTGAGTTAGGACCGAGGTATTATGCCCATTCCACCAGATGATACTAGTAGCTCAAGAGCATAGTCCCCTAAGATGTTCCTTAGATCATTCTACCGGTTTAAGAATAGAGGTCAATAACGTGTCGTCCTGATATTTGTTGGGTCCATTTCATTATATAATCATAGTGACTCAAGAGCATTTTGCCTAAAAGGTGCTTCAGTTCATTCCATTGGATTAAAAATAGCAGGGTCCCTAAACTAATGAAAATAAGAATATGGATTGTGATTGTATCTAATAATGGGAACTCAAAATTGGACTTATCTTGAATCATATTATTGTTCTTGTTTTCTTTATATATGACCTTATATATTATGTGTAGTCTGGTTATGATCGTATTATCGCCTTACTCCATGTATATAGCATACTAATCATCCTTTTTATAGGTGATTCTTATTCACGTGAGCAGAGGGTCCAGTTGAGTTTTTGTAGATCATTGAGGACCTCTTGGATGACTTTGTTGCATATGATGTTGTATGCGGGGAGGAGTGACTATATTATCTTAGGGGCTTGGGATGTAGATTGTGGATACCTTTTTTATCTATTTGTCTAGTGTATCCCTTTTATGTATTTTGAATATTGTATTCGAAGTTAATCTCTAAACTTTTATCTATGCTTATGGATATCTCTTATTCTCTATTTGATCATGCTTTTAGTGGTTAACTATTTTACCTTATGGTATGGTAAGCCAAACTTATATCGAGTATGTTGGTAACACATAACTATATTGTTATTATGCTTCCACTTAAATGAAATTTTTCAGTAGTAAATTTTGGAATGTTACAGCTTGGGTCAATCAAGTCTTAGATTTTCATTACGGTATAAAAAACATGTAAGGAATATATTTTATCATTACACATGAACTTATTACTTATGATGCTTTCTACCGAAAAAAAACTTTACATATGTTAATTTCTCTTAATAGGGTGCAAGGTACTCATAGATCACTAAATAGGTTCTTGGAAACATCAACAAATAGCTTAAACGCTATTTTACTATAAGTTCACTCATCATCATCTCTCTTGAGGAAAAAGATTTAATGTTCCTCATCATGCTACTAGCATACTTTATGCCAATTTGAGAGGGTATGTAACTTTGTTTGTATTAGAATTAGCCAATAAAGAGTGTAGAAGAAGTAATGATGTGGGCACTAATGAAGTGTTATTTTACATGTGTCATATGCATGTGATACCATGTTCTCATGAAATTAACACTTACATGCACAATTCCATTCATATTAACTTGTCATCCACCTATCCTTTATAGATGATCCAATTTGTCCACCAGCACTATTAGAACCATTTGAGGTTAGACCTTATTTGCTTAATGTTTCTATGGGAGATATTTTAAGCCAGTCACCTATAATACTAAATTAGTTGGCTCAAGAAATATTCAATATTATTAGTCCTCAAATAACACCACTTCAAGAGCCTTAAGAATGACAACGAAGGGGTCATACATGGTAGAACTCCACTAAAAAGAATCCCTCAAGTTGGGAGTATATAGATCAAAGGTATTCAAATCGTTTAAGATCAACTAAAGGTTGAGTTAGGTCATCTTTAGGTTAAGGTTGTGGTTGAGATCGAGGCCAAGGACAACAATCATCCTTTGTGTCTAATATGTCATCGGGCCGGATACAATTCCTATATATGAGGCAACTAAATTGACATGTAATACCATATATTCATAGCTGATATAATATGAAGGGAGATGGGAATTGCGGCTTTATATCATTAGCACATTGTATACTTGGAAATAAGAATGAGTGGGTTTAAATTCACATAGAGTTGTACCACGAGGTTTTGGGGAAGACATCATATGTATGAGAATGTGTTATAATATTTTATGGTTGATTTGTTCCTTTATAACATCGCTCACTTGGAAGGGCATGTTACATAGGTACACTGAATGAAAATGTCAGATATTGGTCATGTAATTGTCACTTGATATAATATACTTTTCATATGCTTGCCTCAAGCCATCACTTCATGTATACCATCACTTCATATTTTATGGTTGATTTGTTCCTTTATAACATCGCTCACTTGGAAGGGCATGTTACATAGGTACACTGAATGAAAATGTCAGATATTGGTCATGTAATTGTCACTTGATATAATATACTTTTCATATGCTTGCCTCAAGCCATCACTTCATGTATACCATTAGTAGCACAACATGATATATAATATCCTAAAAGTGAAGTAAGCATCTTTTTTTATGGAGTACACACTATATATCGACATGTACTTTATTACATCTTGTTCCAATATTAACATCAAAGTCTAAAAATTTCTAAAAATATTTTGTTATGTAGGTAAAATTGTTACAAAATTTCCCACTACCACTGGTGCATGTTGTATGGTGGGTATCCTATGTTAGTAGCGTATCGACATAGATGTCACCATATCAATCAAGGTTCCAACTATGAAAAAGGTTAAATAGTGATGGAACACATCTAATGGAATAGCTTCCTGTATCTTCAGACAACCACTAACGAAGGCTAGAACTGTTATAGCCTTATTGAAATATGTTCATGTAATTTAAACAAAATAATATCCTCTATCTTATTTTGAATTATGGTGTTTGATCCCTTATGTGGTTTAATTGTTATTACATGTGCTAATTTTATCACTCCTACGTATGACCTTTTATGTTATCACATATTAGACTTCTTAGAATATAAGCGTACTAATGCATCAGTGTTTGAAAATGTGAGAAATAATGAGTTTCATACATATTTGAAATAACACTACATAAAAGCACATAACAAATCAAGCACTATGGCCATGCTCACATTCACATCCACACCCTCCCTCATAGATAGAAACACCTAAATTCTATAAAACATCCTCAAGTGTCAAGTGTTTTTGCCCATAATTCTAAGTCGGTTTACCCCTCTAATATATACAACTAAGAGTTTTTTATGCATAATCAAGATGTCTTTTAGTTGTTATCTCTTATTCCCCATTACATTACACAACCAATAGTTGCTCTATCATTGGCACCAAGTACCTATTAGACACTTGAACGTACCAATCCATGTAGTTAGATTCTATACCCCATATTTCTATTATCGATTGTTCGAAAATATATGGTTTTAGTACATGCTCATGCATCACACTCCATAGGGCAAGCATGTGTGAGTAGAAAACTTTATATTTCCTTGTGTTACATCCTCTATGTGTCTTCCTCATTGATTTAATAGGCTCATTAGAGATTTCTTGTATAAACCCAAACTGACAAGTTACTCATTGAGGCATATATAGTTCTACTGCATTCATAGAATGTAAACAATTGTAAAATGATTCTATAGGACAATCAATCATCAGGTTACAAATTCTATATTAATCAAATACAACTTGTAATGCTAAATATGAAAACTAAATACTAATATCCTGATAATTAAACATGTAATAACATTTAAATACATTTGAGTATACCTTTCTCACAGACATAACATCAATTTCCCGTTAATAGTATCCGAGCATATTGTTAAAAGGTCTCTCACACCACCATCTTTCACAATGGGGGCATGTGGGGATCCTAATCACTCCAAACTAGATCGAAATCAGGAAAGTGTTCGTGCATCCATGTTTGTTATAATACATACATGTTTGGATTACAATCATGAAATTCAATAAGATATTATATAGATGATGGTTAGATAATTACCTATAAATATAATAGAGTTGCACAGTCGGATATCTGAAGAGTTCTAACTCTCAATGTAATATCGAGATGCCTATATAAAAGTGCATGTGCAGTCACTCCCCATGCATATTTTTTGACAAGCATAATATCTTAGAGAAATAGAAGCCAGTATAGGTTAACTCTATTGGAAAACTTATCCACAAATAACGACAAGCCCAACGACCATAATAGGTACATAATAACTTTTGTATCACGGGTTAACTCATCTAAAATAAATAGATCTTGAAGAATTTTGAATGCTAATCTATCTCCTCTAATCACATTAATTGCATCATCCTCGTCCAAAACAAATATATGGGCCAATATATATATTGCTTGCAAGTGAGATTCCTCTATATTGTCCATATACTATGAATGACCATTAACATTCAACCCTTACATATGTTGGATATCTAAGAGGGTGGTTGTCATTTCACCCCACGACATATGGAAGTTATTAGTGTAATATCCCAAAATTTACTCCTAAAATTTTTTATTTTATTTAAAAATTAGCAGAAGCAAAAACTATAAATTTTGGGGATATTACTGCCACACTTAGTATAAATCAATTTCCTCCTACCATTCCAGTACAAAGTTCTAAGGCTAAAAAGGCCGAGATATAATTTCCTCAAAATCAGACTTTATTTAAATCAAAATAGCGCAATAAACTCTTTATAAGAATAAAACTCACTATTAGTGGTTACCGTAACAAATATCATTTTAACAAGGAAATAAAAAGGTAAAAGAGAAACCATG
Source organism: Tamarix chinensis (assembly GCA_030549775.1). Taxonomy (NCBI): domain Eukaryota; kingdom Viridiplantae; phylum Streptophyta; class Magnoliopsida; order Caryophyllales; family Tamaricaceae; genus Tamarix; species Tamarix chinensis. Next base: position 41,177,426 of record CM060176.1, on the reverse strand, counting down.
AATCAATCCTAGACAACCCTTATGCTCTTATCTGATTCCCACTTAAATATAACTTGCACTAGACCTGTAAGGGACACTGCCCATTGAATAGGTAGGGGCCCACAATGGAACCCTTCGGTACTATGATACTAAGTAATCCTTTATACAAAACCGAAAGGTAAGGCCCGCATGCAACACATCATACATAAACAACATAAAACGATAACATACAGACTAATACACAAGGCAACACCACATACAATAAGAAATGCATAACACAACATCCATGTAATTAGTAATTCCATCGTATGCCGAGAGAGAGAGAGATAGGCACCAAGGCTAAACTTATATTATAACAATAGATCATGAGGATGATAGTAACTCTTTTGGTCTTAAGCCATTAAACGAATATCATTCCATATCACCTCTCGAATTATATCCATGTGAGTGCGGGAACCCCACTATTATAGCTGGTGGACCGGAATATTCATCAGGGTAGAGTGCACCTAGCCATTATTATTTGTCGGTGGATCGATCTCTAGGGTAGAAGGCTCCTGACCATTATTATTCGCTAGTGGATTAGTCTGGCCCTGACTCACATGATCTATAACTTTACATGATCAGAGTTTACCACTCATTTAACACAACATGTCCATTTATTTAACTCGAAGGGGAGATCAAGATCCTTGAGATATAAAGGTACACCGATCATATTGGTGCATACAAGCTACACAATATCCTTCAACCATCAATCCAGAGACGCAAAGGTACCCTGGTCGCATTGGTGCACGAGGCCACACAGTATCCTACCGACAATGACACCTAATCCATAAGTATGCATACCCCCCTAAATAGGTCCGTATAGATAGATAGAGTAAGATATAGGGCCTGATTGGGGTACTAAGGCACACTAGCAAATACCATAATAATTGTGGGCTAAACCATGTCCTTAGGGTAGCGACTCCTAAAGAGCCACCATTCCTAATCTTGAGGTCTTCCACTTTAATCATTAGTGTCTTAATTAAGGTGACCACGAGAAACACAACAATCACATACTTATTCATTTTCATTTGTTTATATTATTATTAAGAAATCTCTATTCATACGGTTATCCATGTTAACTTAAGTAAGTCACTAAGGCCATCCTTATATCATCCATTTCCATTTCATAATTCATTCCCATTTATTCACATGCCATAAGGGGTCATCACATCATAATCATAATACGGTCTTAGAGTCTGGTTAGTCTACATTGAAGGATCATGGAGCACTTAACCCTAACATGCCCTTATATCACATCCAACACACATTACCATAAATGATTAAGGATTAAGACACCTCTTTCATGAATATGAGATAAATATCATATCATACCCTTAGTTGTCTATCCAACCCTAGGTTATGCCATGTTCTTGTGATACCCCCCTAATTTATCAAATCTCCTTAGTTTATTATTCAATGTTACTTATGTCTAATTACGAAGACTCATTTAGTCTATTGACATGTTATATACAAGTTACCAATTTACCCCCATCGTCCTTACAAAGTTACTGAGATATCCCTTGTTGTAAAATTACTAAGTTATTCATTTTTATTTGACAAATTACCATATTACCCTTCACGTTTGCATAATTACTGCATTACCCCTTATATTTGTTAGACTACCCAATTATCCTTCATATTTATTAAATCACCCACTTTACTCATCATACTTGTTAAGTTATCAAATTGCCCTTTTTATTTATTAAAATTACCAAATTACCCTTTAGTTGGCTAAATTACCAACTTGCCCTTCTTACTTATTAAAATTACCAAATCACCCTTTTGGTTGGTTAAATTACCAAATCGCCCTTCTTACTATTTCAATTACCATTTTCCCCATTTTCTTACAAAATTACCAAAGTAACCTTCTCCTTTGATAAATCACCATTTACCCCTTTACTTTACAAAATTACCAACATACCCTTTCCTTTATGACAAATTACCAAAATACTCTTCTCCTTTATTAAATCCCCATTGTACCCCTTTACTTTATAAAGTTACCAACATACCCTTTTCTTTATGCCAAATTACCAAAATACCCTTCTTCTCATAAAATTTACCAAGTTATTCTCCCTTTCATGTAGAATTACTAATATGCCCTCCTTACTTATCCATTTACCATTTTACCTCCTTTACTCTTGTAAATTACCACTTGACCCTTATTATACAAATTTTACTAAAACACCCTCACCACATAAATATTAATATACATGGTCCATATAAATCATCCAATACCACCAACTATTATTTATCACCTACCACCCATACTTATTTAGGCCACACCTTTTGTACAAGTAAATTTACCAAAATGCCCCTAGGGCTCATACTAACATTATTTATGCAACAAATGGTCACATTAGCATACCATATCATTCATATGTACTTAACATTATCATTAACAACAAGGTTCTTTCGTTAAGCATTATTTCTACACATGACACATAGATTAACATGCTTTTCTTTTCATCAACCAGCATATGCCACTAAATACATTATACTTAACAACATATATCATGCATATAAACATATTAAAGACCCTAATGTGCTAGCATACGTATATCAACATATTTTAGTAAGGTATAATGGTTACCTTATTTTCAGCAATAATCAAACCTTATCAGTACCCCGGTTAAAGGTTTGAGTTTTGATTAGCAAAATCAATACCTAAAAAATAATATCAACATTTAGCATTTTAAAAGTAGAAAATCAAAAGAATAAATATTATAAAAAGCTTAATTAAATACATAATAATATTAATTATGGTTATACCTCAAGATTAACTCAAATATGGCTCAAATGAATTTAGAACTCACTTTGCATGGGCAACGTGAGCTATATGTAGGAATGAAAGAGAGAAGGGGTCGAAGAGGGAGAAGTGGGAAGAAGGGAAGGGGTGGCTAGGGTTGGGGTTTTGGGGGTGAGGTGAAGGGCTTGTGGAGGGGAGTTAAGGTAGTGGCTAGGTGTAGGGAAGGAGTAATGGTGTAGGTGGTGGTTAGGGGTCAATGATCAGCGGCTGAAGGTGGCAAAGATGGTGGTTGCAAGGCTGGGAAAGTAAAAGAAGGAAGGGGAAGAAGAGGGGAAGGGAGGAGCTGTAGGGCTGGGTTTCGGCCAAGGGAGGTAAGGTGTTGGTAGGGGAGGTTCTAGGTAGTGGATTGGTGGTTGTGGAGGCGGCGGAAGAGGAAGGAGGGCGGTAGATAATGGTGGTGTAGGGTGGAGGCCGAGAAGGGGGAAAGAAAAAGAAAGGAGAAGGAAAGTGGTTTCAGGGGTGTGTGGTGCGACCATAGCTGGCACGCAATTTAAACCCTCTTGTTGTCAATTGTAGCACTGGTAAATAAGGGTATCGTTCTAGCCGGGGATTGAGAGGGCTCACCTCTATCTAACTAGCTTAAAAATAATTAAAACTAAAAATAAAAATCACTAAATAACCTAAAATAAATAAATAAGAAAAATACTAATGGGGGTTTATCAAAATAATAAAATAATAAAAGGAATAAATAAAATAAACTAATAATGAAAATAATAGAAAACGATGGGAAATAATGGGAAACCGCAGATATGAGAAATATGTTAGGGAAATAAAAATCTACCACTAGATTAGATCAAAATATAATATTTATTTCTAAGTCATCTTTTAATCGTGAGAAAGAGATCGACCAAGTTGCACACCAAAAGCAGGTCTATACACCTTATGTTACTTCCCTTAATTAAATTAATACGACAAAGCGCCAATATTAACCCTATTAAATACTAGCAGTATAGCAGCAACAAGCGGCTCCTATATTTAACTAGATTTAATGCATTAAGTGTAAGTGGAAGGCTGTCAATCTAAGTACCCAGACTAGTACAAAACGCATGTCTAGCTGTATTTCCTATCCTTGACCCGCACGTATCGAAACGTTTTACCACTTTGGTTAGAATCACAAAACGATTAGGTGAATTGCTATCTAACCTAGCTGCAATTTATACACATAAATTCTAGTATATTTAGATGGCCACCTCGCAGGCAAATAATCCTACATACTGTCACTTATGAGGAACCAGAACAAGGCATGCACCAAATAAACTATACTTGACAGAATCATACATATAAACGATAGCAATTAATATAGAGTCAAGAAACAATCTCACGAAACAAAGAAAATAAAATTATAAGTCAAACCATAGTCTAGGGTTTCAAATTATTCCCTAACAATAAATAATCAGCCACTCATAATTAAAGAATTAATTACACAGAAATATATATCTAAAATATAAATTAAAAATAAGAGAAAGAAATAACCGGAATTAATTTTGAATTAAAGATCAAGAATTTATTCAGATAAAAATTAATTTTATCTGAAAATAAATTCTACCGGATATTAAATTATTCTCTAATTTTCTTCCTTGTTTGCCTTGAATTTCCGTGCAATAATTCTTTTTCTTTTTTTCTTTTCCTTCGCTGGCGGCTGACTGTTGTTGCGTCGCTCCTCGTTTCCCGTGCGACGCTCCTTCCTTCGCGTGACGTGCGGCTCTGCGTCGCCTCTCCTCAGCGTCGTCCGAGCCTGTGAAGGCTCTCCTCCAAACGCGCGCCCCACTCTCTACGTCGTCTCTCCCGAGCCTATAAAGGCTCTCCTCGGCCCTACCGCCTGCCGCACTAATTTCTTCTCTCCCTACCTTTTCTTCTCTATTTATTTCGTGCAACCGAGCCTTGTTTTCTTCGTCTTTTTATCCACGTCAGCCCTGCGGCTGAATCTTCTTCTATTTTTCTTTGTATTTCGTGCGGCTCTTTCTTTCTTTTTGACCGCTGACGGCTCTCCTTCTATACCACGTCAGCCCTGCCTTCTTTTCTTCGGCTGCATCTCTTTCTCCTGCAACACTCCGTTTAGCGTCGTTTTGTTTCAGGCCTTTGGGCCTTCGGCCTTTGGCCGTTGGTCCAAAGGTTTTATTTTTTTAATTTTCTTTTATTTAAAAATAATACCTGCAAAATAAAATTCAATAAATATTAATAAATAATATTTTATTCTAAATTTACTTAATTTATATCATTTTAGCTCAAATAATAAAATTTATGCAATTTTTACCACTTAAGCATAAAACAATAATTATTCCCCTATATTAGCCAAATAAACTACCAAAAACTAAGATTATAAGGGTATAAAATGTGTCGAAATATGAACTCATCAGTGTGTGGGGTGATGGGTGGTGTAAGGAGGTAGATGGGGTGTCAGGGAGGTGGTTGGGGTGATTGTTTGGGCAGCAGTACTGGCGATTGGAGGCGACGAAGTGAAAATAGGGGAGGGGAGAATAGGGGAAGAAGGGAGAATGGGAGATTGGTAGAGGGAGAAGGAGGGCTCAAGTAGGGTAGAAAATAAGCAGAAGAGAAGAAGAAAAGGAGAGGGAGTGGAGGCAGGCGTGAGTGGATTTGGTGGAGTGCGTAGGGTGTAGGGGTGGTAGGTGCATGGACTGTGGTGGCAGGGAGAAGAAGAAAAGAGGGGGGAAAGGAGGGCATGTGGGGAGGGCTGCAAGGTTGTGTTTGGTCTGAAAATGGAAGGAAAGAGATGGGAGGAGAGAGGGAGAGAGAGCAGGCTAAAAATGGCATATTGCAGGGGAGGCAGGTGGTGGTTGTAGGCTTCCATGGCCTCTATGGTTGAAGGAGGAGGAGGAGGAGGAGGAGGAGAAGAAGAAGAAGAAGAAGAAGAAGAAGAAGAAGAAGAAGAAGAAGAAGAAGAAGAAGAAGAAGAAGAAGAAGAAGAAGAAAGGAGAGGTAGGCCGGCCGACCGGACGGGGAAGAAAGAAAAGGAAGCGGGCTAGCCCACGCACACAAAGGAGAGGGGGAAGAAAAGAAGGGTTAGATTGGCCCAACAGGGGGGAAATAAAAGGAACGAAAAAAGAAGGGGGAAGATGGGATGGGGTTGTCGCGTGGGAGAGGGAGAAGAAAGGGAGTGGGCTAATGGTCTAGAGCGAGGGAGAAGGAGGCTGGCGGCCTGAAGAAAGAAGGAAGGAAAAAGGAAAAAGGAGAAAAATAAGATAAAATAAATTTTAAAATAATGGCATTTAATATTTTTGATAGATACGTTAATTTAATAATTTAATTTATTAGAATTTAATATATTAGTTTAAAAAAGGTAATTTTAATAAAATATTAGTTTGAAAAATTATTTAAATAAAATGAGTATGATAAAATAACAAAATACTTATTTTAATTTGTTAAATATTCATATCCATTTTTATATACTCAAAAATCCACAAAATGATTAAATTAAATAAATTTAAAATTAAATTATTCTAAATGAGGATTATTTATTAAATTCTAGATTTTAGATTTTTGGGGTATTACAATTAGTGTCTAGCTACCATCTCTCAACAAAGGTGAATATAAGTGGCTTGTCCATGTACACAAATGAGTTGAAAGGGATATGTTCTAAACCGGTACCACAAATGAAAGTGAATTAATAATCATCTATGGTACTTATCCATTTTTATATATTGTCTTGTTGAGTGTGAACCTTCAACACCTCACAATCCTAATAAATAAAATAAAATAATAAAACAGAAAATATGATTGGTGACAAACAAAAGGAGAAATAAACGAACCTATAAACTTCCAAAATCAACATTTTGAACCATATCTTCAAAGCAATATGACCACCAAAGCTTGGGGATCACACTATGGTTGTTTGGACCTCTAGAACATAGTTTAAGCAAGTGCTAAGTGTGCTTCATGTGTATGCCTCATACTTCTTTGCTTACATCATCATCATCATCATCATTACCACTCTCATCGCTTTCATTGACATCTATAAGTGGTGGATGATGTACATGGGTTGACAAGGATGGCTGAGCCCTGTGGGCTAAGGATGATGGAACACTAAAGGATGATCAATCCACTGCAACACTTTGCCTATGACATTGTCTACAACCACCCTCGACAAGTGCATGATCTGCTAATAATGACTAACCCCTGTGAGTTGATGAAGATGGAATAAATGCATCAGTTATAAAGGATGGCCAACCTATGTAGCCCATAAATAGTGGCATTTTAGGTGTCTCATGACACCCAAGAAGAGCTTGTTGTGGAGCTTCTTCCTCTTGGAATTGTACCAGAGCTACTTCTTTGTGTGGAGCTTGTACAATACCTTGTGTAAGTGCTTGTTGTGTACATTTTTTTGGTACGTCATAGCCCTCTATGTCTCTCAATCCTATATGGTACTTTTTCTTGTCTAAGGCTCATCTAAAATATAATGAACATGTGATGTTGGTACCCACATTAGCAATGTTTTACTGCACAAAGATATAAATATAAAATTAGGAACGTCTTCATAATTTAATAATTCAAGATATAGCGGTTGGTATAAATACTTACTTCTTGGTATACTAGCATTAATAAATACAAAGATATATATTCCATTTAAAAGAGGTATAATAGTTAGAAGAGCTTCAGTCTGGATTTAATTAGATACAATTTGAAGAATTTTGTCAATTCATTGATCAGGGCTTGACAGAAAAACTTTATAAGTTTCCAAAAATTGATGATACATATCAAGAAATTGAATTTCAAGCATTGATATTTTGGTTTCCAAATATCCCATTACCCATTCTGAATCAATTATTAGAAAATATTCCATAAAGATGATGCCAAATACTAGATATAATGACATAACATAAGGTATAATACATGGTCTAATGATAGATTAAATTAATTTAAAATCAATAAAACTAAACATAAATGGCATGTAACTAAACAAAATTAGAAATAGGCAGCAAGAGATACTAATGCTGCAAGACTATAACAATGTGATGTACCAATGTTGGAAGGGCAATATCCACTGCAGATGCCAACACTAGAGGGCCAAAGTAGGTTGAGCTACTCACATTGGAAATCCACAGCAATGTCAACTACTACCTCCGGAACTCATTAGTTGCATTTATGGTTGCCGCACCTATGGGTCGATAGCAAAAAAAAAAAAGATCTAAAAGAACAAATATGAAAGAACAACGGAAAAACAAAGAACATACTTATAAATTAGAGAAACAGGCTTCACTATGTTACGTTGGTTATGCTTGGACTTAGACGAGACTGAAAAATTTAACAAAATATTAGTGAAAGAGAATGGTATGCTACGTCAAGGAGAAGAAGAACCTTACATTTGTGGAGAAGAAGATCAAATAGACTGAGAAATGTGTGTGAGGGGATATATAAGAAGAATAATTGACAGGGTATAATGGGGGGTTGATTTTCAATATAACTATAGTGCGAGACTTTCATGAAATGATAGTTTTACAACATGAGATATTGAGGTAATAAATGTACTTAACCGTTAGATATTCATACAATAAAGACTTCACAACGTGATATTATTGCACAAAAAAAAAAACTTAACAACTTGAGACTTTTATGCAATTAAGGACATTTACTCGACTAATTTTTAATTAATGATTCGTTTGAATTGAGGCGAATTAAGAAAAGGGTAAACTTTAAAATTATTTTGGTATAGAGAATGGAAGTGAATATGGTGAATGTTTTAAAATGCTATCTAGATAATATTAATTTTACTTGGGTGAAAATTATTTTAATTATGTTTAGATTTGAGTCAATCGAGATAAATAATTGTTATACTTGTTAAATTTTATATTTGATCCCTATTACCCTCAAAATAAGGTTAATAAAAATGGAGTATTTCAGGATAAATTGATATAAACTTTTAACCTCTATTAAGGTAGATGAATATTTATAAATAATTTTCTAAATAAAATAAATGAAAGTAAATAATTTATTTCACCCTATTCATTTGAAAACAAAAGACTAAATAAGGGGAGCTTGTGGAATTTCTCATCCCATTTTATCGTTAGATTAATTATGTATGTTGTAATCTAAATAGCTTTTCCTACCCACAATTGTATAATACGCGAAGACCGTAAGAGAGACGATCATTTCGTACCGGGACCCTCCAAAAAGAATCAAATAAAAGAGTAAACAAAAAGAATTTGGCAAAAGTAAATTAGAAATTTTCTGTCACTCTTTCCGACTCTTGTCCTCCATCGCCAGTCCCACTCTCGCTCCGACGAAGTGAAAGTCTAGGAGGGCTATCCAATTAAAATGACAGCTGTTCTTCATCTTCCGGGGATATGCCCGCTGAGCTCGCCGATCAAATTCCGCTGCTATCACAATCACCGAACTGAAAGGCATCTACCACCCCCAGCAGTTCTCGCTTCTTTGCATCCGCAATCTGCACCTTCTATTCAGGTCAGTTCATTCAAGTTCATACTTTTGCAATATCTGTCTTCTTCAGTTTCTTCCTAGGCGTGTCGAATAAATTCTGTCGTCTGTTAATCATGAATGGTACTTAATTGTTTGAGAGATTGAAGTACCTTCGCAATCATTGAATAATTGTTTTACCTTGAGTAGTTTGATTTTGGTTTGTTGGGTGTTATATATGCGATGGTCATTCTGACTGAAATAAAGGCAAAATTGTGGGTATTCTTTTTCCAGACAATATTGTGCCTTTCTGTAAACTTGGCTTTGAAATATATTTAGGTATGAGCTCTGTTCAAGTGCGTGAGTAATGTGGCTGAATTTTTGCTTGCTTTTCTCAGGGTAGAATACTTGCAGTAACTTATTTAAAACAAGCTTACATCAATTATTTTGGAATGCATCTTTGGTTACTTTCGCAAGGGTAATGCTTGGTGTGTGTCTTCTTATGTTGTGTCTTGACTCTTGAGGCTTACTTCCTTGAATTATGAGTCAATTAACTTGTGAACCTAGCTGAAATTCAAGGGGCTTGTATTGGTCTTTTCACTGAGTTAATTCTTTCATTTGGATTAGGATCTGGATCTGGATCTGAGTCTGACCTACACATATGAATACTTTATTTTTCTCAATGAAACCACGATCCCTGAGTGGTTTCGACAAGCTCCAATTGAAACAAGTTTGTTGTGTTCCAAAGCATTTCCTTATCGAGCCACCTAGTCTAGCTTGTCTGTTGCCCCTGAGTTATCTGTGATGTAAATGAAACTGCTGGCTAAAATGTTGTTTACTCCTCACGTGTGTTACTATTTTAATGTAGAACATTGAGAGGAATAGGATTAGGGAGAAGAAGGAGAAGGAGATAAGAAGTGACAGGAAGAGGAAGCTGGAAAAAACTTCAAATCAACTTCTATTGCTCAAATAGATCTGGTTATATTATGCTCAAGGCTGACACTTATATACTGATTCTAATCCTTAAAGATAAAACTGATACCTAAAGATAAAAATTAATCCTAAGATAAGAGAAGAAGTCTAAAACAAAAGATTAGATAAAAACTGAAAAAGTTAATGAACAGCTCTTAAAAATTAATAAAATTAATATCTTCTTTTTTTATTTATTATTTTCTTCTTGAATTCTATCTTTATGTGCTATTTCATTCCTCTTTTGTTGAAAATAACTCTACTCTAGAGATTTTGACCGGAGACACTCCCCCAAAAGTGTGGGGTCAATCTCTTTAAGCTCATCTTCACCAATTTAAGTAGCTTTAATATCTGTATGACCCTTCCATTGAATATGATCGCACTTCAATCTTCTTTTAGGGAAGTAACAATCTCATTGCTTAAAACATCTAGAATCTCATCTGGCTTTGCTGTAGCAGTGGATATTTGGGCACACAATTACCTATAAAATAGCTAGAAGCACAACTAGGAGGCTCAAAGTTGCCTCTCTTGAGTGATAAATTCTCCACATTTAAAATTAGACTAATACTCAAGTGGTCAATCAAATCAAGTAAATATGTATTTGGTCCAAGTTTCTCCTTGCTAGGGAAAGGGCCAATGGCATGGGCGTAAAGTTTCTTTGATGGTGTTTTAGTTAAACATTCTAGTTATATTCGAACTATAACATAGTCGCCAACATTAAAATCCTTGGCTCGTCAATGTACATTAGCTAATTATATGCATTATTTACAACAATTTTCTTCCTAGGTGTGTAAATCTTGAATATGTTTAAGGAAACATAAGCGGGGGGTGGAAGTGGAGCAAGATTGATAGGGGTGAGGGGAAAATAACTATGCACAATCTCAAAGGGGCTTTTGCCAATAGATCGATTTATAGAATTATCATGAACAAATTCAAGTATAGGAAAAGTCAAATCCCAATTACTCAATTAGTCTTCTATGACACATCTAAGCAATCCACCTAGGCTTCTATTGAGAACCAAAATTTGAACATTAGTATGATATGGAATGAAATGCAAAATTTCATATTTATGCCATAAGACCTCTAAAGTGTTCTAAAAAATGACTCACAAACTTAACATACGCAATGGACTTTGGCAGACCATGCAACTTGATAACTTTTCAAAAAATTACTTTAGCTACACGAAATGCATCAAAATTTTTGCTACATGCAATTAACTGTACCATTTTAGAAAACCTATCCACTACCACAAGAATAGAATCGTGCCCTCGAGCTGTTTTTGGCAATCCAAGAACAAAAATCATGCTTATATCTTTCCAAGGCTCATATGGAATAGGTAATGAGGTGTATTATCTAGTGCTATGCATTCTAACCTTAGCTGATTGGCAAATTCGACACTGTGACATGATCCTATTGACATCCCTTTTTAATGATGGCCAATAGAGCCTATCCTCAACTAGGGTGATAGTTTTGTCCTTACCAAATTGTCCAGACTCTTGCATTTTGTTCTTAAACTAGGAAATCTCAAAATGAAGAGCGAGGAATAAATAATTATGTTGCTTGAAAGAGATAACCGTCATGAATGACAACATCAACATACTCTACGGTTACCATTGCTAACCTAGAGCAAAATTAGGGCAAGTAAGGTATTCATTCTTCATTTAATCGAATCCAAAATTTATGGTATGAATAGCTAAAAAGGAGAGAAACCTGCAACTAAGAGCATCAACTTCTTTATTTTCTACCCTTGATTAATGTTTGAGCATGAAAGCATACTCATTAAAGAACTCAACCCCTCAAGCATGTTTAGGGCGCAAATGGGTTAGGCTATTTAAGTATTGCCTCATAGTCTGAGTATAAGACAAACTTAGTACCTCTAATAAGAGATTGAATTAAGGAATAAAGCTCCTTTCATAAGTGGTGTATTTGTCTTAAAGGTTGCTAAAGAATGCTATTGGGTGGCCCTCGTGACTTAACACATCATCTATCCTAAAACGTGAGGCATTAGATGTAACTTTACCTTATGAAAATTAGTTGCCTAAGAACTAGAGCTGTAGACAACTTCTCATTTATCTCATCGAAAGCTTTAGTAGCCTTAGGGATCCACACAAACTCTTTCTTCTTAAGGTAATCGGTAATTTATAGAGTTGATGGGGTTAAAACTGCCTAAAACCCCTAATAAATCTCTTATAAAATGAAGCAAGACTCGGAATCTATGAAACTCACTAAGAGTCTTAGGCTCAAGCCATTCTTCAATAGCCTTTACCTTATTTAGATCAGATATACCATGATTAGACTCAATATATTTAAGGAAGAGAACCTTTAAGTGCAAGAATTGATATGTCTTTAAATTCAAATTAAATTTAGTGTCCCCCAAAATGTCAAAAACTTTCATAAGGTGCTCTCATTGTTAGACTTACTATAGGCAAGGATATCATCAAAGTACCCCATTAGGAATTTGCGTATGTATGATTGGAATATATGTGCCATAGCTCTCATAAACTTGCTAGAAGGATTAGACAGCCTAAAAGGCATGGCTAACCATTCATGAAGAACATCTTGAGTTTGAAGGGCGTTTTCCACTCATCTCTTACCCTAATTTGGATATGGTGATAACCTATTTTAGTGGACCAACATGAACCAATTCATAGGTTTATCGTATCCTCTAAATGGAGATCAGGATATCCTCCAAATGGAGATTAGGAAATCTATATTTAATGGTAATTTTGTTAATGGCTTGCTATCCACATACATTCTTTAAGATCCATCCTTAATAGGGATGAGCATGTCTAAAACTGCACATGGGTTCATGTTGTGGCAAATAAATCCCTTAGCTTGTAAATCCACCACATTTTATTTAGCTCTTCATATTAGATTTAGCTTATAGTAGGGAAGGTTAGGGAGTTGAGAGTCGATAGCTAAATCAATTGCGTGTTGGATATCTTGTATAGGTGGCAAATCACTAGGAAGCTCATTGGAAATAACATCAACATATTGATTCTACAAAGATTCTATCTCATGAAGGATTTTATAGCTTGAAGATAGTCCTAAGGAAGCCACTTTAGCTAAAAGAGCTATAAAAAAACTCACATTTATGGCTTTCTCAAAAGAGCTACAAGTTAAGAGATGAATACTTATCTTAGCATAAACTTTTGAGGTAGGCTTGTAAGTCATCTTAGGGAGCACTTCTTCAGGTTTGGGTAGATGAAAAGAGTAGTGATTAGTTACATTCATGTCATATAACCAATGACGCCTTAAAGAGTATATGCCACATTCATAGGTAAAACATCACAAACCACATCATTGTTATAGTCACCTAAGTGAATAGGAACCCAACATCTCTGAGTCATGGGCAAGGTAATATTGTTCACTCAAGCTACTTTAAAGGGTTCAAGGTGAGGTTTAGGTTTAAGGTTAAATCAATGTAGGGCAGCAATTGAAATTACATTAAGGCTACTCCCTTCATCTGTAACCAACTTGGCACTTCGACCATTACAACAAGCGACAAAATGGAAGATTGTGTGTCTTTTCCACTCATCATTCTTTCTTACTCTAGTCATAACTTATCAAACCACATTAAAATGCTCCTCCACCAAATCCTCCTTGCAAGGTTCATCGTCACCAGAAAATTCCTTAGGCTACACAATTTGTTACTCTTCCTTATCATAAGGCTCACACTCTATGGCTAGAGTGCTATTTAGGCATTGGGAAGCGATATGACCTCTCGTTCTACAATGGCAACACTAGATAATAGATCAAGCATTTGAGATATTAGATGGGGACTAGGATCTCAACTCCTAAAAGTGGATTGAGAAGTGGGTCTTTGTTCGGTGAATTTTAATTGCTTTTCTATTTCTAAGGGCCCATTTGGTACGGGGGTAACGACGGTGGGAAAAATTCCCCTATGTTTTGTGTTTCCAATATTTCAAATATTTAGAAATAATAATAACATTTGTAATGAAGTACCCAAGACCAAGTTAAGATTTAAAATGAGCCAGAAAAAAGTTATATTTTCCACCCTTATTAGCCCTATACCAAACAAGCACTAAGGCTTTCTCTAAAGAGTCAATAGATGAGTGTCAATCTTTTGTTTAATGCTAATCCTAAGACCATTGATGAACCTACTCAATGTTAGGATGGGCTCCTCTTCTACTTTAGACCTAAGCAATAACTCAATAAGAATGGGTCATATATTCTGACATAGAGGGTTTAGTTACTTAAGGTTAAGTAGTCAACCTATGAGTTGGGTCCTATGAGATCCTATGAAAGGTAATTATTTTTTCTTAAGCTTTTGTTTGACCTCATATTGTGTAATATTTGGCTGTTGAAGGCACTCAATCTTCCTAACCACGTTACTCCAATATTTCTTTGCATGTCATATGCTGTTAATATTAAACATCCCATGAGTCTCAAAATAGTCTTCTATATTCTATACCCTCGACCTAATCAAGGAATTTGTTAGGATCTAGCATGCCGTCATATTCGGTGTCTCCTCTACTTAGACCATTTTTTGTGAGCTCTATATACTCGTTATGACCAAACCTAAACCTTTTTTTATGAGGTCCATATGCTCATTATGACCAAACCTAGAAGGTGAATTCCTATCATGCCTAGCATACCTATCACACTTATCTGGTGTATTTCTAGGCGTGTGATTGGTTGGGCATGGCAAAAGATGCAATCCATATGGGTTATACCATTTTGACCATAGACTAATCCTGTAGCTATGGTAATGCTTGATCATTTCTATTTCACTCTTTTAGGTTTGTGTCTACAACATGTTTACCCAATTGCTTTAGAGTTTGATTCATCTATTCAAATTGATATTTAAATTACTCTTGGAGATTGCACAATTGAGATACTTACGCCTTTAGGTTATGTATATCAATCACAAGGCTATCATAGTTATTGTTTGTTTCTCACAAGGGTTCAATTTCTTTTCAAGTGCTTTTAGTGGGGTCATTGTGGTATGCAAAAACACTAAGGAGACTTAAAATTGTAAAAATAATGCGAATAATAAATCATTGTTAATGACGAGAAAAGCTTAAAACTTTTATATAGGTAATAGCTATAGATGCACAAACATGATTTTTTTTTTTTTTTTTTGTGGGGAGATGAAATGAGACCTAAACAATTTATTGCTACCCTGCACAAGAATATTAATACAAGTTTGATATAGAAGAAATATACTAGACAAAAGTAATAAAGAGATATTAGTTCAATTCTTTCCGTCTTCTCTCTCTTTTTTCTAGTTAGCAAACCATAACAAAAATAAACTCCCATGATTGAAAGCTACGGAAAACTTCAATTGGCAGAGTTGATGTGGCTGCTACACTCAACCACAGGTGAATAGGCATAGTGCCTATTGGTGAGGACGTGGCGACCATCAGTGAGGGTCAGACCAACAAGAGGACAATAGAATTGTGGTTTACTTGGTTGATTTTCATGAGTCGATTTCCAGGTTTAGGGCTTGTGATTCCAATTCTATCAATTGGAGCCGAGTAAATTGGGGTTTGATTGGGTTGTTGTTCAGACTTATGTGAATTGAATTGAGGTGTAAATGTGTAATTATCTGGAATTGCTACTAATTTGTTGTGAATGAGTATGTGTCCGCTAGGGTTTTGTGATTGGGCTCAAATTGTTTAACAATGGTTGTTCTTGCACAATTGAAAGTAGAGGGCTTCAATCGGTTTAATTTTCGATGGATTGGAGTTGATTTCTTTGGCTTCAATACCAAAATTTGATGTAGAATATTGAGAGGAAGTAGACTAGGGAGAAGAAGGAGAAGAAGTGACGAGAAAAGGAAGTCGGAGAAAATGTCTAATCAACTTCAATTGCTCAATCATATCTAATTAAATTATATTTAGAACTAGCATGTATATACTAATTCTAAGCCTTGAAAGATAAAATTAAAATCTAAAGATAAAAATTAATCTAAGATAAGAGAGTGAACCTAGAACAAAAGATATAGCTAGAAACTAAAAAAAGATAATATAAAGTTCCTAAAAAGTAATCAAATTAATATCTTCTCCTAATTTTTTTTGAAATCTATCTTTACATCCCATGTCAAGTTTCTTCCAAATTCGCTTGCAGTTTTCTGACTAGAATCGTTAATTTGTTTTGGTTTCCAAGTTTTTCTTGGTTTTATGTCTCCTTCATAGTATCCTTCTCTTTGCTTTAATTAAATGGTAAAGCAGTTTGGTGAATTAAATTAAGTTCCTTTAGAGTAATTTTAGTATAGATTCTTGATTGGTCAAGTGATGTAACATACTAGGGTGTCAAGTGATATAACATACTAGGGTTTTACCACAAAACCTCAAACTTTGTTAATCCCAACTATGGAAAATAGTAAAGTACAAAGAGGCAAAACGACTCAAAATATAGATAGACCTAAATCCTGGAAGATAATAATAAATCAGATACAAATAACCCTAAAATCCTATATAACACTCCTAGTTAATGAATCTATGTAGAGCTGTATCTATGTAGACAAGGGCGTTCTTCTCAATTGTTCAGCTTGGATTAAGACTTCGGCCCATACATGAGGATGAGAGTAATCTAAGACATCATTAGCTCTAGAAAGGAGAAGAGTTAGAAGACATAAAGAGAAAGAGGAAGTGGAAAAAAAATCTCAACTGTCTTGCTTTAGACACTGTTTAGTATATAATACACTGAGATGAAGATGAATGTATGTATATTGTCGTTCTGGGATTTGAACTATAGTATATATATTCATTTATTTGTTTGAAAACACTAATAAATTGGTAAGGATGCTTTTGAAGATTTTAAAAAACATACAAGCTGAAATAATGATGCTGGAGCATCTAGTAATTTAGTTATTAATTTTTCGAAGTTTGGAGGATAGAAAAGCCTCCTCACTTGGACTAATTAAATTGACTAAAACACAAGCCATAAAAGCCATGCACAATTTAGTTCCAAGCCACCACCTTTTGACAGCTGAGGTGGCTTCACAATAGGATTAAAAAAAAAAAGGCTCCCCCAGTCAGTTATTTTTGGAAAAAAAGTGCAGCAACAACAGTTGACAGTCCAACATGACATGTCAGCAAGTGGGGAGGCAGCAAGGGCAGTTGCAGTAGTCAGCTTCTTAGAAGAGTTTAACAGTCCTTTATGATATATTTTTTTTCAGTTTTATTACTTTCCCAAAATCAGCTTTGTTATTTCAGTTGCAGTAGTTAGTTAAAATAGATTTACAATAGGCTAAAAAAAAAGGCTCCCCCAGTCAGTTATTTTTGGAAAAAGAAGTGCAGCAACAACAGTCGACAGTCCAACATGACATGCCTGCAAGTAGGAAGGCAGCAAGGACAGTTGCAGTAGTCAGCTTCTTAGAAGAGTTTAACAGTCCTTTATGATATTTTTTTTCAGTTTTATTACTTTCCCAAAATCAGCTTTGTTATTTTTGATCATAGGAGGCTATTAAAATAGCTTTTTATTTTTGCAAATAGTCGTGATTACCTATTACATATAAGTTATTAACTTGGGGGATTAATTAAGTCAATTGTAAGCAGTGTTTGAAAAGGCCTAAGGTACACCTAGGCGATATAGTCCTGGAGCTTAGGCGCACACCTAGGCAACACGAGGCGCCAAAATTACTTAAAAATGTTATCTTTGCGTTCTCTATCTCTCTATCTTGACTCTCCATTTTTGGTGAACTTTGCTCTCTTTTTTTTTTCATGATAGTTTGTCATTAAGTAAATATAATGCCTCCTTTATATTCTTTTCCTTGGTGAATACTTTTGAGTTTTCAAAAACTATTGCTCTCCCCAATCCCCATATTAATTGCGGAATATTTTCAATGCAATCAAAGCTATAAATAGGCTCATCCCTTTTTCAAAAAATATCTACAGCTATCCCCTTATTGATTGCATGGTATGCACGCACATGCCTCTATGCCTTGTGCATTTCTGCGCCTTAGTCCGCCTCATCCACCTCACCTGCGCCTCACTGTCCTCGCCTCGCCTAACACTAGAAAATCGAGTGTTAGCAACCAAAAGTCAATGGTTGATCAACAACTCTTGGTTAGATTTAAACTAGGAAAGTTAACTCTTAGGTAAACCTTAGTTTGATACCAGCCAAGCTAGCCCTTTTTGTTTCTTTTGAATTGTAACACTCCTTAAGTGTTGAGGTTCTTTTGAAATGAAAGATAGCTTTAGCTAGTCATATTTTCTCTCATTTATGAGATTAATGCCTTGGTTGGCTAGTGATTGTAAGTATATGATCATAGAAGGTGCCTATTGATCATATTATTCCTCTTTTTGTCAAATATTTTCTTTGTTTTCCTTTTGGTGGTCACTACCCAAATCACCATCAATTATTACCTGACCCAATTTTAATTTTTCATGCATCAAATAAAATTATAATATCAAAATAATTTTGTTACAAATGATACCTTAGCGCTAGCATGATTGATTGTGTTGTTTGAGGTAGGTGACAAATTGTTCTTTAGTAGTAGGGAAGTTCATCAACTAGAAGATCTCTTTGATGTTCTATGGGCCTTTCCGGGTCTTGGACTGAATTGGCTAGGTTACCTATTAGTTGGTTCCTCTGAAATTGAGCCGGCTGCACTAGTATCTCATATTTCTTGGCATAAGAAATTTGTGAGCCCTTCTTTGTTAACGTTGCCTCAAAACCTGCCTAAATCATGGTATTTGGGACGTTCATGTGGAATGGTTTGGGTTGCTACAAGATGATGCTTCTTGGGAAACCGTGGACGAATTTTGGCACCTATTTCCTACCTTCAAGCTGGAGGACAAGCTTGATTTCCCCTGGGTGGGGGGGATTACTGCTAGGGATTCTTTTGTGCATTGGACTTATGGTCGGGTAGGGCCCATCAGGATCGGGTTTAGTCTTCGCCCCAATGGGTTAGACTTGGCCCTATTAATGAATAGCATGCCTTGGTTTGATTAATTTGTGGCAGACCTTGAGTTATTAGAGGATTATGTGTCAGGGTTAGGGCTTAGTAAGGTCTTATTAATTAAGAAACTTACTCTCCAAGTGTGTATTCAAGTATAAATAAGCGGCTAGAGCATTAAAAATAAGCAAGTTGGAGAATTAGTACATCTCTCCCCCTATAAGCCCCTCCGGCCCTCCCCCTCTTCCTCTCGATGTCACGTGGCCCTAGGGCTCCTCTCTTGCCACTGATTGGCACCACCCCATGGTGGCAGTGGCTGGCCCTTCCCCCCTTCTGTTTTTTCCCAATTTCCATAATAGGTAAATCAAGAAACTTTAATCACCCTTCTTTGATTAACCCGCATTCCTCTTCTCATCTCATCGTCTCATAGCTAGGTCCATAGCCAAAGAACTTAACAAGCTACCTTTGAGTATCTTTCTTCAATGTCTTTTGAGTCATGATGTCATGTTTGTTGCAAAGCAGACCGTTAGAGTTGTACTTTCATAACTATTTCAGCCTCCTAGAATGGTTTTCCTCGTCATCCAGATTTATGCCCCAGGTTCTATTGGTTATTGAAACGGCCATTTATTTTGATGTATAGAATAATAATGTTGCACTGCAGATTGCTGGTGGAAGTCATCATTCTGGAAATGTAAATGTTACATCTGAGCATGAGGCCTTCAATGATGAGAATGATTGGTTTGATCTGAGTACGGATCTCTATCACTGGACAAAGGCACTGCGTCCTGTTCAGGTATGGAGAGGATTTGCTTTATGTAAGTTTGGAATGTCTTCTTCCAGTGATTAATTCATTTGTTAATGTCACTAATGGGAATTGGACAGTGGTATCCTGGCCATATAGCAAAAACAGAAAAAGAACTGAAAGAACAACTCAAATTGATGGATGTTGTGATAGAAGTTCGAGATGCAAGAATTCCAGTTTCCACAAGTCATCCACAGGTTGTTATATTGATAATATTGTGCCATTATACAAAGTTCGTGTATCTTCTGATATTGTTCAACTGATCCATGTTAAACTCTAACTTCTGCTGAGCATTTTCTCCCTAATCTGTGTCTAACTTTTAACTTTTTTTTTTTGGCTTGGAAAAAAAAAGATGAATTCATGGCTTGGTAGTAGGAAGAGAATTTTAGTTTTGAATCGAGAAGATATGATATCCACTGCAGATCGCAATGCATGGGCAACCTACTTTGCGAGACAGGGAACAAAAGTTGTGTTCTCTAATGGGCAACTTGGCATGGTATTAAAAGATTGTTTCTAATCAATCTTTTTGTTCGGAACATGTGTGTGATAGATTGCCAGTTAACTTGAATTTACAGGGCAGCATGAAGTTGGGTAGGTTAGCTAAGACACTTGCTGCAGATGTGAATGTCAAAAGGAGAGCGAAGGGGCTACTTCCTCGTCCTGTACGTTTTCTGAACCTTAAGAAGCCATGTAGGCATTGATATCATTGATGTGTTTCTTGTTGGTGAGATGCTATACTCTCCTCAACTTACGTAAAGCTTTATGTTTTTTTTTTCCCTTCTTTCAATTTTTATCATGATTCAAATTAATCAATGACACCATGGTTGAATATGAAAAAGGTGATGTTACCTGAAATAAATCTTCAGAGAGATCTTGTCTGCAATTTCTTGAAGCCAAGGATGTGGCCTTTTGATAATTGTGTCATGGCTTGTTGAATGTCAGAATCACACTTGTTAAAGTTGAGGAATCGTTATGGCCCAATTTTGCAAAGCTGTTGTTGTTTGTCGATGCTATATTTATGTTGTTATAATACATATTACATTTGTTTTCAAACCAAAACATTCTTCCAAAAAAGGTCTTTGTACTCTTATTTCAAGCTAAGAATGGCCTCTATAATTCAATTTGTTTTCTTACTATTCCCTTTTCAGGATTCTTTTCCAATTTGTGTGTGTTTGGCTCAATGTGCGTGATGCATAGGCATAGGGAAGGAAATCATGCCACCTAAATTCTTGGCTATCTACCTACATTGTAAGGCGATGGAATATTTGAGGAATCTTCATTGTCAAACCAATCAAGGGATCCTAACCAATTTTTGTAAATTTTAGGCCGTAGGCATCCACATGTTGGAGTTAAATTTATTAACAATTTTGAAATAAATAAATTATAGAAAAGAGTGGATCATTAAAAAAAATGCTATTTATTCCTTAGTTTTCCCCCTTTCTCTATGTAGGGATGTAAACGGGGCGGGTTCGGATCGGGTATACTATATCCATACCCGAACCCGATTAAAAAATCCATATCCATATCCGTACCCATACCCGAACGGATATCCACTAACATATCCATATCCGTACCCGACGGATATCCGTTACCCGATGGATAACCCGTTTACCCGATACATTATAAATAACCAACAAATAATCGGTTATCCGACGGGTAAACCCGTTACCCGTTACCCGTTTAAATTCATTCTTTCACAATAAACTACCAAAAAAACAACCTATTATAATACCAAACAAATAATAATAAAGTCTTCAACCTGTCTTAATACCAAACAACCTGTCATAATACACAAGTAACACAACCTGCCATGGCAATCATGCTCCACTCTAACAATGATAAAGTCATAGTCTTCAACCTACAAGTTTGGTTACCAATAGCAAGTTTTTAACCAAACTACCAAACAAACAATAACAATACAACTAGTCCAGCATAGTTGCAAGATTACAATTTTTGATAGTTTACAAATTACAAAACAATTAAAACAACACCATAGTTGATAAATTTGTCCAAACATAAAATGAAGAACTTGTTAACTTGATCATCACGAGTTCAACGTACTTCAAGTCTTCAACAATAACATTCAAAGCAAAATGTTTCTTCCCACGAGGTCCTAAAATATCCATGATTATCATATATATGAATAACTAGTTTAGTATAATGAATAAATATTTCTAAGATTTAAAAATAAATTCTACAAAGAATATGTTTACCATGCTAAAAATCAATAATTAGCTTCTCCATCTCCAACCTACATATCTTATGCATTCATCTGCCATAAAAAAAATACATTAATATCTAAAATAATTAAATACGAACAAATATTTCTATCACTAATAATATTTACCTCACATTCGCTATGATCAGAATCAAATTCCTCATTGTGCAAGGTAGACCTACGATAATCCGAGTTCGCAGTAAATTCATTATCTAACAAAAGCAAAAGAAAATGAATTAGAATTAAATAAATATAACAATAGATATATCATAATTATTTAAACATCAAAAGTATAAAATAAATATTACCATCATCCCGTATAGTCGCCCAAAGCCAATCTCTACAACACATTAATGCTTTTAAAGTCTTCGGATGTAAACGGTTGCGATGAGGACTTACAAATCTCCCACTTGTGCTAAAAGCTGACTCAGAAGCAACTGTAGAAACCGGAATAGCAAGTATGTCCCTAGCCATCCTTTGCAGAATAGGATACTTGGTATTTGTCTTCCACCATGATAAAACATCAAAGTCATCCATCTGTGGCATAACCGGTTCCTCCAAAAAATAATCTAACTCTGTCTTCTGTGATGCACTAGACATGCCTTGAATCGCCAACCATTGGTTATAATGGACCTTAAGAGAGACTCTAGAACCAAAGCTCGCATTACTAACATTTGAACCACTACTTTGGCAACTAATAGTAGAAGTTGATGCACTTCTCTCCATATGCTTAAACTTCTCCTCACTCATAAAACAATTCATAACACATTTTACGAATATTTTCTATCTCTTCACCACATGAGCTCCCATAAATGATAGAAAAATAACATTGTACCAATGCCATTTTATACCTTGGATCCAAAATAGTGGCCACAGCCATCATTCCATGAATCACACTCCAATATTTATCAAACTTTTCTAGCATTTTAGTTGCCATGCCACTAATCACTTCATCTCCATCAACAGACCATTCTATCAACGCCATTTTAACCTCACAAACCTTAGGAAAGTATAAATTGGCAGTAGGATATTGACTTCCAGAAAACATCAAAGTTATATCATAAAACAACGCTAATCTCTCACAAATTGAACGAGCCAAATCCCATTCAACAATAGTAGGACAACATTTATAAGCAGAATCCAAACGTGCCAAACGAAGAAACACTTCTTCATACACCAAAGCAACATCAAGCATTAAAAATGTAGAATTCCATCTTGTCCTACAATCATGTACCAAAGCTCTACTATATGGAATTTCTTTTTGTCGACAAACCTCTATAAATTTTTCCAACCTTTTCGGTGTGGCTTTCCAATACACCACACTCTCACGTACATTCTCAATGGCTTGCTGAATAATCTTCATACCATCTCTAACAATCAAATTTATTATATGAGCAGCACAACGCATATGAAAATACTTCCCACGTACTTCAATTCTATTTTATCTTTCAAATCTCCAACCAAAGCATCATTGGTCGTACAATTATCAACAGTCAATGTGGTAAGTTTCGTATCAACATTCCATTCCAACAAAGAATTCACCAAAACATCACATAAAACCTCAGATGTATGTGGACTTGGAACATAGATAAACCTTTAACAAAAGAATAACACAACAAATAAAGTAAAGAACAAAATATAATGACATAATATTAAGAGATTAAAACTATATTTGAATATGGATTAAATATACCTGAGTATTCGACTTTGCAATGTCCAAAGGCTATCAATCCAATGAGCAGTAATGGCCATGAAACCCTTCTTTTGATTCTGAGATGTCCACATATCTGTTGTGATTGCAACTCGACTCTTGTTACTACTCAACAAAGACATTGTTTTGCTTTTTTCATAATCAAACATCTTGAATATATCACTTCGTAGAGTATTCCTTGAAATCATTTTAAAGGATGGTTGAAGAGCCGCTGAATATCTTCTAAAGCCTTCATGTTCTACCATACTAAGTGGATACTCATGCATAACAACCATGCTACACAACTCACGCCTTACAACTTCTTGATTAAATTCCACAAACATAAGCTTTCCTTTTCTATCCCCCTTCTGATCAAAGTTCAACTTGCTTTGGCCCACTCCTTGTATAGGCTTATAGCCTATACATTTCTTCATATGTTCACGTAAATGGGAAGTTCCATTTTTCGGATCACCACTTAAACTTTTATTACAACTTTTACATATTGCCTTTTTCACACCTTTAACCTCCGCTGCATTAAAATGCTCCCAAACAAGTGAAGTTTTTTTTTTTCTTTTTCTCACTAAACCAAGTTCAGGTACTCCTTCTACCTCCTCATTGGTTGATGGTTCACTAGGTATAGGGTTGCTAACTATAGCGGAAGAGCGTGGTGGTAGACTTTGTGAATCGGTGTTGGGTTGGCTACTCGATGCCATCAAATGATTTGATTATCCCACAAACACTATAAAAACAAAATACATATCAACATAATCAGTATATATTTTAAAATTGATGATTATAAACAGCATTATAGGGAATAATTCATTATCTAATATATAGTGCACTTCCCATCCAAAGCTTTATGATTTAGTATATACATATATAAAAAATAAAATACGTACTTCTAGAAAAGAAAATATATGTCTTCTATATTCAGGTTTGATTGGATCCAATCGAAATAGAATTTTTTTTATGGTCTTTGGCATGATTTATGGTCTTCTATATTCATTAAATACTTTTGTGTACCAAAGCAGGTGCTGCTTACTTGGATTTATAGAAGTTAATCAGAAAAAAAAAGTAACTGAGCAACTAGGCAATTAGTCAATTACCATAAGAGTTACAATGCACCGACAACAATAATTTCTAAGTACTTATGTTGACAATTTGACATTTAAACATGAGCCTAATTTAATCAAGTAATCAACTAAAACGAATAGGATTGGGCACGGATATAAAAACCACGTAAAGAGGACCATTAACAAACACAGACCAGACCAAATCTTATCACAGTAGAGGATCTGTCGCTGCCTCACTGGCCTGGTTTGCTTCTTAGTTATTATAAACCATCTTCAAAGATTCTTTGACAAAGAACAGTACCATTAACTGCACCAATAATATTGACATGTAATCAAGCAAATCTGGTCAATCAGAGTATCCAACTGAAACTTCGTCTTATAAATGTAAAATACCATGTTAAACATGAGGCTGAGATTTCATTAGCTTCTAAAACAGTCCAGGACTAGTTGTTTGACAAGGATACGACTCTTTCTTTCTTTCCTTTTTTTTTAAATAATAAGTTTTATAAATAACAGAGCCGGTCTTGACTCTTGAGTTTTATGCGGCGATATGGAAGAAAAGCTCGAGACACTTGTGTTAATCTGGTCAATCCATGGATTATAACAGAATATAACAGAATGAATTATAACCATTTGCGAACGCGATTAACAAATTTAATTAACAAACTTACTGTAAGTTAAGGCAAGTGGCAGGGCAGGCGACAGTCGAAGAGTCAGGGAGAATCGATTAATCGAACTCGAAGATGGCAGATGGGCGACGGCATTCGCAGAGGAAGTCACTGGAGAGTGGAAACGGACGGTGGCCGAAGATTGTTGAATGTTGACGGCGACGAAGGGCTCACGGCGGTGCGTGCGGGCGGGCGGCTGTCGGGCTGTGCCTGTGCTGTGGCTGTGCGCCTGTGCGGCTGTGCCGGTGTGCCCTGTAACAGAAGAAATGAACAGATCGAAAGTAGAGTGTAGAGACGAGGAGAGTTAGAGATTCGACCGTTCGAGTGTTCGACTTCGACCGTTCGGCGTTCGAGTCTTCGAGATCGAGATTCGAGAGTCGAGACAAGAGTGAATCAGTGAAGACTCTGAAGGCTGAAGAGCAGAAGAGTGAAGAGTCACTGAGTCACAGAACAAACAGTAAAAATTTTACTAAATTTTAAAATGTAAACGCAACGGGCGGGCGGGGGGCTGAATGAGTGAATGTAAAGTGTTTAATTTTAAGTAGGGTTAAATGTAAAATGACAATTTAATTCCTAGTTATAACTTATTTTTATATAAAAAGTTAAGGGTAAAATAGTAAATATATAACGGGTAAACGGATACGGATATGGGTACGGATACGGATATGGATACCCTGTACCCGTATCCGTACCCGAACCCGTCGGGTATTTTTAACCTTTACCCATATCCGTATCCATATCCGTTTATTATTATCCATATCCATATCCGTCGGGTAAAATCCGTCGGGTATCGGGTATTATCCGCCCCGTTTACATCCCTATCTCTATGAAACTTCTTTTTGTTTCTTCCAATTGCTTCCGGCAATATGAGTTATCTTTGATATCTTTGGCTCAAAGCTTTAAGCCCCATCAATTGTGATAGAAAAAGTTTGTTTGGGTAATGAGAGAAGGAAATTATAATAATTTTTGTGGGTCAGTAATGATTCAGGAGTGAAGCCTTGAGACTATACATAACTTCGTTTGTGTTTGGATTTTAGTATACTAGGATTTGTCATTTGTTAAAGGCTAAAAACTGCTAATTTGATTGATAATTAAATCAATACATCGTACATACACTCCGAGAATCATTCCACGTGGAATTAGACAAGGATGAAATAGCAAAACTAGTTTAGTCGTTAGATGCTACTAGCATCTCCCTACGCCTACAAATCTGCACATCAACTAGCTTGGTGCCGGTGATAAAGTGACAAATTGATCGAAAAATTTTTTATAGGAAGTTTATGTGTGTAAAAAGGGTGCAAAGTTGTACTTCGAGTAAAATACTTTTAATATAGGAAAAATAATATTAAATAAGTCATGATACTACTATTACTAATAATAAAAATATAGTAATAATAAAATAATAATCTCTTCATATCAAAAAGGAATTCATTTTAGATGTAAATATTTGTATCACAAAATAAGTTGTTTTGGAAAAGTCAAAGTCTATTTTCCTTTTATCTCCTTATTTTTTTTCTTTCATTATGCATTAAATGCTTTATTACTTTTAATACAGAGTGTAAGTGTATTTTTAAGGTTACTTTTATTAGTTCTTAAAAATTTGTGTAAATTACTATAATGATTTCCTTTTTGATGCATAGGAAGTACAATAATAAATCAATAATCATAGATAACAAATACACAATTGATAGCATAAATAATAGCTAATGGTACAACACAATTGACAAGGATAACACAAACAAAGATCAAAAGAAGCACATACAACATAGGCGAGCTAACAAAAGTGCAGCAACATTAAACCTAAGACAAATAAAGCAACATGTATAAACACCTGAGCTAGGGAGAAGAAGAAAATATATAGATTTGCAAGCATGCTACTTCCTCGTGGGCCATAATTTTCTAGCTATAGGCATGCCTTTCTCAAATCCTAGTACAACTTAGTCTCTCCTATTCATATCAAGCTAACTCTTGATAGGTTCATCTCTCGTCTTCTTATATTCTCTTGATAGAATCTCCCAACACTTCTCATTGGGGCATCTAGGCATCTCTTATTCTCCCTCACACAAGTTTCTTATAATAGTGGTTTCTTATTCTTTCTTATTACCACATTCTTGATCTAGTCTCTTCAAATAAGATTGCACATCCAACTAACACCCTCATCTCCACCACCATCAAATTACTATCATGGGTACTCTTCATTTGCTAGCATTATGCCTTGTACATCATAATTGGCCTAACAAAAACAACCACTTTATAGTGGTTTCCTTTAATATTGAGTGGTATCCTCTTATTGCACATAACACCTTAAGCACTATGCCATTTTTTCCATCCTGCTTTCACATGATAAACCATGGCCTTGTCAACCTCTCTATGTCCCTATTTGATAACCCTAAATACCTAAACTGTTCTTTTATGGTAAACTTATGTCCAAACTCCAAATCGTACTTTTGAGGCCGAGCCATCATTAGGGGAGTCACTTGATGATAAGGAGTCTTTTGCATGTTGTAGAATAACTCGATACTAAGATATGATGTTGTAGGCTTTACGTGATGGTTTAGTAGTGCTAACTTCTATCATTTGTTAGAGAGATTGTACTGGATAGATTTAGAGGTCAATCTAGCAGTCGGTTATCCTCAATTGGCGCTTGGTTCAAACAATTTATTTGTGGATAAAAGCTGTCGTTCTAATGACAATTTCATGGCACACACCATCCACAGTATCTATCATAATTGCCTCACATGCATAAACTTTGATACTCATGCCTTGAACATTTCTTAGTTGGATGACATGTCTTATGGAAAAGCATTCATTACCATGCAGGTTCGAGCTGGAATTGTCGGCTATCCAAATGTTGGCAAATCATCATTAATTAATCGTCTGTTAAAGAGGCGTATGTGTCCGGCAGCTCCTCGGCCTGGTGTGACAAGAGAACTAAAGTACGTAAGATATATCTATTTCTCATGCATGCATGGTGCATGATTCCAAATATAGGATTGTCTCTTAGGTATAATCCATTTGCTCTTGAAGATTTATTTTGTTCATTGCTGACAGAATTTTAGTCAAGAATGATGTAGGTTTTGTGTTTCCTGCTTAAAGAGCTTTACCCTAGTCTTCCAACAATTGGATGTGGATGCAAAAATAAGTTTCTATCTTGAATTATATTACACTCAACTTGTTATACACAAAGGGAGAGAGAAAGTGATGGCCATATGATGTAGGGTTGGTGTGTTTGAGGGAAATTAGGGAGGGGACATTCTATCTTGAAATAAGATTAATTTTTTCAATATTATTTAGATAATATTGCTTTGAGATATACTTAGATAATCCTCATAGCTATTTTTGCTAGCGGAAAAGGAAAATTTCCCCAACTATACAATATGGTATCTCCTAGTAGGATACTTTATAGTATATCACATAGCAATATTATCTAAATAATATCATAACCTATATAATCCTCAAAAAAGATAGTCGTAGAAAAATAGCTAACTTGTTGTTCGGAGCTACTTAGAAATACTTTTTATCAAAAAATTATTTATTTTGGAAAATTTTTAGTTCAAAAGGTTTCCAAAAAGTAGTTATATTAAAGTAGTTCTAAACAAGGGGTAAATCTTTGAATTTGGGCTTATGTCTTGCTAGCTTATCCTACATCATTCTCCTCCACTTGTGGAATCTTGACCTAGAGTTTTGTAGAAACATAGGATCATGAAGGTTGAGAGAACATCATAAATAGTAGGAGGGTCTAGGGCAAAGAATGACAAAAATATTACAAACTTAGACACGAAAGAGCTGAGTCCAAAGTATGGTAGAGTAAAAAAAAGTCATAGTGGCCCTCTCCTCTTGAACATTGGATACCTCCTCAAACATAATTGGAATAGGTATGAAACTCTTTTACGAACAATTCATTTGGAGGTCTTCATTGGAAAAAACCTCTATGATAACACTTGTTTCATTGTAAAGCTCTATTTTTGGTTAGGTATTTGACCATTCATTTCAAATCTTGGTAAAATCTTCATGTAAGTATTCAAGCACATGTTATATGTCTTGTATACCTAGCGCGTTGCTTCATTTTCTTATTCTGTAGGAGGATATCCATTGGGGACATCCTTGCAACTTTCTTCACAAATTAACCACATACTCATCCAACAATTTTCATTAGACTTTCTTCATTATCATAAACTCACATTAACATCGTTAGAGTTCCTAGATTTTTAAACTCTCTAATTAATTTAAGGGGAAAAAAACAGATTTAGATATCTAGGCGAGAGTGTATTATATGCGGTATGAATGTAGATTAAGGAAGATCACTAGTTCTACTCACTACACTTGGTTGCACCTTCTTTAAGAGGACTCTTGCATCAAATGTTGGTTAGTTGTAGATAATTGCCTAATGACATAGATAGTGTCGATGGAAAATGTGAGTGAGCAAGGGCTTTGACTAGAGTTTGATAGAGATTGATTTTTTTAATACATTGGAATTTATTTATTTAATTTTTTTACAAACTCTTGTTTGTCCTTCATGATGGTAAAATCGTGAAGGAATTGATTCATCTAAGCCATGATAATAAAGGTGATGGATCTTCCCTCAAAATTTCTTTGTATTGATTTGGTTTTGCATCTGCATATAATTTCCAATTGCTTATCATCCATATTCAATTAATTTCCTCAAATTTTGGGAGTTGAAGATTTTCATTTGGCTGCCCCAATAAATATAGCTTTCTTGTTGAGGCTAGCGACTAGAGTTTGGGAACAGCTGAATAAGGTTTACATTGTATTGATTGTAAAAGAAGCTGTTGCCACAGAATCAAATGGGATGAAGCTTCTGGCATCAAGATATTAATGGCTTACAAAACTCAAGTGGGAAAATAATCTTTTGGGTTGTATTTTTCCTTCGGGAGCGTATTCTGTAGAGTGCTAAAACTAGGAAAGCTGAGAAGGAAACTAATGTACAGTTTATAAACATAGCCTCATGACAATTAATGCTTAAATCTTTGATAGCTTTCTAAATTATCTGCCCTGAAAACTACAAATTATTGCCGAAATAGCTTATCTTTTTATCACCAAGCTTGTGGTTCTTACCATTGTCTGAATCTTTGCTTGATGTTGATGCGGGAGCATTCACTATCATTTTTTAGTTTTTGTTATCAAATTCAAGATGTTTATCAAATTCATTCAGGGAGGACCATATTGTGAAAAGCATGTCAAATTTGTTTCAAGAAAATTCCTTCAGCATTTAATACAACTCCAAGACAAGCAACAACAACACCCACTCTTCTTTGGCTTCATGGAAATCATTTTCATTCGCTCATATTAAGGCATGAGGCAGTAAATAAAAAGGCTTCTAAGACTTCAATTTCAAGCATCTCAATTAAAGACACAAGCCTGCATGTTGCAAAAATCCCAAGCATTTTTGCCACAAAATCCTTCTCGTTTTGGGCTGTATTGAAAACAAAAATAACCAGGCCATATAAGTCATGCAAAAACCACACTCCAGCCACTACCTTTTGACAACTTAAGTGGCTCATTAAATTGCTCAAAAATGTCTCACAATCGGCCAAAGAGATTTGAAAGGTATGTCCCATGAGACACAGCCACAACAGCCATTTTGGACAGCCTTATGGGCATGTTTGGGGCACGGAAAATCAAACACAGCAGCAGCTGCCCTTAGCTACGATTTTGGCCAGTTTTTTTGGCACAAAAATGGAAGGAAAGAGACAAAAAAGCAACAAGGACAATTGGGTACTGATAATGCAAGAAAAACAACAAAAAATAAGTCACCAAAAACGCAGCTACTGTAGCAGCGAGATTGGGTTGATTTTTAAACAATGTTTGGGCACAAAAAAAAAAAAAGAAAAAAAAAGAGAAAAAAAAGTACAATGGCAGGGATGGAATTGCAGCCACTTTTGTGACATTTTAGTTTATTGTCGTACTTAGGAGATCAGGTCTTACAAGCTACGAAAAAGGCTAGTTTACTTTTTGCAAATTAATCATGTCAACCCTACTAAGTTAGCTTGTTAACTTGAGGGAAATGGCAAGTCAGGCTGTAAGATCATGGAAGTGATGTCCTGAGCTCATAATTTCGAAGTTCTAACCATAGGACGTCATTAGGGCTGGCTAGAATGATTTTTAGCTTATATTTTATCTTTCCAAGTAGCGAGCTGACCATGTTACTTGTTGAACCTCCCAATCAGATGAAGGAGTCATTGGGAGGGTGTTTTCTTTTGTGATTTTCGAATTTCAACCCTTAGGCCATCATTAGAGCTGATTTGATTTGGTTTGTTTCAAACTAGCTAGTTAACTTGTATTAGGAAAACTATCTAGTTAGTGTCTAACTATATTTGTCCTTAGAAGGTCAATGTGGTATTTTTGTAAATCAAAGGGCCTAACATTTTCTGAGTCAGATAAGAATGAAAGGAGATCTGGTTGCCTCATGTTTTCCTTCCTTTTGGTGAGATGAACCTTCAAACTTGAGCGAAAGGTTTGAATTTATTCTCAAAATCTTACATTCTTTATTCTTGTAGTTGAATACCTTGGATGGTGATTGAGAGTATATGAATTTAAGGAGTACTTAAGTTCATATTTTCCTCTTCTTCAACCTAATCCATCATCTTCCGTAGCATGATCCAATTTGTATTTATATGTATCAGATGTAAAGCTGATACTACTGTGCAAAATGGAGACACTTTTGACTATTTTTTCGTTGAAAATTTATTATTAAATAATGAAAATGCTGTAGCATTCATTTTTGAATGAAAATTTATCTGATGTTAAAAAAATGAAGTTTTTTCTTTTTGACTGACTCTAATCCATAATCTGTGTCAAGGTGGGTTCGATTTGGGAAGGACTTAGAATTGTTAGACTCACCTGGTATAATCCCAATGCGGATCAGTGATCAATCAGCTGCTGTTAAGCTTGCAATTTGTGATGATATTGGGGAGAGATCGTACAATGTATCCGACGTTGCTGCTGTTCTTGTCCAAATGCTTTCAAGGATTCCATCAGCAGGTGGTTTACTTTGATTGTCTTCTGACCATGAAATTCCTACTTGCGTAATTTTTACAAGAAAAGGCCTGTATGCCATTTGTAATGTCCCAGAATGATCTATTAGATTCATGTCTGCTGGTCTGTCAGAAGGCGGAATCTGTTTAGATTTTCTCATTTTGGATAATTTTACGTGAAATCAATATATGCTATGCATTAGGCTACCAGAAACCAGAATATTTTACAGGGCATGCAGGTGCTACCTAGGGTGTTGGATAGGAAGATTATCACTTGTGTTCATACTAGATTGCTTACCTGCAATGGATATAAGCATTATGCTAGGAATTTGCAACAGCTTGATATGTATTGTTAGTCAAGTTGGACTGATTGTACAGGAATTTATGGATGGATGTACTTAACTGCTCAATTTTCGTATTAATAAAAATTACCAAATATAAACATACATACATACATATATATGCCATGCATTAAATTGAGGACTTTTCTCAGGAGTTCAGTTTTGTCTGACTGCAATTTGCTTCCATTGCAGGAACGAAATCTCTGTATAATCGTTACAAGATTGAGGCTGATGGGCGGTCTGGTCATATGTATGTCTTTGTTTATCACTTTCTTTTTATTGCACGTTCCTGCAATAAGAAATAAACTGGAGTAAGCAAAGTGGCATGTCATAAAAGTAGACATGTTTCAGGGAAGGGGTTGTGAGCTAATTCACCTGAAATAAGACATGAAAATATCCCAAAATTTATTTTTTATACAGGTGAATGAAATTGAATTTTTCATTTCAGAATCGGAGATATACAAACGTGCTGAAATCCTTAGAAACGAGAAACTGAAATATTGCAATGAGCTTAACATGATACGTATTTTTCCCAGTAGTGATTATTCAATATATTATGTTTTCTGTTAGGTTTTTTCTTCCTCAAGCTATACATCTAGAGATGGCTTATTCCTCAACTATCTCTGGACTGAGAGATTTCCTCTGAAGACTCTGAAATCTCATTCAGATGGAATATCACACAATCAAATATATCCCTCAGACCAGGAACTGGAGTGCGTATCAGCTACCAGACTCACTAGGCGTTCCTTCTGCTGTTTGGACAAAATGAGTTTAGAGGATTCAGAAGAAATAACTAGAAGAATTCGATGTTGAGAAAAGATTAATAAAGGGAGCAAGGAAACCTAAATTTGCATTCATGTAGGACATGGTGATGGAGATGGGTTGGATAAGGGTAAAGACTTTTGAATTTTTCTCTGGCCTATGTTTTATGATTGCAAATGCTTTCTATAAAATAGGCATCCTATTACTTATAATTTATAGTGCGAACATCAAAGCCCCAAATAGACCATTTTCTTACAAGAAAGGATCATGGTCTCCTACATTTAACTAGTTACCCAGGTTCTTGAATTCAGAAATAAAATAAAGTACTAATATCTTAAAGCATTAAAAAAATTTAAGACTTGTATCATTATTCATAAATATAAAGAAGAAGATTTTCAAGTTAAAAATGATAGTGAATGATTGTTCTAGACTTATTATTGTTATTTATATTAAATCCAGCTAGACAACTCAAAATGACATACTTTTATTTATTGTTTATCATACTTACCCTTTACAACTTGACTAACCATGATGTAGTCAATGGCCCATATCAGGCACAACTATTTTTAAAATTTCCCAACACCCTTTGGCTCCTCCTTTTTCTGAAGGGAAAGAGAGAGAATGTATCAATAGAGGCATGGAGACAAACGACCACTCCTCATTCACTTATCACTCTTTTTGCCTCTTAACTAAAATGCTTCCAATGTTTAAAAAATCCTAAGGCGCACCTAGGTGTAGTGAGGGGCCAATATTACCAGTCTAATACTGATTTTGATCTTCTTGAAATACATAATCTTTTCTCTTCAAAATCATGTCTATTGGTCTTCCCATGACCCTTTTTTCCCTCGCTTTTCTTCTCAACAAAAGATTTAGTTATTGTATTTATATAAATAAAGTCCGAAAATAGTTCATGAGATTTTTTTTCTACACTAAATGCATTTATTTCCTTACTACCTTTTTTCTCCTAAATTACGTTTATTGGACCTCCCTTACCTCCATTTCCTTCCCATATGATGACAGATTTTTTTTAATGAAATTAAAATCTAAAAGTAACTAATTTTTAGTAAGGCGCGTGCCTTAGTGCGCCTAGTGTGCCTTAGAAGCGCTTGCCAATGTCACCTCGCCTAGGATAAAAAAGCTCAAAGCCTCTATGCCTTAGTGCCTTACTATCTATCATCATGTTTCCTCTTTACCATCATGGTCAATGATGACAAATCTATGGAAAAATATAGAAGAATGAAAGAAGACTTTAAGGAAGTATTTAGTGAAACAAAGTCCAGTGCGTATGATTATTTTTATTGATGTCTGGATAAGAAAGACGAAGAGCAACAGATCTGTTAATTGGCTGGAGCAATAGTTAAAATGATAAAATATTTTAATCTTATAATGTGTATCAAAGATGAAAACGACTGTACTTTTCTGCATGGAGAAAGGAAAAAGCTACTTTAGGAGTAATTTCGTAAAGCTAGTGGTGGTGGTTTTATTTGGGAAAGTGCTTTATACAAGGTTTAAGGTTAGAACTTTTGAGGAAATAAATGTAGGTAAAACAGGTGGACTTGAAGGGTATCATTAGCTGCAGGAAATAAGTTGGTTTGCTTAGCTATTTAGGGTCTGTTTGGTAAATTAATATTTGATCCGATGGACATTTTTGGGCATGGATATGGATAGTAATTCATTTGTTTGAAGTTAATTTACAGTAAATTATGATAAAAATAGGGGTAATTTTGAAATCTTGCAAATCATATTGTCAGATCATCTGAAAGTAATTGTTAAGATGGGTAAACAAACACACCCTTATTGTAATTATATGGACAAGAAGAATTTGAGACAAATCGAGAATGATTAATTAGGGGCCAATTTCAGAACTAAGGGCAATATCCAAAATTGTACCATCTAGTAAGGAGTTAAGCAGATAAGTAGCACCATAAAATTATGGCAAAGGAATAATTCAGTAGTCTATATTAGATAACTAATTTGGCTGTAATCCACTTGTTTAGAAATTGATGGAGAAATATCAGAGTGAACAAAGCACTAGCATAGCACTTAAGACATTGAAGAAAGTGTGAGAGGAAAAGGGAACTTTGGTTATATCCATATTATTTAAAACGTGTTCATCAATTCTCATGTCTGCAAAAAATAAAATTGGGTGGAGACAATTGAAAATATTGCATCACATTATGTTTGCATCATGGTTTGCATAAGCCCATATTCTTTTACACTAATAAAAGGATTTTTATTTTTGCAACTTCCTAAAATGGGGTACTATTATATGCTTTTTGCTATGGTATATGAATCTAAGGATCACAGTTGATGTGAAATTTAGATTTATAGAGGAATATTAAAAGGTTTTTTTGTTAAGCTAGTGTAAAACAAAGTATATGATAGTTTAATTTAGTATAATTAGCAATGATAATAGGCTTCTAGTAAAGCTTTGTGGAAGAAGTTATCCATTACGGGCAGTTACTTGGAGTACTTTCAGGATTGATGATTGGCCTAGCAATCAACACAAGCCCTTTTCAACGTGTTTTATCCTCACTCACCTATTATCGGAAAAACTTTCTATGAGGTTACTTATTCTTAGACTATTGAAACTAACCACGCTTAATTGTGATGTTCCTTAATGATGGATTTCTAAAAGGAAAGGTGAACTTTATTGATATAGATAGTGATATTCAAAAGAATGTTGTGCATAGAAGACAAAAAGGTTTGTGAAAATGGCGAGTGTATTGGGGGTTAAAAGGATCATGAAAATCTTACAACACAATTATCTTGCTTGCTATGCTCCACTAGTATAGAACATTAGGCTAGTGTTGTACGAAAAATGGCCGCAACCGACTTGGGTTCTTCAATATGCCTTGGGGACAAAAACATGGGCCAAGATGCCATCTGCCCTCTTCGAGATGTTTCAACCGAGATTTGAGAAGATTATTCTGCAACCTTGCGAAAGAAGTGCAGCACACTTAAACTCAGCGAAACACAATAAATTCACAAGCAGTGCAAATGCTCGGCTTTGCGAACAACAATTGGAAGCTGAGTAGGGGGAGGGAAAGGAGGGCAAGGCATGCGGATTGCATGGTTAAAATGATAGTAGCAAGCATCCATAGACGATGGTGGCAACAAGTAATGGAGCAGCCTTCTTCCGTACCATTCTCTTTATCTCAGTTTCACATTCACCATTTTTTTTGATATGGCTGATTCTAGTTTTTTGGCCTTTTTCTCCACTTTGCTTACTTATTGGAAAATAATCCCTTCGCTTTCCTCCTTCCCCAACTGCCTTTGTTCAATTTTGTTATTGTTTTTATTTTGATAGTTACTTGATTGTTGTTCCTTGGTGGAAGACAATGTGGATCAACCTTGTTGCACCAAGGCATAAAATTTGTTTTGTATGGCTGCACATTTAAGACTAACTATTACGGACTTCTTGAGGAAGTTTATACCTATATTTAACTTATCATGTTGTTTTTATGACCAATTTGAGTCTATTGCGCACCTGTTCTTAACTTGCTTGGTAATAAAGCTTTTATGGGATTCGTTAGAAAGAGTATTGGAGCTTGGTCAGTTGCGCCTACCAAAGCTGTGAGTTAACTGTAGATTCAAAGTCAGCTCATGGAGCTACATTGAAGGAAGATTCAACTGTGGAGGATGTTTGTTGTTTTTCTCTAGGATTGTTGGAAATTTCGATATGCTTATGTCTTCTCCAATGTTGCCTTGAATTTGAATAGTCTTATTTGGTCCATTGTTTATACCCTTTCTTATCATCATCTTGATTCTCAAAGGATAGGATAATTTAGGGGTTATATGCATGTTCATGATTAATATTTTCTCTTAGGCAGACAATAAAATATTGGTACCGGAATTGCTTATTGGTCGCAATTTTGTGGTTATTGGGTTAGCTACAGTGCAAAATTTTTAAAAGGCGGTCGCCTTAGAAAATAATATATATGACCATGATATCACCGAAATATTGGAAGTCGGTTGACATTTTGCCGATATTTACTTATATTGGTTGTGGGGAAAAAATTCACACTACGATATATAAAATATCATTTGAGATACCTTAATACCGTGAATGCAGTTTTGTTGTTTGCTATTAGGTTGTAATGTTCACCTGAGTTAATCATTGAAGTTTATTTTCTTCGAATAAAAGTGAGTGAAATGTTGACTACTAGCCCCTCCCAACCACATGAAAAAATATCAACAGATACACTAATATATCGGCGATATGTATTTGATTTTTATTTTGTTAATGTGATATTTCTATGGTCAATTGTGATGCGGTCATTGTAGACAAGTTGGTGGAAGTGAGATTTCTTATACTCAAATCCTGCCACTAATGGGATACATGCTGGACTGTGGTCATCATGAGGTACGGTCATGCTCCAAATGATAGACTTTAAAATTGGAAATTATTTGAGGGAAGATTGGAGTGAGTCCTTTAATAGAGAATATGAGATACTCTTCTAAGATGGTATGACCATCTCAAAAGAACGCCTATAAAGTTAATGATAAGATGGCGTGATTTGTTGGAGGCACTGGAACAGACTAGGAGAAGCCAAATGATAATTGGCTGAAACTTTGTGAAGGAATCTTAATGATATGCAACTTACAAGTGGCATGATTTTGACATAGCTTAATGGCATTGGAGGGTTCATTTGGCCAACCCCACTTGTAAGGTTTGGATTTCTTATGATGTATCTGCCTACATATTTATATCATAGCGGCTATATGGGAAACAAAAAATTGTTGTGTGAATTACCTATTTTATCCTATTTCATTCAAATCCAACAAAGTTTGGTTTGTGTACTTTGGTAAATTTAGGACTATATATGGAGTAACAAACTACATGCACATTGCTCGAGCAATACACGGTTGTGATGCAACTCAATTTGAGGAGTGCATAGTCTAACTGCTTCTCCTAGTAAACAACTAACAATCCTGCCACTGCTAGTGTTGAGAAGCATGTGGTCCTACCAAAAGCTTTGATTACTTACTATTCTATAGCAATGCAGTGCTCATCCCTAGCAACGCACAGTATTGATGCAGCTCAATATGTGGAGCACTCTTATGTTTTTGTTGCTGACTTCTGGTGAGCTTTGCAAGGTACTGCAGCCACTCAGCGCACAGTTCTACCGCTACTCATAGTGCTGAAGTAAATTAAAAAGGGTAACTTAGGTAGTTCAAGACCTAAAGTACTTTATATAGAAATTTAGCGTTTTCCAAATAACAATACTCTATTTATGATGGGATAGAAAGTTGAAGGGTTAAACGATGGGGGCTGACTGATTAGAGCCTTTGAGGAAAATACTATTTAATATCATCTTTTCTTTCAAGTTAATTCATTATGTGGTAGTGGGGAATATTGAGTAATAATTTTATTTTGGCATATCTGTAGATATTAGGAAAAGGATCTAGCTAAATATATTGTTTAGTAGTAGTAGATATTAGGAGAATATTACATATCTTAATAAGGGCTTAGCCCAGATGAGTAATAAATAAGAAGCTAAAGTAATATACAAGGTGGAAATTTATCATAAAGAACCAACTTCACAGCCCTTCTATTCTCTCCTCTCTCCTGTTGTAAGCTTCAGGCCACCCCACAACCACCTCTCAATCCACTACTCTCACCACCATTAGCAAAAGCATTTGAAGCACAATAAGAGACTCATGATCAATTATAAACCGTGCTGAAAATTCTTTAGACAAGCCAGATACTGTTTCAGCTAGGTCCTCAGATCAGGTCCTGAATAAATTTGTACCGGAGGCTGTTTTAGATGCTCTCAAGAAAGTTACTGCAGCCATAAAGGATATCAGTTCTTGGTCAATTGGGAAACTCTGATGTTGTGAAAATTATTGCAAAAACTGAGCACGTGAGGATCAACGATCAGCATACAAAACAACCGCCACTAGAAAGTCTCCTTATCCATGCGCCCCAACGAGCCTAGCACCCATCGTTCCTCTCACGCTCCACATCACACACCACTGCCAATATCCCTTTCTATGTAAGGCAACCATCTGTGAGTCTCCTCAGTCGTGTGCTCCAATGAACTCAACACCCATTGGCTAACCTCCAAACCACCCACCACTCCCATACCTCCCCCTCCCACCCAAGCTTTGTTTGAGGCAATCGGGCAGGGTGCCAACAAGGGTTCTGCTCACTTTGTCAACCCTCCGCCTTCTTAGCCCCTTGCTAGTCATCCACTATCTCAACATACCATTAAGTAACCCAAAACCTTGACTGCTATTTCTCCACCACCATCCCTAACCCTACAAACTAGCCCCATGCCCCCTTGCCATTGTCTTCCAACCACCTTAGATCCTTTGCTGACCTCTAGTGAGCTCCCTAGGTCACCATAGCCTTCAACCACCACCACCATCACTCATAGCCTACTCCAGTTCTTATGACGTTTTGTGGGATAAAGTTAGCTAGCCTTCTTCAATTAGAACACTAGTATGAGCCTGCTTTGTTACGAGACTTGTTCATTGAGTCCAAAATGTTCCTTGCTCATCCAGAAGGCATTGAGATTTCAAGACAGGCACCTTAGAACACCACCTTACAATGCGAGGCCACATTGAGAAAGAGGATTCACCCTAAGCCCTTCTCCACCTCCGCTGGTGGGGCCTAAAGATAACATAGGTTCTCTACTTCAGTGAGTCGAAAAGAGATAGTTTACATCCACTGGCTGAAGAAGCTCCAACCACATTCATTATGAGGGTACAATAGCATTTCCTTGAGTTTAAGCATGATGACAATTTTTTCAGACAACCTTCTAAGCCACCGGTAAGTTTAGATGACGATGTTCGATGTGAAATTCCACAAGTACTTTTGGTTGGGTGATTGCCTTGGCCAATCATATCTACAATCCCTTTCTAAGCTACAAACTAGAGTTGGGACTCGGTAGTCAAGGCCAACTAGGGATGTTTGTGTAATTCAACTTTTGTCAATGTGATCCATTGTCCCACTTAATTTGATAAAAATAAATAAATAAATAAAATAAAAGTGAATGACCAATTTTGTTAACAAAAAGTCAAATAAATATTCGACAAATATAAATAATATCCGATTTGTAGAATTATGTACATTTAAAGCAAGAGTATGAACATTAACCATTTGTGACTATATAACATAATAATATATTATTTATAGTTTAAAATAATTATATAATCACTTTAGTAATTATATAGTCCTTTAATTACAATATATAATTTAATTTAGTAGTTTCTACAGTTCATTCACTTTTTTGGGTTTCGAAGCCCAACGACATATTTCAACTCTTTTCGGAAAAAAAATAAACACTCATACAAAATGATCCTTGCCTCTGAGTGTTAATCCCATGCCAAATAACAGGACTGTTCTGCATCTTTTCCCTCTTTTCTCTTATTGCTTCATAGGCTTGTTTTGTGCAGAACCTCTGTGTTTTTGCAAAACTCTCCAACAATTCACAGGCTGCTGGTGGTGTGCCTGTTCTGGTTATCATATCATCCCAAACTTTGCATATGGCTTTGTTCTTAGGGGAGTTGTCACGACCTGGAAAAAAGTTCCAAATGCTGCATTTCTGGAGGTAGAACTGTGTGCCTATTTGGCCCAAACGGTGTCTTTTTTGCTCAGTTTGTACCACAGATATTTGCTGATCGGTGCTGCATTCCAGGTTGAGACATGTTTGATTCCACAACCTCCTAATTTAGGCAAGCACATTCCATCCGAGGCCACCAATGGTTGTTTTCCACTCCATACAAAGGATCTACAATGGCTTAAGACCTTTTTTATCACAATCTTTGGGATGTCGAATAGGCTCAGCCAAAAATAGGTAATACCCTGCTATCTTACAAGCCACCAATGCCCAGACAAGTCTGTGACTGATGCATCATACTGGACCATAGGAGCTGGAGGTTGAATGACATGGCTTTCCATACTTTTATTCTTGGGAACCTGAGGACATTTTCCAATTAAAGTATCCTGTCTTCAAGCCTAAGGTTCAGGGGGGGTCATGATTGGGCCGACTGAATAAGGCCTAGGCCATTTAATATTTTCTTTTCCTACGTGTTAAATATTGAGGGGATATTAGGGAATATTGAGTATTTATTTTATTTAGTCATATCATTAGGTATTAGGAAAAGGATCTAACTAAATTTATTATTTATTAGTAGTAGACATTAGGAGAATATTGCTATTTCTTAATGAGGGCTTAGCCCGAATGATGTAGTCAGGTATTAATAAGATGCTATGACCTTGGTTATGAACAATCTGGAAATTAGTCATAAAGAACTAACTTCCCAGCCCTTCTATTCTCTCTTCTCTCCTGTGGTCAACCTCTCTCTCCTCCTCCCTGCAGTTGGCCTGCGGGCCACCCCACAACCGCCTTTTGCTCCACTGCTCTTCCCACCATTAACCTCCCGTCCTAATCAATATGAAAACCCTAAGCTATGGGATTCAAGAGAAAAATCAAGCAAAAGCGTTCAAAGCACAATAAGAGATTCAGGACCAATGACCAATTATCAGATGAATGGTCCCGAGAATCAGATAGACAAGCCAAATACTGCCACAGCTAGGTCCTTGGATCATGTCCCTGACAATTAGAGAAACATCAAGGAGGTACGGCGATTGACGGTGAGAATAGGGAAAATTAGGAATAATTGAAGGTTTCAAGAGATTGGGGATAGCATGATGAGTCCAAGTCTTTGACAAAACCATTAGCCTTAGCCTTCGTATCACATAAGAGTTAGATGGAAACTAGGCATAAAATTGAATGGAGAAATTTAGGGGGTAGAACACTATGTGAGAATTAGGGATAACTGGGGATAGATAAAGAACAATTCAAGAGAGAAGACAGGAGGATCAAAAGTTGGAAAAGCCACACAATACACTGGTAACCTGTTATAGGTCTGATTAACAGGTTACATGAATAATAGCATATTTATAGCCTTTATTAATATTTGAAATTTCTAAAACCAAAAATAAACTTGGATAAAATATCTGGATTATGTTTTTTTTTTTTTAAATATTAGAACTGGGGCATTTGGCCTCCTTGCATAACCTGGACTAGTTAAGATGTAATGGTCAAATACCTGTTGAGATAATTCTGGATCTTCAAGCCTCCTTTCCTGTTTGGCAAATTATGGCAGACCTAGAAATAAGGGGCTCTAGAGGGGCTCATTATGAGCGTGATCCCTTTTAATGCTCCTGCTAATTTGTTACATCCACCCACCCCCCTTCCTTTCTCTCCACCAGTGAGACAGGAAAGCACACTCCCCTAATCAATACTATACTGCAAGCTGGCTGCGTAAGTCAGAATTTGAAGTTTCCATGTTCTCATTCTTTTTACAAGCCCTAAATAGTCAAAAAAAGAATTTCGAGAGGGGTAAAATGATTGTATTACTTGTGCAGCATAAATTGCATTTGTGGTTGAGGTGTTGCAAAATTGGGCTTATCTCTGCTACTATATAACATACGGTTTTGGCAAACATTGTAGAAGGTTAGCTATGGATAAAAAGTGATATCAGCGCCTTCAGATCCCAGAGGTTCATTTAGCCTCAAAAATCATATCAAGCACTTATTTGTGAATACATTTTCCCCCCCCCCCCTCATGTTTTCTAATATTTTTACATTGGGTTGCTCTGTGTGCCTTTACATAGCAGTATCTTATACAACCACAAACTTGGTC
Organism: Tamarix chinensis; assembly: GCA_030549775.1. Classification (NCBI taxonomy): domain Eukaryota; kingdom Viridiplantae; phylum Streptophyta; class Magnoliopsida; order Caryophyllales; family Tamaricaceae; genus Tamarix; species Tamarix chinensis. The sequence continues at coordinate 41,134,184 of CM060176.1, read as the reverse complement.
CTGCCTCATGCTCTTGCAGATTTGTTCACAAACTTGCTCTTAAATTGTTCGCGGGAGATGTGTACCAAGCAGCATTTCGTATCTTGACAGATTTTAGGAAAGGTAAGTTTGGCTGGATTGCACTGGAAAAGCCTCCCAGGTGATGTTGAAACTAAAGTGCTCACAGCTCGCATCAACTCAGCTCGAGCAACAGGTTTATGAAACCACAGACGGATTCTCTCATGTGTATGCCTCAGTTGGATGACTACACTGTAGGAGGATTCTTGCTGGCGTTGCCATCATGAGGGCCTCGGCCCTCTATCTGGTATATGAGCATGCCCGTCCTATGGTGATCAAGAAGTCATGATATTCAGGTGATGCATTATGATGTTATTTTCTTTGCTTCCGCTCTGTATCCTTTGCTAGTTCGTCGGAATTTACGCCGTAAAATGTTCTACAATGTTCTATTCTTAGCTATAATGTGTCCATTCTTCTGCGAATTTGTCTAGTGACGCTCTACTACAGAAAACATTATGGATGCCTATCTCATCCCTTTTAACAACTTTACATGGTGCGAGCTATGTAGAAATAATAATATAATAATAAATTGGTTCAAGTTTTTTCTCTGGCTTTACACTTGACCGTCAACTTTTTAGATCGGCGCTTAGCCCATTGACACTGAACTCTGCCTGGATCGGCCCGTAACTACTTTACCATCAACTTCTTTACGATTGACCCGAAACTGTTTCTAAGTTGTGCATGCAACTCACGAGCTGTGTATTCGTTTTATTGGACTCGCTGCGTTGTCACTACACAGATCATACATGGCTCAAGCTAAGCTAAATGCAATTTCTACGAAGTTAAAGATAGTTGTGTACCTAGTTGAAAAATAAAAAAAGAAGCTGCCTCAACAGGCAAGAAAATATAGTTGTCATCTTCAATCCTGAATCTAGAGCACTAATGCAGTCCACAACGAAACAACTTACCAAATCATTGGTCGCCCTCACTAACAATCATGTATCTAACCTCGTATTCCATCTTGCGTTGCTTCTGTGGTCTTTGATCAACGTTGATCATGTCGGAGAGTGGTTGAGGAAATAGAGAGGGGAACCGAGAGATAGTTGTGGGAATGAATAGGAGTAATCAAAAGTAAATTAATTGATTTATTCTCTTTGTGGATGGATTTTATTATCCTTAACTTGGTAAATTAGGATTAAAGTTTATTTTCGTTCACCTTAGTTAGTCTTATTTTTGTTAACCTTTAAATTTAAAGGTAACTAAGGTAAAGGTAAAAATATGAGTAAATTTACTCCGGTTAATCAAATTTAAATGAAAATTTTAAAATATTTACCTAATTCATCTAGATTAAGTTGATATCATTCAAATAATATTTTAAAATATTTATTTTAATTTACCTTCATTTTTTTAATTTAGATTAATTTTTAATGTCTATGTTTATTTGGATTTACCCCAATTAAAATAGACTTAGTTTTCACTGATATTAAGGTTTAGAATCGTTTTTGTTGGGCTGAACTGGACTTTAGTGTGCAAGTGTCCACAATTGAAGTGTAAATTGCTCTTTCATAAGTATCTTTTATAGTAATATATTAATACTCACTTAAGTTCCAATTTTTGATTTTATCTATAGACTCAATAAAATATATATGAATGTTTATAATCATATTTAAATTATAAACGTATATTATTTTATTGAACATATATTAAATGTTAAATTGAACATATATTATTTTAATTTTTATGTTTCTCAACATCTCCATTATTTTCATTTTTATAAAAGTATCATTTCCTATTTTTCCACATTTGTCTTTCTATGTAACCATTTTTACACGTGTTCACTGGAGAATTTTGTGAAGAATAATTGGTAAAGAGGATCAAAATATATGCTTGATCCAATGACAATGCCCTATTACCTTGTGGGCATCCATCTCATTCATGTTTACCAATGTGGCAAATGCAATGCTAGTGTGGTCATTTTTATATTTCGCGTACGCTCGGATGTATACAGCTACATATGCCCAGGTGTATGTGCCATCGAAGTTGTGAACACCACATCAAGCACCGAAACCAAAAATATCGGTGGTTATATCTGACATCATATGCAAACGTTTACAATTTAATAATTCTGCAAAACTAAAATTTCCGTCTTCTGCTTTTCTTCATCCTTTCTTCCTTACTTCTTCATTCTCTCTTCCGAATTGCATTTTTGCTGAATAATCTTCACCAAGAAACTCTATGAAAAATATCTCAAATAGAAGAAAAATCACACGATTCACAAAATTCAGCCACTTGGTCCGTCAATCCCAGACAAAACAAGCAAAATTGACACTAAAATGTAAAATTAACTCATAATTTCCATTTATAGGACTTCACATATTTGATTGTTGATATATAGTACATAATCATCTACAAGCACCATATTTACAACTTGCATTGTCTATTTTCATCTACGCACATCTATTCTACCAAAAAGCAAAAATGATTTACAGCATTCACAAGAAGAAGATGCTGAAGCTAAGGATGACAAGAGTTGGAAACTCTTGTTTACATCATATTATGTATCATAAAACTAAAAATCTACATGCTTTGTAATATATACACCATATTAGTTATCATAATCACTACATATATGTAAATAATCACCATATATATGTATATAATAACTCTAAAAAGTGCAGATACTAACCATAGTATCAGACATGATAACCAAAGAAATGTACATAATCAACACAAACACAATTCCTATCATGCTAAACATGTTAACATATATAAAATTATCACCGTAGCAGACACATGAACATAACTATGACATAGTCACCATATTGATCTGTATAATACCATATTTTCCTACATGATGACCATGTAAGATCCCATAATCACCTGACAAGTAAAGTCTTTTTGTTGTTTGATACAATAGTGTCCATGTTTCTATGGTAATATCTTCTTTGTTTGATACACAATCACCAAAATGAGGCAGATGAATACTAAAAACATACACATGAACACCATAATAATAAACCTAATAATAAATAAAAACATGTCTTGTAAAATACTCTACCAAAATAATAATCAAACACACATCAACACAAAATAAATTAAAATAAAATAACAGTACCATCACCATCACTCTTGAGACTACTTGATTCTGCAATAACATCAAAGAATAATCACACACACACACAAGACCTATACCATCAACCATCATCCTTGAGGTTGATTGATTTTCCAATAATAGATTTCTGATCATACTAGCCTTTGCCATCAATTTTATACTGATCGATTCTACAGAAACTTGATTCTTGTACTACTACAACAATGGCTGATGTTGAAAATAAATTCATTCCTTCTTCCATAATCATTCTTCAATCTTAAATATAAAACCGACACATGATTTTGAGAATGAAAATAACAATAATACAAGGAGACCAAATCAGAGCAAAGAACATTGAGAAAAATCATATAGAACTACTGAGAAAGATAACGGACAAAGAACAACAATAATAATCATACCGCACGAACTACCGAGACAGAGAAGATATATAGGGAAAAACAATGAGTGCAAATTGTTAACACGATTCAATTTCAGCAAAAAGAAAAAAAAATGCCATTGTATCATGCGCCCATCGTTAAGATAAAAGGTTGAAGACCAACAACTCACGAAATGCTTCAAGAGCAGTAATTTAATCCACAGGTACAAGCTGATAAGTCTTAGGAGGGCAAAAAAAAAAAAAATAAACAGAGAGAAAATGAGTTATTTCACTCAAAATGTTAAGTACAAGTACATCAATAATTAATCCAAAATCTATCCCTATTGGACGTATACATCCATTTTGTAGCAAGATACACAACCATTGGAATGATACAAAAGTAAATTGATACAAAACCCCACCAAAGAATTAACTAACATAAAGCAACAATGACGCAAGATTATCATTCGTTCCATATCACCTTGCAGGGGATGCTGCCCTATAAGCATATATCAAGGGCAACTGAAAATCGCATTGGAATTAGGAACACCAACCGGCCACAGGCTATGTCATCTTGCAACAGTAGCAGAGCAGGCAGAATCATCTTTACTAGACCAGCTCTCTTTAATACCACAAGACTTTATGGGCCGATCAATCTGATATCCTCCAGCTTCTTTCTCCAGCAGTGAACAGTATTTCCTAAACGTGTCTACACTTACCGATAGTCTAAAATCTATCCTAAAAAGGAACTTCATCTCCATCCTGTTTATTTCTACAGTGCTGACTCCTCCAACTTTTGCATAATAGGCGTTATTAAAAAATCTGCAGATGGTGCAAATTGCATAAATTGCCTAATTAATTATATAACAAAGCAGAGTATGGCTAGGAAGCACTAAAATAAGGTGGATTCAACTGAGCTTAAGATGTTATCCATGAAAGCAGTGAAGAAAATAGTTAGGTAACTTAAGGTAGTTTCAACTGCGCTTAACAATGTTATCCACAATAGCAGTCAAGTAACTAACCAGGTAACAGGTCACATCGATTAAGCAAGTGGAAATTGCAACTAAACTAAGCTAAATATCCAGATGACCCATTATTTGCTAGAATGAAACAGGCTAAGTAACTTACAAAATCTTACCTGCAGCATCCTAAATCCACTCTTTTCTTGGCTTGTGTATGCTAGTTTTCTTTCTTTCTAAATAGATCTACCCATTAAATCATTCAGGGCAAAAGATCCAGTACAGTAGCTCCATTAACATGCAGTAACTTATATGCAAGCGGTAAAAGGATGTCCAAGAAACATGCAATGATACAAAAATGCAAATTTCAAATCCAAGATGGCACATTCACGTGATCAATATTGAGAGTCAAGATAGAGAAACATTATATGCATATATTGGAGATCATATTGCTTACGCATCATCAATGAATTTTGCTGCCACCATTATGCTAGTTATCAGCAGCCGGTGAACATTGAGGGATGTCAGGAAGGCATGTGTATGTTGAAGGTATCTGTCAACATATATATATGCAACAATGAAGCAAGATGGACTGCATCCTGCATATTTGAAAATGCGATTGATATATTGTTGTATGGTCACAGGTGGCGCTCTTGAACCATGAAATATGGTCAGGACATCCTTCATGAGCATTTTATCCATTGAGCTCTCATTTTCTTGCACGGATTTCTCAAGGAGAGAAGAGAGAAGAGATAAAAACCGTGGTGATCCTGACACTCCTTTCCGCAGTCCTTTCAAGCCCAAAGCATGGTAAATATCAGAGCCCACATCATCAGATTCAAGGACTAAGGCTCCCATAGTCAAGCAACCCTGCAGAATATAGATAGTATAAGCATTTTGACTTTGACTAGTTAATTGCTTTCAAAGAGAACTGATGATCAAGTGTCCATCAAGAATAAGCAATACCATAGTATGTTGTCTATTCAACCATCAAATACAATCCAACGGTTGATCCCATAAAGCAACTGTTGTATCCAAAGCTTTTCAGGAAACCTCTTTTATAAAATGATTGCAATGATAATTGTTTTAGTGTTATTTTCTCAATACCTTTTTTTTTCCCTCCAATATTACCTTTTACTATGTATGGTTCATGTAAACTACATGCTAGTAATGCAAAATCATACCATTTTCTTGAAAATGAGAAGACAAGAAATATTGCAAAGAGTTTAGGCCTTCATAACAAACAACGTCACCAGCACAGAAAAGGAGGTGGGAAGGAACAGAAAGAAAGCTATGAACCTACAATTGTAAGGCACACCATTATGGTAACCAAATAATGCAGATGCGTCTGAGAACATTTAACAGTCATACACTAGATTATACCACCATGTCATCATCCCGATAGTGATAGTGACTTAAAAAAGTCCTAAAGAGCATCAAAATATGGACAATAGGATAAACAGTGTTGGGAGACAGCAGTTGAAGAAATCAAGCAAGTACAATAAGTCTAGCATAAACTGATATTTCCCTACAAAAAAAAAGTATCCTATTTAACCATGGTAACTAAATCCAAAGAGATCAAAGTATAGACCTAAAGTTTCGAGGCTTTGGGGGCGCACAACTTTTCATCAACACATTAAGCATGATAAACATGGAGAAAGCTATTTATCTGCACAAATTCTTCTGTGACATCTATTTCAGGTGTCTGATATCTTCTGATAAGCTGGGCGAAGGACTGAGGCCATCAAATCAGGACAAAAACTTGCATACCAAAATAAACGAGTAATCACTAAGAACCAAAGGCCAGAACATAATGAAATAGAACGGCCACAAGGCAAGGGCTACGCCACTCCGCCATCAAACAAATGAGAAATCTGAGATTCAGGGTCATCCAGAACCTACAACTGCGCATTACAGCCTACATTATCGACCATGAAAGTCGATTCTGACCATTCGCTATACGCAAGAGTTGGATTCCTATGCGCAAGAGTACAATCCACGTCATCTATCAAGATAAAAGGGGGAAAGCTACTCCAGCTGCTTAGTTTATCAGGATCTACAATATCTACAAGGTTTGGCAACCATGTTACAGTAACCACGAACTCACTTCCAAAACAAAGACCCACAATGTTTTGAGATCCAAGAGCTCCCCCACCATCGTTTGGGACAAATTTTCACTAAGAGACGTTCATAATAACCTCAACAATTCTACACCAGCGAAGAACATAAAGCGACAACACCTCGTAAAGCGCAATTTCAAGACAGAGACTCGAAGAGACCCCAAATCGGAGGCCACAAAAAGCAACACAACATTAGAGTAGGAAAATTAACCAATGCAACCAATTAACCACTACAAACTCGAAACTATCCGAAATAAGGTACTTAGTACCAGAAACATCCAAACAAGAGCTATGAAATTCACTAGACAATTGGGTTTCGAAGCGTAAATGACTTACAGATTCCAAGGATGCCTTCGTCCGGGAATGTAAGCTTTGCTCCGGCATCAGCATCAGACACGAAGGGCATACCCTCCTGTAATTTCAGAGGATGAAGCAGAACGGGGTTAATGTCGCTGAGATGCCGTTCTCTCTCTCCCTCCTGCCTCTCTGCTGTTTCGTGCTGTACTGCTTTGCTTTACACTTAACCACCGTATAGAGACAGAAAATGCGAATTGTTGCTTATTAATTATTCCACCGATCACTCATTGTCCCTTTGCAGATCTTTTTTAAAGCATTTCTCCGTTGCTTTCTTTCTTTCACCTTGATTTCCCGTTTGGTCCTCTGAGTGCTCTGTCTATCCTACCCTTATCTATCTAATTCTGCCCGTTTCGTACTTTTTTTTTCCTTACCAGATATATGGCTATGGTTATATCCTGTAGAGCATGTCAAATTCTGTCGGCAGTTGAGATGTATGGAGTTCGTGTGATAAAATTGTCCAATAAATTAGAACAAATTTGGTTTGTCAATAGTTTGTAGAGTTATACTTTTGATTTTTATTTTTTTGTGGCTTAATTTACAATGTGTATAATGTAATTTAAGTCATATCTATACACTTTTGTAAAATATTATCTTCTTATCACGTAATGCGTGGATCCATCAATTTTAATGAAATATTTAAAAAGTTCTACAATATTTATTTTTATTACACTTACACCTTCCTTTAATAAAATAATATTATTATAATTATAACATGTATAATAAAAATGTTATTTGTCATAATATTCAATATTAATGTAATAGTTATAGGTAATATTTTATTTTATCAAGATAATCATAATTAGTAATAAATGATAATTAATGTGGTATAATTATCTTTTTAATTATAAAATTTATAATAATAAAATAATTTATTTTTAAATAGAAAATTAAATATTTATAAAAATATTCATCATAATTATGTGTATAATTTGTTAGAATATTGTTAATGTAACATCCCTCCAAAATTACAGTTGAAAATTTTCGTTTAATTAAAACATACACAAGTATAGGTGGTACTACCACCGTAATCAGTACAAGCCTAGCCCCTGACCAGTGTCGCACCAACTACAAGGCTATAAAATAATTTCACAAGACATTAAACTACTTAAGACATGGAACTGTAGAAATCTGAAAGATTTATAAATAAAGAGAAAGTCAGAGTGCGTAAATTAAAGCGTCAATACAGAATGTAAAATAGTTATAGTATCAAGCCCTAAGGGGAAAGAACGATACAACAGTGATGTAAAATAAAATGAAAAAATGATAGTCCTATCCACACTTGCTCTCGGTCCCAAGCAAAGTCCAACGGGTCATCACATAGCCCCGCCTGATGCATCAATTACATCATAGGCATCGAATACAGTATCTCCTACTTGCACCAACTCAGAAGGGAGCTCTGCTCATGGGAATGAGCAACACCCATGAAACAGGTGATTAGTACACTACATATTGAGTAAGGTAACCATATGGATAATGCCATGCAAGAACAATAGACAAGTAAGGCATACAACGCATAATTTAGGTTCATATCATCAATCCAGACATAGACTATTATTTCTATCTTACACATTTCTCGCATTAATTCCATGTGACTATGGGGACCCCAATATTATAGTCGGTGGACCAGAAACACTCCATAGGACAAAACACACCTAACCACTATTATAACCGGTGGACTGGATATCACTCCACGAGACAGAACACACTTGATTATTATTATAGCCAGTAGATCAGAAATTATCCTCACGGGCCCTGACTCATGTGGTGTTAAACTATTAGTAATTAGTATCTTCCCATGATTTATTACCATGCAAGGTTTGGTTTATCGAGCTCGACATCCCCCACTATTATAACTGGAGGACCGAAAACACTCAACAAGACAAAATGCTCTTAACCACTATTATAAGTAGTGGACCGGATATCACTCCACAAGGCAACACGCACCTGACCACTATTATAGTTGGTGAACTGAAAATTATTCTCACTAGGCCCAGCTCAATAATATTTCACTTTAAGTGTTTAGTGTTTCACTCGTATCTTATTCCACACACAACCCAAACTAGACATGCATGACCCACTAGATTTTCCATGCTCACTCTTTTATTCTCATTTCTCCCGAAAAGCCCTGTCCCATATCTTGGGACCTTTATATAACCTATGATTCTAAGACTTCCTCCCCATATTTTCACACTCACCACGAGAAACCCAAACTCTTCTGCACATGGTTCAAGGCTCACTCCATGTAACTCTATTTTGACTCCTCTTCGCCCTCTAGAGTTTCCCTCTAAAACCCTAATCTAGCCTATGTGGCCTCACTTCCCCTCATCCTACACAACCCATACTCTTCTTTGCACCATCGCTCCTCTTCAAACCATACCCAACATCACAACCTCACTACTCATCTTCCATATGTGACCGCAAAAACCCTACTTTGCTCCCAAACCCTAGTGCTTCTTCTTTCTTTTATATCATCCCCTCAACAACCCAAACACCTTCTTCCACTTGGCTCACTTCCCCTCCATTTGACACTCCTTTTATTCTTATCCCCCACTCTAACCATTATCATTAGTTCTCCCTTCTTTGCATACTTCTCCCACTTAGGGTTTCCCCCCAAACCCTAGCCAAGTCCCCCATGCAGCCTTATACCAATCCACGTATTATTTTTCACATATGGACTTCAATCACCCCAACAACTCTTCCCTTACCTTACTTAACCCTCAAGTCAACCTTTTCCACATAAAGGTCATCCCTATGTAAAGGCTAACCATCCTATGCAACCTTACACTCTCCATGCATATCTTAATCCACTCTCTTAATTTATTCACATTATTCCTTCTTTTGTCCACCTATAAGTCATGAGATTTTTAGGCTATTCTTACTACCCTATAGTCAACTCACTTTTCTTTCCTCTCACAACCACATCACACTAATTAAATCCTCCTATCATGCATGTTGTGAAGGGCAATATTCCATAAGTACATTCCAAGTATAAGTAACAATACTATATTACATATGTCATAAAAACACACACAACTTACCTTAGCTCCATGCTTAGCAAGCTATACTACAAGAGCATAATCCATAACATATAAGGTACACACACACACAACACATATTACATATATTTAGGCCTTAACCATATCCTTACCTAAAATGACACCGGGCTTGGAGCACTTTCCTACACCTCCTTAGGGGTTGGACTTGGCTCATCTATAAGAGGGAAACACTAGGGTTAACTTTCCTCTTATTAATTTTATTATCTCCTACTCACCTCTATTATAAACTAGTATCAGTGATAATAATAATAATAATAATAATAATAATAATAATAATAATAATAATAATAATAATAATAATAATAATAATAGCTTTAGTAGTAAAAATAAGGGTATTACCTTTAAAATGGTTACTCATGTTATTATTAGCCAAAATAGGGTTAGGTAGTTGCATTAGTCATGGCAAAATATTATTAACAATATCAATAATAATAATAATGATAATAAATTTAATAATGATAATAATAAGGATAATAGCAAAGTTAGAATAATAATTATACCAAATAATTTATACTTAAGGCTAGAAAGGGTTAGGACACAACCTAGTAAAGGTGGCAGGTAGGCGCCAGTGGTGGTGGAAGTGGTGGTTTTGGGGAAGGTAGGTCTTTTAGGGCTGTGAGTGAGTGAGTGAGAGAGAGAGAGAGAGAGAGAGAGAGAGAGAGAGAGAGAGAGAGAGAGAGAGAGGTGGTTGTGGGGTAGTAGACTCTCTAGATTGAGAGGGTTGCAATGGTGGTGGTGGTGTAGTAGGGGTGGCGGCATAGGTGGTGGTGGTTGTGGTGGCCGAGGGTGGTGGAGAAGGAGGGAGGAGGAAGGAGAGGTAAAAAATGGAAAAGAAGGGTAAGGGAAGGTGGGGGAGGTTTTTCTAGGTTAATTGGGTGGCAAGGGAGGTGGTGATTGTGGCAGAGGAGGCAGCGCACGGTCGCGAGAGGGGTACAATGAGGTGCAAAGGGTAGCTTGAGTTGCCTACTTTGCACGATTGGGGTGGTTTGTGTAAGGGTATTCATAGGCGGTAAGTGGCTAATTTTGGAGGAGGGTAATGTAGGGAAGGAATTGGGCGGTGTTTTGGGTGGCGGCATTGCACAATGGTGGTTGGGGCGGTGTTTGAAGTAGTGGCGGTGAAAATGATTAGGATTTCTAGGCAGAGAAAAGGAGGGCAAATGGGGGGTCAGTATGGGGTATTTATAGGCCAAAGGAGGGAGAAGAAGAAAAAGGAGGAAGAAGAAAAGGGGGTAGGCATGGCAAGAGCTCGTTGGCTGGCGATGGTAGGCCAGTACGAGCCTGCAAATGGTAGGGGCACAGGTTGCAGGTGGGGGAAGAAGGGAAAGGAAGGGGAGCATGCGAGGGAGGCGGGTGAGGGGGTTTGGCTCGAAATGGGAAGGAAAAGGACTGAGGAGAGGGAGGAGGAGTAGTTCAGGTGGTATGGTGGCAGGGGAAGGATGGTGGTAGGTCGTAGGTGTGACCTGCAGTGCGAGGATGGGGAGAAGGGAGGAGGAGGAAGAAGGGGGTTGGTCTGGCCGATCGGGGGAAAAGAAAAGAAAGAAACCAGGCCAACAAGGGGAGAAAGGAAAAAAAGGGTTACGGGCTAGGCCATGTGGGGGAGAGAAGCGAGGAGGAGGGAGTTGGGCCGCACGGGCAAGGCCCAACCGAGGAAAGAAGAGGAGAAAAATAAAAGGAGAAAGGAGAAAAAGAAAGAAGAAAAAAGGCAAAAGGAAGGAAAAAAGGAAAAGGGGAAAAAGAAAAAGGAAAATAAATTGGTTAAGGTGTTTAGGATATTTTGTTATTTTTGAATATTTAAAAATAATAAAAATTAGTAAAATCGTAATTAAATTCCTTTTTATATTAGTTTAGATTTTTTTTGGGTAAATCTTCCTAAATTCTATTTTAATTAGCAAATTACCCTAATCTTTCCCAATTAAACTCATTATTATTTCCCTTCTTTTTTTTTGTCTTAATTACTCCCATTATTTATTGAAATAATATATTTAATTAATGTTACTAATAAATTCCTATTTTATCATAATTTCCTAAGTTAGGATTTTGGGGTATTACAATTAACTATACTGGGTATTAATTAGTAATAATATTATATTTATAATAGTTATAATAGAATCTTATTATTATTATTATTATTATTATTACAATATAACAATAATGTAATAATTATAAATAATATTATTAATTAATGGTTTCAGGGTAATATTTTGATAACATTATATCTTATAATAGTTTTTCATTAATTAAAATGATAAAAGTATAAATATAAAATATATTAATTTATAAAATACTATTATGAGATAAAATATTATTAAAATATTGCATACCTACAAGTGTATATATATACATCGATTAAATTTAGTTTTGATAAGCTAATAATTTGAATATATCAAAAATTCTACCAAATCAATACTTTAGATCAAATTAAATTTATATTAGAGGCTTAATCTAGTTCTTTTGTTGTCAATTTTTTTAATGTATTTATTTTTAATGTTACAATTAAATAGAAATAATATAGTTTATTATGAATCTTCATAGCCCACATTTAGATTTGTAAGGTATACTTTGGAGATAACATCTATAAAATTGGAAAATTTAGTGCTAAGAGCATTAGAGGGACTTTGATTCGATGTCACCCAAAAAGCATTTTGATACTCAAGATAGTAGCATATGATATAAAGAGTGTAGAGAAAGTAATAGTGAAAAAAATAAAAATAATAAAATAGTAGGAATAATCAAAGCCAAAGGATCATAGGAGTAGGGTTGTAGAAGGAGTTAAGAAGCTAGTTTTATGGTAGAGGTGAGGTATATGGTAGTAAGTACCAAAAGGTTGAGGACCTCTAAGTGGATATGTATGAGGATGGAAGTGGAGGTGAATATTAGGTTCTTGAAGGATGGAAGGTTTGAGTAATTAGTGTGTTGAATGGTTGCAACAATGTAGGGCATGTAATGGTGACTTTGATGTCACTATAAGCTCGTATAAGCATTCAATTAATCAAATATGTGCAAGGATTTAGGGTCTATCAATATTACATTATTTGATTCAAGATTGCTTAACCACTTGGTCAGAGTCAAGATTGTTAGACATAACCAGGTATTGAGATAATATTTCTACACTTATGAGGTAAACGATTTCATAAAATTGATTAAATATGCTTGAATATAATGATAGAAGATGGTTTGGGGAGGGGGATAAGGCAAGTCTAGCATCCTCTAGTTGGTTTTTAACCTTGGTTAGAACTGATGCAGAAGATTATCCCCAAATCTTCTATAACACTTTAAGACCTTGTTTGAAGGATTATAAAAATGCAAAATAAAAACCAAACCCTCGACTTTAAGTATTTATGCTTCAGTTATTTTTGAATGATGATAGAACTTGATTGGATCTAATCCAATATCTAACTCTTCTAATGAGAACCTTATATTTCTTACTAGATTACCCTTACTACTTCTCAATACACACTTGAGAAAGGAGAAGAGAAGAAGAAGAAGAAGAAGAAGAAGAAGAAGAAGAAGAAACTCATGTAACTCTCTCCCGAGTTTCAAATGAAATTTTCATATCATGACATTTGTGTGTTGAATACTTTGAGTACAAGTATTTATAGGCATGGAACCTTGCAGACCTTTTCATTAAGAAGTTAATCAGCAGGCTCGTTAATGATTTAACCTTCCTAATGCACGGTCCGGGACTTAAAACTAAATTTATAATGATAATTTTACAAGAGTTACAAAGTAAACAACAAAAATAACAAAGCTACACAACTTAATAATGTTATATATAGATGTAATCATATATTATCAAAATTTATAGTCTTTTTGCATTTTTCTTCCTTGTACTTTGTAATCTTATAATCCCTTGTCATTGACTTGTACTTCAAAGATATTCAACCATCATGAACTTTATGAATATCTTACAAACATACACAATACCTGCAAGAAGAATGACTTGACAAAATATTAGAAGTATATGAATTTTTATGCATAATTAATTCTATCCCCATGTATACTAATTTCTTTTGATCTCCATTATTAGAAGAAGAAGATTGAGAGTTTTCAAGAGATACTCCTACATCATTCTCCCCTTGTAGAGAAGAATTTGCCTTCAAATTAGTATCACCATAATATGGAGATAAGTCACCAATGTTGAAATTCCTAGATAATCCTCCATAATATTTAGGCAATTCAAGTTCATACACATTATTTTCAAATTTTCTTAAGATTTTGAATGGACCATCAACCATTGGCATTAGTTTATTCTTTCTTAAATTTGAAAATCTCTATTTTCTCAAATGCAAACATACCAAATCTCCCAGTTAAAACACTTGTTGAATTATATTTTTATTAGCTTGAGCTTGGTATTTAGCATTCAATTTTTCAATGTTGTCTTTAATCCGTTGATGAAGTTTTCTAAAGAATTTGATTCTTTCCTTAACATATTAATTCTTTATATCCCCTTTCTTAAATGAAAAATTATCAATGGGTAGATATGGATTAACCCCGTATACAATCTCAAAAGGACTTGCTTTAGTTGTATTGGAAGGACTTCTATTGTAAGCATACTCAGCATGCGCAACCCTTATATCCCAATCCTTGGTACTCTTATTTACCAACCCTCATAGCAAATTACCTAGAGTTCTATTAGTCACTTTGGTTTGACTATCCATTTGTGAACAATGAGAAGTACTAAACAACAACTTAATACCTAACATGTGGCAAAGTGTCTTCCAAAAGTAGCTTAAAATTTTTACATCCATATCTGATACTATACTTTTGGGAACCCCGTATAACCTCACTATTTCTTGAAAATATAATTCTACTACATGTGTTGCATTATTAGTTTTGTTACGAGGTTTAAAATGTGCCATTTTTGAAAATCTATCTACTACCACAAGAATATAATCTTTAACCCTCTGCATCCTTGGCAATCCTAATATGAAATCCATGCTAACGCTCTCACAAGGTTGATCAGGTACTGATAAAGGAGTATACAAACTCTTATGGAAGAAACTTTTACTTTTTTTTTGAAAAGTTACACATCTTCCTATAATTATTTATATTAGTTTTATCATCTATGGCTAGTAGAAGTTTTCTTATAGTATTTCCATGGTCTTATGTACTCTAAAATGACTAGCGATACCTCCCTCATATACTTCTTTAACAAATAAATCACGTATACTTGAATGAAGCATAAAAAACTTATTAAGTTTAAAGAGATAGTCATCTTGTAGTAAATAATTACCAAAACTACCACTCTTTTTGCACATATTATATATGTCAACAAAATCTTCATCCTTATCATACAACTACTTCAACATCTCAAATCTCAATAACTTAGTATCCAACATTACTGATATCATGGATCTACAAAAAAATAATATGCCACGACATTTTCTTTACCATCGAAATTCTTAACATAAAACACAAAGGATTGTAAGAAACCAACCCATTTTGCATGCCTCAGACTAATTTTCTTTTACCCATGCAAATATTTCAAACTCTCATGGTCTGAGTAACTAAATGGTTTAGGCCTTAGGTAATGAATCCATATTTCTAGAATTTGTATGATGGCATAGAACTTTTTGTCATACATAGAATAATTCAGCCTCGATCCATTCAATTTCTCACTGAAAATTGCAATAGGTCGTTTCTCTTGTGAGAGTACACCTACTATCCCTACTCCACTTGCATCACAAGTAACTTCAGTTAATTTCTCAAAGTCAGGTAAAGCTAGTACTGGTGTATTTCATAGCTTATTCTTCAAATTTTGGGAATCCTTAGTTACATCTTCACTCAAATTAAACTCACCTTTTTTCATAAGTTGAGTTATCAGTGCAGTAATAGTAGAAAAATCCTTATTAAATCTCTTATAGAAACTTGCTAAACCATGAAAACTCCTCACTTCATGAATATCCTTAGGCATTGACCAACTCTTAATCGCCTTAATTTTAGTGGGATCAACTTTAATACCTTAATTACTCACTATATGCCCAAGGAAAACTATACTCGAAAGCATAAAGTCACACTTCTCCATTTTTCCATATAGTTTAGTCTTTCTCAGTTTATCAAACAATTTCCTAAGATGAATTAGATGGTCATGTTTATTTTGACTATACATGAGTATATCATCTAAGTACACTATAATGAAAACTATAAGAAAATGTATAAGCATTTCATTCATTAGTCTTATGAATGATTTTGGTGTATTGCATAAGCCAAAAGGCATCACTAAGCATTCATAAAGACCATACTTAGTCTTGAATGCAGTTTTCCACTCATCCCCTTCTCTAATCCTCATATGATGATATCTGCTTCTAAGATCAATCTTAGAGAATATCTGTGCCCCACATAACTCATCTAGCATATCATCTAGCCTTGGCATCAAAAATTGATATTTAATAGTGAAATTGTTAGCAGCTCTTGAGTCAATGCACATGCGTCATGTACCATCATTTTTAGGGATTAGTAATGCAAGCACACAATACAAAATCATGATTTTCCTCACATATCTTTTCTTTACAAACTCTTGGAATTGTTTTTCTAAATCTTTAGTCTCCTCTAGATTACATCTATATGCGGGTCTATTAGGTAAGGACACACCAGAAAGTAAATCTATGGCATGTTCTATCCCTCTCTTAGGTGAAAATCCAAATGGCAATTCATTAGGAAAAACATCATGATACTCTTCAAGGATTTTATCTAATTGAGGATTGTCATTATCTCTCTCCTCTTGTAGAGATTCTTTTATGACTACAGCATAACAATTCCTTTATTCTTGAATTCAATTGACCATAGCCTTTTAATGTAAGAAAAACTCTTGTTACTCTCAACTATGCTCTCCTTATCATTCATAGAAGGTTTAAGTTCATTCTATTTTTTTCCTTCTTAACTAGATACTCATTAGTAATATCATTATGAATAGCATTTCTATCATACTTCCATGGTTTACATAATAAGATTCCATAGACATCCATAGGTAAAACATCACATAGCACCTTATCGTGGTAATTACCAATTTTGAATGATACTAAGGTTTATTTTATCACCTTGACTCCTTTGTCTTTATTTAACCATTTAAGAGAATAAGGTTTTGGATGTGGCATAGTTCCAACCCCAAATCATTAACTATCCTCTCATTGGCTACCTTTGTATAAGAGACACTATCAATAATAATACGACAAATTATATCTCCTACTCTCCCTTTTGTTTTAAATATCCTCTCCCTCTGAGCAAGTTGTTCAATATCTTGTGCTTGAAGTTATCTCTATAATACATAACAAGTACTTTATTATTCCTCGGATTCACTATAAGCTTCCTCAAAAGGCTCAATTTCATAATTTTCCTCGCATGTCTCCATGGCTTCAATCTCATCGATTGATAAAACCCTTTGATTAGCACATTCGCAAGTGAAGTGTCCAAACCCTCAGCATTTGAAACATTACCTAGTAAAGACTTCATTTAATTTGTTTTTCCTTTATCCTTTTTAGTAATTCCTGGTTTCTTAGCAAGATTAGTAGAAGTTGAAGTGCATGCTCTAAGTTTAGTTGTTTGGTTACGTGAGTAGTACTTAGTTTATGGATTATTTTGCCTTGTATGAGGCTTAGTGGACTTAATTTGCTTTTCAAATCTTAGGGATCATATCATATAAGCAATCATAAACACAAGTTTCTACCTTGTCTCAAATCATCATGTTAAGGCCTCCCAAGAATCTAGTACAAGTTTTTCTTTCTTTCTTTCATGGATATCACATACTAGTGTCAACCTTTCAAATTTCCTAACATACTCCTCGAAACTTAGTAGTCCTTACCTAAGAGTAGTTAATTTGATATAATTATCTTATTCATACTCTTGTGGAATGAATTTTCTTCTCAAATGTTTCTTAAGTTTTTCTTAAGATTTAATTTTAGATTTGCCCTATCATTCCCTAGTCTTATTTAGATTATTTTACCAAATTCTAGAAAAAAATTTAAATTTAAGAGTTGCTAATTTGAATTTTTTCTCATCTTGATAATACTCAAATTCAAAAAATACCTTCCACCTTATGCAACCACTGAAGAAATGAATCTACATCAACCTTACCATCAAAGGTGGGGAGATCAAGCTTAATGTCCTTATCCTCCTTTTGATGATACCTAGGTTGATGGTCATGGAGCTTCCTATTACTTCCACTTCTTATAGACTCTTATTCATGATCTATTCTTGAATTTAAATTCCTCCCTTTAATTGGATTATTTGACTTAATAGCACTTCCAAACCTATCACCATATAATTCTCTATACTCTTAGACATTTTGGACCGAATCTTGTTCGGCTAACATAGACTTTAGCCTTTAAATTTGCCTTTGTATAATTGGTAATTGTCCACATTATGCATTAGTAGCATCCAAGTTATTAGAAATTTTTTTCTCCTCCATGATTGATCATTTCTATCACAATCACTCGAGTTCCACTTAGTTTTAATAGGTTAAAACCAAATTTGTCACCTTCACTTTATGTTTTCTTAGTTAGTTCTTGTGTAACAAGTTAGAGTTCAATGATTTACAAAACACAATCATCAACTGAACTAAAAATCACTAAACATAAAAGAAAAGACACACGAAATCACACTTGCAAAACTCTTGTCACAAAACCATGTAAAATTTGCTCAAAAACCCTACTCAAGCATTTAAAACATCATGATTTGCATTTTAATATTTCAAATTACATTGCATGCAAAAACAAATAATTATCCAATAAGCATTTATACCACATGATATTATCACTTCATGCTCGATTATTCTTACACAAATATACATGATTCACTTTCAAACAACACGTTTTCATTCAAACACACACACACAAAATTTGTTTTCATTCAACACCAAAACATCAATGATTTCCACTGTTTATGCTCAGTAAATTTTCATAATAGGGCCACAAACTTCTTCCCTTCAGCAACAAACATCACTTAAACGTGCACAATAAAAAAAACTCAAAAACACACATTCAAATCATGCATATTACATGCTGGAATTAATATTGCACACAAATTCAAACAAAAAATACTACCTAATATTGAATCTAACATGCAATAACATCCAAGAATAATGAAAGAACCATCAAGATTCACAAGACTCTACCAAGATTATTCAAGAAAATTACTTGAACTCTAAGTATGGTGATGAATATGGTCAATCCTTGGTTGTACTTTTGCACCTCTTGTAACTTCTACTTCAAGGTGGCTTTGATACCATATTTTATGTAGAAGATTATCCCCAAATCTTCTACAACACTTCAAAACCTTGTTTGAAGGATTATAAAAATGCAAAATAGAAACAAACCCTCAACTTCAGGTGTTTATGCTTGGTTATTTTCGAATGATGATAGAACTTGAGTAAATCTAATCCAATATCTAACTATTTTAATGATGACCTTCTATTTCTCACTAGATTACCCATGCTACTTATAAATACAAACTTGAGAAAGGAGAAGATAAGAAGAAGAAGAAGAAGACCCTCATGTAATTCTCTCCCAAGTTTCGAATGAGCTTTTCATATCATGACATTTGTGTGTCAACTCCTTTGAGTATAATAATTTATAGGCATGGAACCTTATAGGCCTTTTCATTAATAAGCTCATTAGCAACCTCATTAATGATATAACCTTCCTAATTCATGATCCATGACTTACAAATAAATTTACAAGGATACTTTTACAAGAATTACAAAGTAGACAACAAAAATAACAAAGCTACACAACTTAATAATGTTATACATAGATGTAATTATATGTGATAAAATTTTATAGTCTTGTAGCCTTGTTCTTCCTTGCACTTTGTAATCTTATAATCCCTTTTTATTGCCTTATACTTAAAAGATCTTCAACCATCATGAAGTTCATAAATTTCTTGCAAACATACATAATACATGCAAGAAGAATTACTTATCAAAACATTAGAAGTATAAGAATTTTCAAGTATATTTGGTTATATCTCCATGTATGTACTTCCTTTTTATCTCCATCTATAACACCCCTAAATTTACTACTTAAAAATTTCATTTTGCAGAAGCGTTAATTACAAAAATAATGGGTGTTACCACCACAATTAGTATAAGTTCATCATCCTCTGCCAACCTTACACTAAGTGCTAAGAATAAATCATTACTTTACTTAAATAATATTTATGACAAGGCAAGATAGCAATTTCACCAAAGATTACATTGTCCTAATAAACACACAAAAGATTAGGAAAAGAGTTGAAATACAATAAAAGGAAAACAATAAAGGACTTAAGAGTCCACAAAATATCCAAATCAAAAGTGTTGGGGTAAACATCAAATAGTCCTAACTCTTAACCCTACACTAAAATCCATCAAAACAAACCTTTAATTTATTCTTACAAGGTCATCACTGCTTGTTGAATAGGCAAGGGACCATGAAACAGAACCCCCCGGTACTGCGATACTGAATAACCCTTTATACAAAATTAATATGAAAAACCAACATGAAACACATACAAGGATACAACTAACATAGTGTAAGACATTTAGATATACATACGAGGATTGATACACATTAATCATTTAGATGATCAAATGTCATCAAGGCCATATACTGCTCATATTCATTCATTTGGGACAACTAAAAACTTACCAAACAAACATACCATGGATTCTCTCTTATATATGATTAAGAACAACCCCAACCCAATAATCATAAGGCATCATACTAACACATAGGATAAACATCAAAATGTACACAAAATGATCACAATATAATATTCATGATAGGTAAACAATAATCACCACACTATATATTGTTCATGTGTGTTCATTTAGAACATAATAACACTTATCAACCAAGCCTCCAAGGATGCACTCTAAAGCAATAAATATAACCAAACTCCAACATAATAACCATAACCTTTGCAGCATAACTCACATCTCAACATCAATCCCAATAGAGTCCATAATAATATAGGTAAGACTCAAAGGTATAATAACAACCACATGTAGGCATGAAGGCTGCTACCAAAACCACAGGTAGGCACAAAAGCTACTACCGACTAATTTAATAATCTAATAATAATCATTCCAAATCAAATCATGTTATTTCCATTTTTATTTACTCTAGGGGGATATAATAACAACCTAGAGACATAAAAGTACACTGGTCATACTAGCACCCAAAGCATCACGACACCCTCCTAGCCATCTAACCTAGAGGCATAACAACACTCTAGTCATACTATCACACAATGCTACATGTACCCTCTTCACCTTGAACATCTAATCCTTACATATTGATACCCTTTATAAGGCCCATAGGTCATATATACAGCAAACTAGGGCCTTACTAGGGCACAATTGACACACCAAAAAAATTAAATAAGTTGAAGACTCCTACCTCGTCTCTAGGGCATCGACCCCTACAGAGAAACCATTCCCAAACTCGAGGTCTTCCAATTTACCTATTAGTATTTTATAAGGTGATCAAAGATATCACATATTGCACAATTATTTTCATTTCCATACTTATCCATTTTCCCTTTATTTCCAATTATCCAAGTCAACCTTAATGTCTACTGTCCAAAATAAGGTGAAAGTCAAGACTAAGGCTAAGGTATTAAAATCTAAGGCCATCCTATGTCCAATTATTCACATTTGGACTCATTAAGCTAAAAATGACCAAAATGCCCCCGAGACCAATACTTATCCAACTATCATCCATTTAAATACTAAATCCATTTTTTTATTAATTTATCATGAAAAGGCTAAAATAAAATAATTTAACTATTTATTATGCAATTTAAATTATCATATATGCCAAAAGACCATTTTGCCCTTACACATATTTCTACATACAAAACCCTATCATATACTTTTAAAACGTCCAAAACACATGATCGCATAATCAACATTAGATAATACATATTAGACATGATTTTTAGGATAAATATCATAATACACTAAAAATGACTAAATTGCTCCTAGAACACACATCCATAATTATTATTCCACAATTATATCTATGCATCTTCACCCTATTATTTATATACACATATCATATAAAATATGTCCTCAGTAATAGAATCATTTTAATCATACTTTCATACCTGAAATATTTCACCTAAGATAGCAGGCTCATTTTTTATGATAACAATAATAATTACATAATTATAATATAACAAATCATACTTCACATATTGCATACACAAAAACCCTAATATGTTATCTGTAATATTTATCATTTTAGTAGATTATAAAGGTTACCTGAATTTTAGCAAAAATGTAAAATTTATGGTGTTCTACTAAATTTATAAGGTCCCTCTAATCAATCTTTCACACCTATAAATAATACCACAAATACCGAATTAATATCTATCAAAAGATATAATAATAATAATAATAATAATAATAATAATAATAATAATAATAATAATAATAATAAAATATTTATTTTATAAAATCACCAAAATACTGTTATATATAAGATTTGGTACCAAAAATTATTTAACTTAAAACATTTTACTTATGCTGCATGTGTAGCTTGAGGACTGTGTGAATGCGTCGGGGGGTTGCAGTTGTTGGATGACCGATAATAGCTATGGCGGAGGGTGTAGGGTCAATAGTGGAAGGTGGCAGATATGTTGGATTGGGGTGTTGTGGATGGTGGTGATGGTGGAGGCTTCAAGGTAGTGATGGAAGGGTTGGGCATGACTATTGGTGGCTCAAAGGGGTAGTGCAGAGGGGGTGGTGACTAGTGGTGATGGTGCTATCCGCGGTGATGTGGGTTGATTGTGGTGTTGCTCGGTGGTGATGGTTACGAAGGGAGGTGTAGGATGGTTGGTTGTTTGGGTGGTGCTGCACTAGGATGGTTGATGCAGGGGGTTGGAGTTGGTTGAGGTAATGCATGGAGAAGAATAGGAGGAAAGTGGTAGAGGAGCTAGAAACGGGAAGGGCTGCAATGGGGGGAGGAGGTGTGGTTGTGGTGGTACATGCGTGGATATGAATGGGGTTGGATGATAGGAAAATAAAATAGGGTAGAAGAGTTGTGGATGGTGATGGAGAGGTACTGACTGGAGCTACGATGGCCATTGGTGGTTGTAAGAGAATGTGTAATAGGGTTGGAACCAAATGGAAAGAGGAGGAGGAGGTTGGTAGTCGTGGGTGATGGTTGTGGTGAGTTTGGGTGCTGGAAGATGGAAGTGGGATCGAAAAAAGTCACGAGAGGGGGAGGAGTAGTGTTTGGTTGGGGCCGTGTTTGGGATGGGTCATGAAGTTGGGTAAATTATAATTTTGTGTGTGTATATATATGCATGGAAGGATGAATGTGTTAGGTACATTGGGGAAAATTTGAAGAGCTGAGTGGACTGAGGTGATCAATGAAGGAGTGATGGGCTGTGTGAGGTAAGGGGAACAGGAAAGTGGAGTGAAGTGAGGAAAACTAGGCACGGGTAATATAAAGGAGGTGGGTGGCAGGGAGGATAGGATAGAAATAATATATTATTATTATTATTATTATTATTATTATTATTATTATTATTATTATTATTTTAGGTTTAGTTTTGGTAGGTTAAGATATAGGGTAAAAATATATCGAGAAAAATAATTCAATCTTGGATAGGTTAAAAAGGAACGAAGAGATAAATATTAGGAAATTATTTCAGGTTACGGATCAAAGGTTATTAGTAAAATAATTAGGATAAAATTTACAAGTATAAACTAGGATTTTCTATCAAATTTTAACCTAATTAAATTTATATCTAAAACGTCATAATAATTAGCATAATAATAATAATACATTAAATACCAAACCTTCAAAAATAATCATCACTAATAATCATGTGTAATTATTAATTTATGACTAAGGTTTCTAAAAACAGGGTATTACACTATCATTAGAAGAAGAAGATTGAGAGTTTTCAAGAGATGTTCCTGCATCAAGATCCCTCAATTGTAGTTGGGTTGTTAGAAAGGACAAGCTAAGAAAAGTCAAAGAAGCCTTAGCCTAAAAAGAGATTGGATTGCCATGCCTATACTTAGCTATGACACTTAGCCCCCTAACTCTCCAAGGTAATTAGATCTTGATTTTAAAAGGAGGAGTAATGGGGAGAGTCCCTTAACAAACTAGAATGTTTTTTTTAAGGTTGTAATATAACAATATGTTTGGGTTTGAAAGCAAGAAAATGTTGCTAGAGATAATTCTTGTGCAAATTATATTTTATCCCACATACTACCATATGCTCATTAGCACATGTTTAGCATGGGGTGGTGGAATTCTTAATTTTGATGCTTTTGTTCATGATGGGATTGTCTATTGAAATTTGTAACACCCTATAAATTAGACTTATTATGTGTGAAGATTCATATGCTTGATGATGATTAATGGTGTTTCATCTTATTCTGGAAATATATTTTAGGTTTGATTTACAAAGGAGTTGGAAACTTTTGGAAAATAAGAATTGTTTTTCTACCATACCAGTCAACTGGTTTTATGAACCAATCGACTAATCTGTAATTTTCAACTTGGTTATGATTTAGGGTAACCAATC
Source organism: Tamarix chinensis (assembly GCA_030549775.1). Taxonomy (NCBI): domain Eukaryota; kingdom Viridiplantae; phylum Streptophyta; class Magnoliopsida; order Caryophyllales; family Tamaricaceae; genus Tamarix; species Tamarix chinensis. The sequence goes on along the minus strand of CM060176.1, from coordinate 41,109,705 downwards.
AACTATTTTTGGGAAACGAATCAATTAGTAGAACAATTCGATGGGTACACCAAACCTATTGACTAATTCACCTGACCTAAGACATTTTCAAACTTGATTAAGAGGTGAAAATTCTACAAATGATTAACCAAGCTCCAAACTATTTCTAAATCATACATGACATTTTGTGGCCGTTAATCCAAGCTTGTTTCTACCTCAAATGGATTAAGGGACTAGAATTGACAAAAAGTGAGTGATGACTATAAAACCAAATATATTTTGTAATATAATTGATAATTTATCAACATGATAGAAATATATATAGAAACTATTTTACTTTAAAAGTTATAATTCTTCGAATTACATAAAAAAATTACAAGAGCAAAAGTATAATGGTAGACAAATCATCAGGTAAACTAAATCAACACTTAATCTGACCAATCACCACTACAAGCTCAACTTTCATCATTAGTCATAGCCATGACCTACCTACACAAAGTCTTTTTCTCCCTTGTTAAGGATCATATAAAGACCCACATATATAAGGTACCATAGACGTAATGACATAGCATGGATCAAGATTAAAATTTAACATAAACCATTACACTATGTTTCCATTATAGGTCATCACATAGTACATACTCAAACATATTAATATATTGAATGGGAAATCAAATTAAATTCTAGAGATATAGATCCAAAGAATATCATTATCAACATCTACTTATGGTTTATTCGAACCGATTGGTCATTGGCCCTGACATTCACAAGAGGAACTCTATTATAACAAACCAAGGAGGAACTTTCTAAAGAATCCATTTGCTTCACTCCTTAGTATATATGCCCCATAAAATCCAAGTATAAATTAATAAAATAGATATGGAATATTCCTAGACGAGATTGCAAAAAAATGCAACATTATGCCCATGACATCATAGTGGAAAGTTTATTATCAACCTATCTCCAATAGATTATGTTAAGGAATTATAAGCCCAACTCATCGTGTTTAAATTTATGTTTTAGTGTCTTATTTAGAGGTTGTAACACCCCAAATTTTATTACTAAAAAATTTCAATTTATAGTGGAAGCATATAATCAAAATATCGGGTGTTACCGTAGTAATTAACATAAGTCTAGTTCACTACACTATTCTTACATCAATCACAAGGCTTAAACTATTTATAGTAAAACAAAGTAATTATAAATGAGAGAAGATTTATAAATATAAATATTAGTTTGTAGTTTTGGAACATAATAACAAAATACAATAAAAAGGTACCATGGATTGAAGAGTCCAAAAGGTATATGGGTAAAACATCATCCGAATAACATTACTCTTCACCAAAACACCTAGTAAAGATAAAAGTCACTCCTCTCCATACAATACATAAAAATTATCAAAATCATCCAGCTGCTCCTTATAGACTCGCACAATAGCATTATGGTCCTCTGCTAGTAGGAATTAGCAGCACCATAAAAAGGGTGGTTAATATGCTACATATCGAGTAATGTAACAATATTGTTGGGTCAGGAAGACAGTTAAATACACACATAGGCAGTAGAGAATAAGTACACTTGCGATACACATAAGACATCACCAGGTAAGGAATGGTATAAGACTTTTTATTAGATATAGCAATTTTTTATTCTTTTATTTATGTTGAGTTTAGGGACCCTACTATTCTTAAACATTTAGAACAGTCCAAAGTACCTCTCAGGAATAACACACCTGAGCCATCACTATTATCTAGTGAAATGGACCCAAAACCTCTAAGGACAGAACACTCCTAAGCTACTATTCTTAAATAGATGAAATGGTCTGAAGCACCTCTCAAGGACAACACAATTAAACCACTATTATTATTTGGTGGAATAGGTCCAATACCTTGGTCCTAACTCACATACCCTTCCAATTTAAGTTATGAGTATCTTATCCATTAAGTTATTTATCTCAAATCAAATTCTTATTCACAATGATTATGGAGCCCCGCTATTCTTAATCTGATGGAACGGATATATAAAACACCTTGGCCTAATTCACGTGATCTTTCACTTTAAATTATTAATGCCTTATCCATGTTGGTGTGATAAGTATAGAACATATTTAGAGAAATTAAGGCACATCACAAGTTCATAAGACCGTTTTATAGGGTTAAGACCCTTATATTCTCCAAAACCCTAATCTCACACTTTTATCCTAACTTTTCTCTTATTACTCTTTTAACTACCAAACTTAGTATCTATTAATCAAATACTATCATTATCAACATACTCAAATTTCAAGGCCTAACTCTAAGGTCTTACATATGTGATAATAACCATATCTCAAAAGTTATTATTCATATGCTTATAAACCCTAATTTCATAAATTCATCATAACTTTTCTTGTAGGGCTCAAATAATTACCATATTTAATATACATTTCCAGAATACTAGTATTAAAGACATTCGTATTTCAAGGTCTAACTCTACCATTTTACATATGTAATAATAGCCTTCTTGTTTTAGGGTTATTATTTCCAAATTAACCATTTTTCATACTGTATTAAACTGAGGTCATTCACAACTACTCTAAGCACATCATATAAAATCTTTAGCATATTTTTAAGGATATAAATCCTTTAAATACCATGATTCTTATTTTTAACCCCTGTTGACCAAAATGCCCTTATCGATAATAAATACAAATCTTATATGTCCAGTAACATTATAGTATAATCCATATTTTTATCCATAAACCTTATCATGCTCATATAACAATCATCATATCATTAATAAACCCATAATACCACCATAATTCACATTGAGGGTTTTTCCACATAAAGTAAGGATACCGCATAATATTTACTTATTTTCTATTGTATGATATCAAACAAATGGAATATAATTAACATATATTAATTCACATAATAAAACTAACATGTTATGATATAAAAAATATGCATAACACTTAGCAATCAAAACCTTAGACTACGACAAGTACCCTTACCAAAAATGACTCTGGTCTTTGAACACGCAAATCCTAATCCACCTCTTCTTGAACCTCAAGAAAACTACCTAAGAAAACATAATAAAACATCATTAGGATTAAACCATAAAGATAAGGAATGTTAAGGAAAAATTAAGGGTGAAATAAGGGAGAAAAAAACCAAAATAAACTGAAAAAATTGCACAACCAAAGATAAGAGGGATGATAAGTTGTGTGAAGCCAAGGGTGATAACAATGGCACAAGTTGCTATTGGGATGGGGTGATAAATGGCCAAATGAGTCGAAGGTGGAAGGGAGGCAACATTGGGCTAGGTTAAAGGAGGGAGGTCGGTACCGATTATTTTTGCCAAAGCAAGGTGGTGCTGGGTTGTGGTTGTTGGGGCCAAGTGGTGGAGTGTGTAGTGTGGTGAAGGCTATTTAAAGGTAGAAGGGAACCTGTAGTTGAAGTTTCCATAGCAAGGAAAATGGAAAAGGAGGAGGTAGTTGCGGTGGAGGCAATTGAAGAGGAGGTGTAAGATGCGGTTGAAGTTGCTGAAGGTGAGGGGTGCATCAACTGTTGGTGCCACAACCAAGAAAGAAAAAGAAAATGGAGTTGTAGTGTAGGATGCCAAGAGGGAGAGGGTTGCACTGGTGGTTTTGGGTGGTGGCTAGGGGTGAGCCTCAACAAGGGTGACCTAATGGGAATGGGATGATTCAGTTGGATTAACAAAGGTGGCTTCTTGTGGTGGTTTTTACGATGAAAAGGAGGAGGTGAAAGAGTAAGAAGATGATGTTTTGGTTTGCAGAATCAAAAGGGAGAGAAGAGATGCAGTAGGAACATCAAATGCTTGGTTTATATACACACACACATGCACAGGGATGGGGGTTTGATCTGCCAAAATTTTTAATGCGGACCCTTAAGTTGAGGAGGAGGAGTTGATGGGGTAGAGTGCATGCTTAGTAGGGGGATTCATGCACGTAAAGGAAAGGGAAGAGAACGGGAAAAAACAAGTAGAAAGGAAAAGGAGAAGGAGAAGAAAAAGAAAAAGGAGAAAAGGGAAGTGGTGTTGTGGGGTTAGATTTAGGTTAGGGTGTTTGGATGATTAAATTAAATGATTCTTTGAGATTGGGTTTAGGTTATAAAAGATATTAGTAACTCTAAATAAAAATTAGTGTTAAGTTAAGGTTTAGGTTTAGGGAGTTAGAGTAAGACAAATTTTTTTTTTCTAAAGTTAGAATCAGGTTACAATATTAATTAATCGGGATTAGGGTAAGCTAAAATTTGGGTATTAGAGAGATGATTACACTTAATTTCACAAGTGCACATAACCATCCATGATTATCCATTTTCTCTTATCATCAACAACATTAACCTTATTAAATCAAATCTACTTACCTAAACCATATAAGCCAATTTCACCACGGCTCTTAGCCTAATACCAATCCACACTTACATCAAATTACTCAAAGTAAATCATAAGTGTAACAACCTATTTTCTCAACCCCTATTATTTTTCTGCATTTAGTTTAATTAATTGTTCTTGATCATTCTATCCTTGTAATCCATTCTTTTACGAGAAAAATATGGGTATTATCTTTGTTCACCCATTCAAAATGAAAAGAAAATCAAGAAAGAAAAATATAAATTAAGGTTAACTAGCCCTAACCTTTAGTTGATTGGCCATTAGACGAAGACATCATTTCATTTCTCAACTAATAATTGATCAAGAAAAGCTTTTGTTAATCAACCAATGGACACTCTCCCTAATATTACTTTTTTATAATTCACTTGAGCTCTAAATTAATTTTTGTACCAAATTGTTTTATATATTTGGGTTTATAAATTATTTCTACACATTTTCTTCATTTTTTATTAATTTTTGGGATTTGTTTGATTTTTTTCATTAAATGCCCATTCATTGGATTTTCTATCAAACATAATTATTAAAAATCCTTGATGACTAGCTAGTAGCTTAGTTGACCTCAAACTTTTCATGCACCATACTTTCATATCTAATTTGGCCTCGTCCTTATTCAATAACCCATACACTAAGTCAAAATCATCCCACTTACACTTCTCAACCACTCTCTTACACATTCTATCATCCGTCCACACTTTTTCTTGCATTCAAGTGATTGAAGTTAGCCACTATGCTTGATTGTCACCCCCATGCCCCTTCCTTATGCCTTTAATACATTTTCATCTCTTTCAAACATTTACCTTACCCTTTTATTACTCCCTCTTCTCTCCTCAAGTGTCCTTGTAACATTCGCATTTTTGCTACTTAAAAATTTCATTTTCCATAAGTGTAAATAATAAAATATCATATGATAATACATTAATATATGTGGCCTTGTTAGGTATTCTCCTTCCATGCTAAGTGTTCCATGATAATCCTTGTAACTTGTAGCTATTGTTTGATATATAACATTATTATATTCGAGCATGATTTTGTTTAGTTATTTGTTAATCCCTATCTATATGCTTTAAGGTTATAAATGCCTTCCTGCATGTACCATGATATTAATTGCTACATTAAATGGTGCTTCATGCTTTAATTATGTATATATGATTTTCATGGTATATATGACATGTTATAAATGCATGTTAAGGGTTTGTATGCTCAAAATGCTAAGTACATGCATAGGGGAAGTATAGTTAAATGATAAGTCCTAGAAATTACCTTCACAATAAAGTGTCTTAAATTATTATCGTTTAGCCTTTTATGAGAAATTATCAATATAAAAAGTCTTGGTAATAAATTGTATAATATTGTGATGATTAGGTTTTTAAGGGAATTTTGGTTATCTATAACCTAATGTGCCTAAATATGAATAATTAAACTTAATATGGCCTTAGTAGATTGATAGGTTGACCTCAATGTTGACTTTAGCTATGGTTTGACTGTAGACCAATTAGGTGTGTTCCATGAAGTGGCTCCTATATTTAACTAGATTTAATGCATTAATTACAAATGGAAGGATGTCAATCTAAGTACCGGTACTAGTACAATAAGCATGCCTAGTTGTATTTCTCTCCCTTGACTCACACGTATCTAAACATTTCACTACTCTATGAGAATCACAAAACTATTAGGTGAATTTTTATCTAATCTAACTACAATTTATGCATATAAATTCTAACATATTTATATGGCCACCTAGCAGGCATATAATTCTATATACTATCACTATGAAGAAACCAGAACAAGGCATGCACAGTATAAACCATACTTAATAGAATTATATATATAAAAGATAGCAATTAAAATAGAGTCAAAGAACAATATCATAAAATAAATAAAAATAATATTGTACTTCAAACCATAATCTAGGTTTCAATCTATTCCCCAATAATAAATACTTAGCTAGTCATAATAATCAAATTAATTACACAAAAATATATATTAAAAATATATATTAGAAATAGAGAAAGAAATAATCAAAATTAATTATGGATAAAAGTTCAACAATTTATTCAGATAAAAAATTTATTAATTTCATCCAAAGTAAATATTCCAGTCTCTTTTTCTCTTTCCTTTTCTTTCCTGGTTGCCTCTAAAATTATGTGCAATCTTTATTTTTTGGTAGCTCTCTTTTCTTCTTTGGCTTCATTTTCCTAACCGACCTTCTCTTATGTTGCTTCAGTGGACGCCTCCTTTTCTTTTGTATCCTTCTACTACCTACCTTTGCTTTTAGTGGTGCATCTCTTTTTTTCACACCTTTCTTTAGGTTGCTAGCTCCCCTGCACCCGACTTCTATTTTTTTTTTCTCGTTTTCTATGCATCTCTGCTAGCTACTCTTTTCCTTCTGCTGCAACCGTCAACTCTCTTGTTGGCTTCTCTCCTTAGCCTTCTTCTCCTCTCCTGGATTGTTAACCTAAGTGGTCTTTTATAACTTTTTTTCTCACTACCTCTATACATTGATTGTTTCAATCTTTTTTCTTTTTAGGCCTTTGGTTCTTTCTACCATTGGTATAAAAGACCCAAAGTCTCTCTCTCTCTCTCTTACCTACAAAATAAGATTGGAAAATTAATAAATAATCTTATACTTTAAATTTATTTAATTTATATTATTTTAGCTCAAATAATAAAGTTTATAAAATTATTATTACTTAAGTATAAAATTATAATTATTCTTATATATTAATCAAATAAAAGACCCAAAAATTAATATTAAAAGGGCATAAAATATGTCAAAATATGAATTCGTCAATACCCCCAAACTTAGCTTTTTGCTTGTCCTCAAGCAAGTATTGATTCAAACTGAATGAAAATAAAACTAACTAACCACTTTTGAAGGTCTTAAGATTTCACTTAGCATGTGCAACAAGTCCTTTAAACCCCTAAGTCACCCTTAGAGGACAAATAATGTCTCGTGAGGGTTTTGTAGATGATATACCCACAAAATCACACAATTAAAATAAAAAAAGTCACACCTAACGCCCTTAACCAATGTTGTCTTAGAATATTTTACTTTCATAACAACAAGATTAACAATCAACTAAGATTCAGCAATGAGAGCTTTAAGGGATCAATTTCAACATATGGTTCATATATAAACATGATAAGTATGGACAGATCAATAATATGGATGAAGATCTACCATGCCTTAGTCAAATCAAGATCCATCTTCACTATAGATACCCTCTATGTAATACCCCAAAATTTACGATTGAAAATTTTTGCTTAATGAAAAGGTTTAGCCGAAGCGAAATAATAAAATGTAAATTATGGGGATATTACTGCCACACTTAGTACCAGACCGATTCACTTCTATCGTTCCAGTACTAAGTGCTAAGGTTGATTAGGATAGACATCAAACATGATTCAATAATTAAAACAAGCATTCATAAAAGAAATGAGTTGTTAACCATACAAGAAATCAGAGTGCGATAATCAAAAGAGGTACAACCCAAAAATATATTTGTAAAGTTCCAAACGACAGAAAACATCATAAAATAGAATAAAACTAAATATAATGATACAGGAAAGAAAAAAATGGAAGATAGACTCCGGCCATGTCACTTTCAACCCCCAGGCTAGGTCCAGGCTCAACTCTTAGCCCCGCCCGATGCCTCGTAAGTGTCGTAGGCATCGAAGATAGAATCACCGACTTGCACCAAGTTAGAAGGGCCTTCTGCTCGTGGGAATGAGCAGCACCTATGAAATGGGTGGTCAGTACGCTACGTATTAAGAATGGTAATCGTGCAACTAAGGACAAACATATAAGGCACATATCACAAGTATGATCATATAAGCAACATATAATAATACAAATAATGAGGCTAGGTTACGTTCCAAATAAATGTGTTCTTTAGATCTCTTAATAATATACTCATTTCACATATACTCTTTATTAATCCATGCAAGTGCGGGAATCCCACTATTATAGCTAGTGGATCAGAATACATACAGGGCAAAATGTGCCTAACCACTATTATTCGCCGGTGGATCGGTCTCTAGGGAAAAACACTCCTGGCCACTATTATTCGTCAGTGAACCGGTCTGGCCCCGACTCACATGGTGTTTCACACTGTAAGTACTTAGTGAGTTTCCTACGTCTTAGCTTCATTACATTTGGTTTGTTGAGCATGGAATCCCCCACTATTATAGCCGGTGGATCGGAAATCATGCAGGGCAAAATGTTCTTGGCCACTATTATTCGTCGGTGGATCGGTCTCCAAGGCACCCTGGCTCCTAGCCACTATTATTCGTTGGTGGACCGGTTTCGGCCTGGCTCAACAATTTTCCTCTTTAAATGATTAGTTTCTTATTTGATAATTTTTCACCCTTGACATGCATTCCACTGATCTTCTACTTTTATCATCCCAAAAGGGGCCCGTCCCATATCTTGAGACTCCGGTACCTCCTAACTGCCCCAACATCCCTTCCTTATTCCATTACCCACACAAGAAGCCCAATTCTGATGCGTGAGGGACAAGGCCCACTACTTCATACCACTAAGCTCATTTATGGTCCTCCCTAGGGTTTTCTCTAGAAAACCCTAATTTGGGCCTATGTGGCCCATCCTTCTCTACCTCACACGACCCAAACTATGTTAACACCCCATACGTCACGACCCTTATATTCCACTCTCACTTTATGCCTCACTCATCCTTCATTTATTTTTTTTATTACTTTCTTTTTCTTTTTCCACCTTTTCAAATTAGGGTTTCCTCCCAAACCCTATCCCGGTCTCCTACACATCCTTATATTATCCCACGCACTATTTTTCACTCGAAGCCGCTAGTCACCCAAACAACACTTCTATTAAATTCCTCATATCCCAAGGCAACTTTCCATACGTAAAGTTTGCCCCCATGCAGACTCTAACCATCCTATGCAAAACCCCCGATATTTTCCATGCAAAACCCTAAAATTTCTATGCAAACACTAGTTTCTCCCACTCTTCTATTTTATTTAAGTCCCCCCTTTATTCACCACTCATGGATCATGGATTATTTAGGTCATTCTTACCTACGTTAGCCAACTTACTTCCCCTTGGTTATCTTATTTTCCCATTTTTCTTTTTCATGCCCCCATCCTACATCACCATATTAATAACCCTAGCATGCATGTCCTAAAGGTCCACATCACATCACGTCACAACTTGAAGAATATCCATATTAGCACATACTAGGAGAAAGCACATGAACATACCTCCATTCCAAGCTACGCTACACATAAAACAGTTAAGATAATAGCACAAGGTACACAACATATAGTTATACGGGCCATCTAAGGCATGTAAGACACATAGCACGCATGCGGCCTTAGCTACACCCTTAACTAAAACGACGCCGGGCTTGGAGCACGCTCCTATGTCTCCTTAGGGTTTTGGCTTAATTCACCTATAATAGGGAAATACTATGGGTTAATCTCCCTCTTACCAAAATTACCAAAATTTCCTATCTTACCCCTATTATGACCTACTATTAGGACTAATAATGATAATAGTAGTTTTATAATTAAAAGCAGGGTTATCTGTATCACCCCAAAATTCACTATTTTTTTAAAGCGGAAGAAATTTTAATAGAAAATTTTAAATTAAAACCCATGAATTCTGGGGATGTTACTGCCACACTTAATACCAAACAAGTTATCTCCAACTGTTTCAGTACCAAGTGCTAAGGCTAAAGAAAAGATTGACCTTAAATTCAATTCCAAGAGTTCATAAAAGAAATAGAACGAATCATACATCGAAAATTAGAGTACACGTAAATGAATCATGAATCAGAGTACATGGTCAACTTCTAGAAAAATAAGAAATAACACTTTCATAAGATAAAAGGTTCATATAGAAAACTCAATACAAAAATGTTCACTCATAAAGGAAAGAATCTGATACAAAAAGAATAATAGAAATAAATAAGATAACAAGAAGAGATGATCCGACCACACTACTCTTGAACTTTGAACCAAAACAAGCTCAACACCCAGTCCCGACTGATGTCTAGCCTACCTGCACAAAGTCAGAAGGGTATACTACTCATGTGAATGAGCATCACCCATGAAATGGGTGATCAGTACGCTACGTACTTAGTAAGGTAATTAAGCACTAAGGCCAAAACATAAAATCACATAAATAATGTAGAAGAATAAAAGAACATAAAGATCATTATGATAACATAATATCGAATAATCATTCGGGTACATACATAAAGGCCCAATTATAGTCCGGATTAATTATTCAATTAATCTCTAATCAGAACTCATTTCACACCATGGTTTTTATCAAATCCATGCGAGTACAGGAACACCCCACTATTATAACCGGTGGGCCGATCACACATAGAACATCATGCTCTAACCACTATTATAACCGGTGGATCGGTCGCACATAGGGTAAAACCCTAACCACTATTATAACTAGTAGATCGGTCACACATAGGGTAAAAACCCTAACCACTATTCCTAACCAGTGGATTAGTTCGGCTCCTGCTCGTATAGTGTTCCACTGTAAATAATTAGTATCTTTTAAGTGCCTTAACAAACTCTAGTTTGTTTTTATTGAGCTCGGGATCCCCCACTATTATAACTAGTGGGCCGGTCACACATAGGACATCATGTCCTAACCACTATTATTACCGGTGGATCGGTCATATATAGGGTAAAACCCTAACCACTATTATAACCGGTGGATCGGTCACATATAGGGTAAAAACCCTAACCACTATTCCTAACTGGCAGATCGGCTGGTCCCGTCTCAATATCTTCCACTTTAAGTGATTAATGTCTTAGGTATTTTATTAAGAAGCTTTCACCCTAGACATGCATAAATCATTCTCTTTACACTTCATACATCACAAATCATAAATTTCATCCTCATAATTACAGTTTAATCACCAAATACACATGATAGCACAAAAACCCTAAGCAGCCACAACAAACCCTAATTGTCCACACAAACCCTCGCCCGGTCTCCTACGCATCCTTATATTGTAATATTTTTTACCCAAAGTGTTCAAACACCCAAACAACACTTACATTACCTTCCTCACATCCCAAGTCAAATTTCCACACGTAAATTTCATACCCATGCAGACGCTAACCTCCCCATACAAACCTTCAAACTTTTTCATGCAAATCTTAAAACTCTCACGTATGAACCTTAGCATCACCCATGAAAACCCTAGATTCATCCATACAAAACCCTAAATTCTTTTATGCAAAACTCAATAATCCTTCATACAAAACCCTAAATTAAATCCACACAAAACCAAAGATTCAAACCATATAAAACCCAAAGATTCATCCATACCAAACCCTATATAAAACCAAAGATTCATCCATACCAAACCCTAAATTCAATCCATACAAAACCAAAGACTCATCCTTACCAAACCCTAAATTCAATCCACACCAAACCAAAGATTCATCCTTACCAAACCCTAAATTCAAACCATATAAAACCAAAGATTCATCCATACCAAACCCTAGATTCAAACCATATAAAACCCAAAGATTCATCCATACAAAACCCCACATTAGATCCCCCCATACAAAACCATAATTTAGATTCTCCCATGTAACATCATAAATTACATTCTCCCATACAACATCATAAATTAGATTCTATCCTATAACACCATAAATTAGATTCTCCCACATAACACCATGAATTAGATTCTCCCATACAAACCATAAACTAGATTCTCCCATATAACATCATAAATTACATTCTCCCATACAACATCCTAAATTAAATTATCTCACACAAAACCATAAATTGGATTCTCCCATACAAGACCATAAATTAGATTTTCCCTCATGAAACCATAAATTAGATTCTCCCATAAGAAACCATAAGTTATATTCTCCCACACAAAACCATAAATTAGATTCTCCTTTATAAAACCATAAATTTCCCATTTTACTCTTCCCTTCATGGATCATTATAATACTTAGGTCAACTCACATCCCTTGGTCAACTTCTTTCCCCCCATTCTCCTTTTTCATCCTTTCTCCCACACAAACCACATCAACACCCTCACATATATGTCTTACAGGGCCACAACACATAACATCATATATACATAATACACATGCCATATAACAACACAAGAACATGCTTGAACTCCATGTCATACCATATACAAAATAATTACAATAATAACATAGGATGCATAACATACAAGGCATTTAATGCACATCAACACACAATAGGCCTTAGTAACACCCTTACCTAAAATGATACGGGTCTTGGAGTATGCTCCTACGCCTCCTTAGGGCTTTGATAAAATAATAACATATTAAGAACAATAACATTAACTAATTACTATCTTTACTAAAGGTATAAGAAATAATAGAATTATTATAAAAGTTGATAATATAGGGTTAAAGACTTTACCCTAATAATAATAATGATACTAAAATAATAATAACAAAGCTACTAAAAATAATATCAACGACAATATAATTAAGAATAATAATAATAGCAATAATAATAGTGATAATAATAATAATGGCAAAACTAATAGTAAAATAGTTGTAATATTAATAATGAAATAATAATAATAGTAATTCGAAATAGTAATAATAAAAATAATAATTATAATAATAAACACATATTAATAATAATAATAGTAATAATAGAAATAATAAGAGTAATAATGATAAAATTGAAATAAAAATACAATAGCGCTTTAGCCCTCAACAGAAATAATAATCAAAACATTAATAATAATAATAATAATAATAATAATAATAATAATACATGTTTAAAAAAATAATATTTATATTCAAATAAATGAAATAAAATAAATTAAGGCTTGTAAAAATAGGGAAAAGGGCTGAGAGGGTCTAGGGTTCAACCTTAGGCTAGAGGGGATGGGCGGCACTGGCGGTGGTGCACGGAGGCAGCAGCGACGTGTAAAGGGAATTTTTTGGGTAGAATTCAAAGGCTCGACACAGGGCTATGTAAGGGGGTATTTATAGGGTTTAAATGATAGGGTGATGTCTAAGGGACGACGAAGGAATAGTTGGTTCAAGCTCACCGGCGGTGAGGTTGGCCAGCAGAAATCAAAATGGGGCAAGAGTTGTGCGCAGGAGAGAGAGAGAGAGAGAGAGGATCGTGTAATAAAAAGGGAGAGTTGGATTGGTCTATGTGGTCGCTGAATCGGGGGGAAGAGAGTATCGGCTGGTCAACGACGCGATCGGTGGCAAAAAACTAGGGAGGGGGCGACGGTTGCAGGTTCTTGACGGGAATGGCAGGTGCGATCGGGCTGGGAAAGAAGAAGAAGGGGGTTGGACAGATAGTCTAGAAGAAAAAGAAAGAAAGAAAAGAAGAGGAGACTGAGTGGTCGAGTGTGACGGATAAAAACAAGTCAATCAAAATGCAAATTTTCGAGTAAATAAAGAACGAAGAAGGGGTTGCCCTGGCGGGCTAGGCCATGTCGAAGAAGGAAGAAGGGGAAAGGAGAATTGGGTCGCGGGCTGGCCCAGGTCGGGGAAGGAAAAAATAGAAAAAGAAAGGAAGAAGAAAAAGAAAGAAAAAGGAAAAGGAAAAAGAAAAAATAATTAGATTGGGTATTTAAATTAATTAAAATATTTGGGATATTTAAAAATAATAATATTTAAATCCCTTTTTAGGCTAATTTAGGGTTTTTGAAAGATTTTT